>JAJTUV010000398.1:737500-1058941 GCA_021653895.1 Mastomys natalensis
TGAAAATGGTTACATGCCTTGGCTCTCATGCCACTGGGCTTTGTATCTATTTTTTATGCCAGACTCTGCTATTTTAGTAACTAAAGCCCTGTAATATGTTTTGTAGCCAAATATTGTATTAACTCCAGCCTTTGGTTTTCTGGTTTTTTGGATCAGAATCACTTTGGATATTCTGGACCTTTTGTGGTTACATGTGAACTAAGATTTCTTTTTCTATTTCTATGAAGGAAATAATTAGTATTTTGATGACCATTGCATTGAGTCACAGAACCACGTGCACAATATTAATTCTGCTCATCAGAGAACATGTGATATCTTCCCCTTTTTGCTGTGCTCTTTTATCATTGCTTTCTCATTTTCATTTTGAAGACCTTTCAATTTCTTTGGCTAAATATAGTCCTAAATATTTATGAAGCTCTTGTAAATGGTTTATTTCTTAACTTCTTTCTCAGCAAGCTTTTTGACATTATTTTACAATTCCAGTCTGAGGGATTTCAAATAAGGAACCAATATTAACTTCAAGAAACTCATTAACATTTACTTTACACCAAACCCTCAGTGTGCTAGGATGACTCTGGAGCTCTAGTAATTCAAGGGCTCAATGAACAAGTTCAGATGATCTTCCAGTCATCTCTGTGTGAAAATTCATTGAACCCTCTTCAAAAGTGACTTCTCTCTAGAGACATTTCTAGATTCACTAACAATAGGCATGCCTTCCGTTGCAGAAGATACCTCAAGGACCATTAAGAAAACAAAAATTAGATGTAGAGAGGGTATCTTTTATAATCCACTACAGTTTCTATTTTCTGCCTTCAACAATACAATAAGTAAGTCTTGAAATATTCTCTTACATACGATCTCTAGAAAGCTGTCTTGGGGCTTTACTTTAGACATGCTAATACATTGTTTCTAATACCATTACCAAGTAGCCAGACTTCATTCTGGTGCAATCAGTCTCCCACATCAAAGATCTGGAATTAAATATTTTATGCTGGCAGTAACCAAATCTTTCAACTTAGTGGTGAAAAGGTGCCAGAGGAATTTGCTCATTACATTAAGACTTTTAGCCAGTCTGAGGGACTTAGATGCTAATAATCCTACTCAGAGAGAAATGTTGGAGCAGCTTATGATCTTCTTATGGACAGTTCTCAAAAACAACAGAGTAGTTATTAAATTGCACTGTTAACACACCCATTTTCAGTGATCTAAATACTTAGTCTACGTAGACTTCGCTTTCAGTGAGTGTAAGTATGGTTTTCATGTGCATTTGTATATATGAATGAAAAATAACATTAAAGGCACATCTGCATAGGCTGTAACTAAATGTCACCAATATTATAATTATTATAAGCTACATTTAAAATATATTAGTAGAGGTCTGGGAGACAGCTCAGTCAGCAGAGTGCTTATCTTACAACTCTGAGGAACTGAGCTTGGTCTCTAGAGTCAATGTTAACAATTCAGGCATGGTGGACTGGTTTGTAATGGCAGCATTGGAAAAGTGGAGAAAGGAAGATACCTGAGGCTCACTGGGCAGCCAGTGGAACTTAGTGAGTTCCAGGCTACTGAGAGATTTTGGCTTACTTCAATCAATCATCAGTCATCAATCAATGCTGGTGGCAAGTACATAATGAAACCCAAGGCTGTGTGGCCTATACATGCTTGCACAAATGCATGCACTCATATGCCCACATACACATGTGCCACTGCGTGCATACACATTCATACAAAAATATGAAATCGTACACTTCTTGGTAAGACAGCTGACTCAGAAGCTGCTTCCATGAAACACAGTGATGAAATGTTAAGAAAAGAAAATGTAATTCTATCCTCCAAAGAGAGAGAAATGCAGAGCTCTGGAAATCCACAAAAGAAAAAAGACAGTTGGAACATGCAGGGACCCAGAAAAGCCAACTATCAAGAAGAAAGTCATTCTGGACACAGGTCCAGCCACATGGAATCCATGGGCTACAGAAGGGAAGCAGAAGCCTCTCTTAGTAGTGCTATATCCAGGATGAGCACACATTAGTTCATGCTTTCCCAGGAAAAATGATGCTGGTAGGGCCTGACCAGCCCAGAATGGGCCAAGTGGTGAGCAGAAGTCTCGGGTAGGCAAGGAAGACTTGGTCCTAAAGGAAGGACAGTCCTGACACTGAACGTTTGTCCAATACAAGCTCAGCACCATATATAAATAATAGAAAAGAAGTGTCCATGCCTGGGATTACCAATTCTCAAAGAGCCCCCAAAGAAGCCACTCAAACAATATTTCATACCCCGTTTTGTGTTTTCTTCCTTTGTGTTTCTGTGTATTCTATTTTTATTATTATAGTTTAGTACTTTTACCAATGCATATTGCTAAGAAAGATCCCAGATCATGGAAAAGCCTCCCGTTCTCCTGAAGCAGCAGAACCAATATTCTGAAAATGATTATATTACTAGAAATGATTTATATATTCAATGCAATTTCAGTCAGATTTCATTGACATTCTTCACACCACTAGAAAAAGCAATCCTAAAATTTGTATACAAGCATAAAAGAGCACAAATAATCAGTGTAATACTGTAGAGAACAAACCTGGGTGCTTCACAATACCTGATCTCAAACTGCTCTATACAACCAGGGTAACAAAAGCAGCATGGTCCTAGCAGACAATGAGTAGACTAGGACACCCAAAAAAGAACACTCACAGCTATGGCCTTCATGTAATCTTTGACAAAGCTGTAAAAAGCACACAGTGAGAAAAAGGCAGCCAACGAATGTGCTGGAAAACCTGGATATCCACATGTAAAAGAATAAAACTGTATTTTTCAAACTTTATAAAAATTAGCTCAAAATAAGATTCATGGCCATAATGTAAAAGATGAAGATTTGAAAATGCTAGGAGAAAATATTTCAAAATATAATCATGGACATGAACTTACTGAAGAGGACCCCCAACAGTATAGAAAATAATTTTAAGAATTGATAAATAAATAAGATTGTATGAAAACGAAAAGCTTATGTACAACAGAAGAAATTATCAGCCTACAGAATGGGAAAATTTTTTTTCTAACTATATATCAACTAGGGGATTTATATCAAGAATCTGTAAAGAACATTGACATTAAATACAAAAAGCAAGCATCTAACAATGGTCTGCTGAATTGGGTAATTCTAAAGGAAGAACTACAGTCAATAAATACATGAAGAAAGTTTTAAACATCTTTAGCTATTAGGAAAATGAAAATAGAAAGTACCCTGAGACCCTGGCTCACCCTAGTCAACGTGGCTGTCATCAAGAAAACCAATTACAATGGAGGGAATTTAGGATGTGAAGAAAAAGAAATTCTTGCTCTCTACTGATGGGTATTCACATTTCTACAGCCACTAAGAAAATCAGTAGGCAGGTTCCTCAAGACACTAAAAGTAGAACTATCCTATGATCTAGGTACACTGACTGGTCATGTGACCAAGGAGTTTACAGTGAGCATAGCACTAATATAAGAATATACCCATGTTAATTGCTGCATTCTTCATAAGAACCAAGAAATGTAACCAGCTTAGAGGTTGTTTGAAGATGAGTGGATTTAAAAATAAGTGGTACATAAATTCAATGGATTTTTATTCTCCTCTAAAGAAAACGAAATTCTGACATTTACAGGAAAATGGATAGACCTGGAAATTATCATAGCAAAGTAAAATTAGCCAAATTGAAGAATATATGCTGTATGTTTTCTCTGACATGTGAAATTAGATTTTAATTACATATATGTTACATTTTAATTACAGAAAGAGAGAGAGAAGAGAAAGGGGACCATGAGAGGAGAGAAAGAGATCAAAAGAGAGGAAGGGAGAAAGGGTAATGGGACACATATGTCATGAAAGGAGAGGAAATCTAGGACAAAAAGAACTGCAAAAGGAAGAAAGAGGACAGAGAGGGCACTGTAGGGCAAATAAATAGAAAACTTAAGTGTGTGTGTATGTGTGTGGTGTGTGTGTGTGTGTTATACACACACACTCAATGGATTATATATATATATAATCACTTGTTTGATTCTACCAGAATTTGGATCTATAAAAGGTCCTCTGCATATATATTACAGTTGTTGGTCTGGTGTTTTAGTGGGACTCCTAACAGTGGGAGTGGGGATGCCTTTGACTCTGTAGCTTGCTCTTGGGACTCTTTCCCACCTAGTAGGTTTCCTTATTCACCCTTGATGTGAGGGTTTGTGCCTGGTCTTATTATGTCTTGTGCTGTGTTTAGTTGATGTCCTTGAGAGACCTACTGTTTTCTGGCAGGAGATGGGGTGGGTAGATATGGAGGAGAAGGGAAGTAGGGGAGAACAGGAGGGCTGGAGGGAGGCAAAGCTAGGGTCAGAATGTGTGAGAGATGAATACATTTTTAAAATCCTAAATAAAATAGAGATAGGCTCAACTAATGATCACTACCACTTGGGTCACTTCAAGCAAATAACTAAAATAAACTATACTAGTAAAATTTATTAAATTTATCTTAAAAGTAATAATTTAAATTAGTCATACATGTGTAGGTATAACATTTAAATGAAGATCAAATCTTTGGAAGCAATTATGAAAACAGTTAAAATTATATTGAAATCTACTTGAGGAATGTCTAGGACCATACCACCCTGAGCATACCTGATCTTGTCTGACATCCACGTAGTAGACTAGAGAACTTGAAATCATCAAGACATCCAGAGACAATTTATGTATTGTCTTAAAGTGAACATCTGCAACTACCAGGGCCAGTTACAAGTGCAGTAAAGCCACCTATTTGGAAACATTTTAGTTTCCAGTTTAGTCATTTTTAAACAACTGAATATCCCAAGCACAAAGACAACTGGGTAGATGCCGTAACTCTGACACAGCACACTTGTAAGGAAAGACATGGAAGAAGAAAGGTGGAAGGACACTATTTGGCAGAAGTTGCTAGAAGCAGTTTACCTTGGACTGTGAGGAAAACTGAAGCTGCCGCTGATCCCCTTCACTGGAAACCACACAACGGTACTCCCCAGCATCACCAATTTTCACACTCCTCAGCTCCAGTGAGAGGTTGGCCAAAGTCCTAATTCTTGATGAATCTGCTAGTCGGACATCTCTGCCACTCCTCTGCCAGGTTAGATTATAATCCACAGCACTGACGACAAGACACGCCAAAACTGCTCTTTCTCCGGGAGTGATTGTTACATTATTAGGCACTTGGATGATCGGAGGGGGCTCTGTGTGAAATCAGAAGACTCAAATCAACAAACCTACTATTGACTTGGCTTGCTTACACATATGGCTTAAAATCTCTGCATATATAAATGTGTATTGAAATATCTGTCAGGATGTTTCCATATACAACAGAAATTACTGACTAATGCCTATGCTAATGAAACCCCCAAATTATCATCAAATCACATGATGCTTTAGAAGACAATGTACCTGTCCATAGCAAATTGAGATCTCTAGGTTACACACGTGAGAGTCGAATTGGCTCTGCAAAAAGATATGGCTGGAAGGATTTAGGATTCTGGAACGAACAGGTTTTTCATTTTTTTGATGAAAGTAGCATTTATTGGTTGTTTAAATGAAAAGGTGGATACTAAGTGTTTTAAAGAACACAGCATCCACCAAATGACAGACATGGCTCTAAGTGTTACGTTAGAAAGTTGTTTCCAAGTCCACCCTGTTCTAAAACAGCAGTTCTCAACCTGTGGGTCATGATGCCTTTGGCAAAAGTCTATCTCCAAACATATTTACATTACAATTTTAACACTAGCAAAATTATAGTTCTGAACTAGCAACAAAATAATTTTATGGTTGGAGGTCACCACAAGATAAAAACCTGTATTAAAGGGTTGTAACATTAGAAAGGTTATGAACCACTGGTCTAAAAGCATACCCTATAATCTATAGAGGTTTAGTTCCTGACACCCAAATATAATGGTTCAAAACCATTTGTAACTCCAGTTTCATGGTATCTGACACCCTCTTCTGATTTCCACAAGTTCTAAACATGTTATACAGTTAATAGAGAAACATGACAGCAAAACATATACATAAACAAAATAAACAAATATTTCTAATAAATATTTCTTTTCACTGGCATGCCTTGACAGGATCAATGTTTAGAATTTTACTTAAACCCAGAATTTTGGTATGAGTATAGTTTTGTGTTGATAAAATTTCAATACAGAAAGTTAATATAGCTGTAATAATATTAACCTTAACCTCCAAATATCACTGTTTGGGATACTTATATGGTTTTAGTCATTGTCATATCTATTTATAATTGATGAATGCTTTCTAACACCCACTTTGTATTAAAGATGTAAATTTAAATATCCATCTTCAGTTTAACACAGTTAACACTCTTGAGCACGCCAACTATAACAGTGCTAAAAAAGATGAGGAAACATGGTGGTAGAAGTTCAGCTTTTCTTCAGGTGTCTATCAGATGCTCTTTGACTTATACTAACAACTATTGTGACACAAGAATATCACTATTCTGTAATACTCACTTTCTGAAACTTTATAAAAATATGAGACCTGGCTGAGTAGTAAATCAGCACTTGATCCTGAGCTTTGGATACATAATGACATTACAGTGGCTGATCTGGGACCTTACTGTGGGCCAAGGGAAATTGAGAAGTAGATGAAAGTTAATGGCTACTGTGCTAATCAAACTCCTACCCTTGAAAGAAATGACCACTTGAGCTTGCTTCAGCAGCACATATACTAAAATTGGAATGACAGAAATGCCCACTCTTTCAAACCATAAGGAGCCCTTGTCTGTTACTCCTCCTCTGAAAACCCATTGCCATATCATTGATGCTTTCTGACTTCTTTCATGGCTGACAAAAGGAAAGAATTCCTGGAAACAGCTTGGGAAAGAGCCATCTCCCCAGTTATGCCACTGGTCGGCTGGCACGGAGGAACACAGTGCATGAGCAACAGAGGCAAGAGGAAGCTACTACTGTCACCACTGATCCAACTTCGTAAGTCAGTTACTAGCATCTCCCAGTTACTTAAGATGCCTGCAACAACTTGCTGTAGCCTCTCAACCTCCTGTCCTTTCTCCTAATTAACATTGCTGGGAAGAACCCTCAAGTGCTCAAGTGTTTGCTTTCCCAGAAGCTGAGGAATGTTGACACAATTCCAGGGCTTTTCATAATTTCTGGAGATGAAAAAATAAATAGTTTGTGATGTATGTCAACTCGCTTTACTTATTTCAGAAGACAATCTTTATTTTCCTAAGAAGAAGAGAATACAAATAGTTTCACTGAAAGAACACGCCCGCCTGATTTACATGCCTCTCTTTCCAAGTTCTTTCTTGGACACAACAAATCCTAGGATTCAAAACCATCATCTAATTAAAACACTTCTTTTGTCTTAAATTGTCTTGAGAAAACACACACTGAAAGCAAATACAGGCACTGTTTGGCTTCAGCAGCCATGACATGAGAGGGTCAGACTAGGATACCAGGATACTGTCAAGTACACAGCAACATCAGGCAGCCATAGAATAATTCAGTTAAAATGAAGTGTCTGGGCTCTGCTCAGGAGCAGAGTGATTGCTTAGTGCTTGTTTATGTGAGACCCTGGGTTCAATCCCCAGTATATAAAAAGTATCTAAGAATTATAACTGTATGTTGAGTAGGTGGTTTGAACCTGATCTTTGAATGTATGTCACAGGCTCCTTCCTCTAAGAGAAATTAAAGGACAATATTTTTATGAATGTATCTTACCCTATAA
The DNA here is from genome assembly GCA_021653895.1 of Mastomys natalensis. Classification (NCBI taxonomy): domain Eukaryota; kingdom Metazoa; phylum Chordata; class Mammalia; order Rodentia; family Muridae; genus Mastomys; species Mastomys natalensis. The sequence continues at coordinate 745,242 of JAJTUV010000398.1, forward strand.
AATATTAATGTGCTCTGCCTCCCATCTACTCACAGGAATTTACTGTCTGAATGCAAAATAACTGGTATCACATTTGTCCTTCTTTACACTAGTCTATTCAATAATGCTCTGTGTTCTGAGACAAATTTTTAGATTCATCATGATCTCTAATTTGGACACCAGAATCTATTCATAAAACTATTGTGACTGTCATATGTGAAAGAAAAGACAAACTTTACTCCTTTTGTTATCCTCCGCATAGACAAGTTCTTTAAACCATATTTTCTTTGAAGGAAATGTTAGCTGGTTACAGGAGTGGTTTGAATGGGAATGTGCCTCACAGGCTCACACATTGGACCCTGGTCTGCAGTTGGTAGTCCTGTTTTGGGAGGCTTAGGAGGCCTGGCCCCTTAGAGGAAGTATGTCATTGTAGGGAGGGCTCTGAGAGTTAATAGTTCTGAAAAGCCCTGCCATTTCAAATTTGCTATCTGCTGTATGCTTACAAGTTCAAGAGGTAAGCTTCCTGCTCTGCCACTATACATGCCACGTGAGGCCTCCTGACAGTGAACCTCTGGAACTAGAAGCCCAAATAAACTATGGTGGTAACAATAGCAACATTAATAATAGCAGTAGCCTGGAAAGGTGGCTAAGTGGTTAGGAGCATGCGCCCACATTGGGCAGCTCATAATTGTCTGTAACGCCACCTCCACGGGATCTGATGCCCATGACTTTCTCTGCAGTTACTTGCATATAGATATACATAATAAAATAGTAAAAATAAAATCTTAAATAGTCAAATAGTGATAATTATCTATCAAGTACTTCCACATTCCAAGCTGCCTCCTAAGCACTGTACATGTTCCACAAACATTGCTCAGTCATTCATAGAATGGACATTGCTTTATCATCATTATTATTATTATTATTCTTTTAGAGTTAGGGAAGTAAGGTATCAAGCCCTCAAAAAAACAGCAGAGGGACTGAGTGGAAGAGGGGATGGGGAGGGGAACAGGCAGGGGAGAATCTGATGTAGGGAGAGCCCTAGAGAGAGAGGACCAGGAGAGAAAAATTAAAATAATTTCTCAAAAGGGGAGGGGGAGACTGGCACAGGGAGAGACACAGAGGCTGAGTGTGGGGAGGCCAACGTCTGAATTCAGTGTAGTAAAGTAGATAGATAGACAGTCAAATGATCTCGAGGAGAACTGTACAAACTCAACCGACCGGCATCTCATTTCCATAGGTACATTCATAGGCAGGTGCCACTTACCTGATACATCAAAAAATGTCTGCGCCCGTCCGGTCCCTGCACTGCTCACAGCGATACACTCATAGAAGCCCTCGTCAGACAATGTCACCTTTGTGAAGTCCCAATTCACGCTGGCAGATTCTCTGGGGACAAGAAACAGGAAAGTTTTTAGTGTCTGTCAAGCAAGAGAAACATAAAAGCAATAATAATCTACCTGCTTTGAAGGATGTGTTCCAGTGAATAATGCAAAGGAAGTAAGTTGTGAAAACTACAGATTAAATGTGAAAGTCATACACCTTTTGTATTTTAAATAGAGTTATGCTCCTCCATTCTGAGCAAAAAATATACAAGAGACAATAAGTTGTTAAGAACACAAATTTATCTTTACAGCTTTTTTTTTTTTTTTCTGGCTATATAAAAACATACTTGAGCTGACAGCCACTGATGACATTTCTCTTCCCTCTACATTTCCCAGTTTGGAGGGGAGAAGTGTGCTCAACACAATGAAACAAATGTGAAGGTAAGACACCTGCTTCCTAATACAAAGAAAATATATTTTCCCTAGCTTTCTTAGGCAAGTTCTACCTGGAAGTTGGTATTATATCTGATTCAGCTTATGCATACAATAAGCAATGAGAATATTGAAAAAAAATACATTAGTTCTGTAGACAAACTCATGCATCCGATCATCTGCCAAACTTCTCATTTTCTGGAACAGTCTAAAAAGATAGATATTTAATTATTGCTTTGAAAAGTTCACAGTGTACAAAAGTGGGCCTTGTTCTTTTAAAAATAGAGTTGAAATATAAATATTATATATTTTTCTATTTTTTCATGTATTACTAGTCATAATCTTTGGAAGAAAAAATGTAAAGTTAAAACGACCTCTCCAGATTTGAGGAGTTGAGACACCTCTCACTGACTTCTGATTTAGTTTAGGCTCCACATCTCTCTTCACCCAGACACAACTCAAGAAAGCAACTGTGAATAGCTTACTGAGATCAGATGTCATGTTCAGCCCTGACAGGGTTTGTAACAGTAAGTTAAGCATAGGTTCCTACCATCAAGAAAGTGAGTACCTAAGGAGGCATTGTTCTGTGTAGAATCTGAGGATACTTCAGCAGGCGTTTCCTGTCCATTCTATGTGAACAGTTCCGTTAGCTCCAGGAGTAATCAGTGTCCCTTCACTCTTCACTGCCCTGCATGTTTACGCTGTGTCTCAAACACTCTACAGGAGAGCACTAAGCTCAAGTGTGCAAACGCCCTTCTTTAGGGGACTGTCAGTCACAGCAAGGTAACAGTTTGGAATATGTACAGCTCAGGTGTTCTTTGCAATGCCTATCTCAGAATTGAACATATGTTAGGATTCATCAAACCTCGGGTTCATGAAAATTTTCAAACAGGAAATGAAAATTCATCCAGTCTCAAGTACTTCCTTTTAAAAGTTGAATGGCATTTCCTTTGTCTGAGGATGCATGATCAGCTTACTAATTGTTTTAAGAATATTCTTTACAGCTATACTTGACTGATAGCCCTCTTATTTATGAACTTCTAGGAGAAGAAAAAGTAAAAGTTTTGAGACAGGGTCTTACTATGTAGCTCAAGCCAGGCTCAAACTTCTAATCCTCCTTTCTCAGACTCTTAAGTGCTGGGATTAAAGGCACATGCCAATATGTCTCACTTAGTCATTCTTTTTTATTGTAGCCTTCTCTGTTGACATAAGCATCCTAATACCACAATAAAGAAAGGGATTCCAGAGATAGACTTTAGAACAGGACAAAGAGCCTGTCCAGAAGATGTGCACACTGCTAATGCAAACTGACTTCTCTCTCAAATCTCCTAACAGTCAAAGTGGCTGTCATAAACAAAGATTAAGTCCCATGTTTCATATTACTGGGAATCTAAGGCAGAGGCATGCGAGCAAACTGGGATTAGAGTATCAATCTCTCATCACTTACGAATTAATACATGTCAGCAAGGCCTGTCTCATCGTAGGGCCACAGCACTAGAAACATGAGAAAAAGAATTTTTGTGGCTTACCTCCCAGGAATTGTGTGGAATCAATGAGTTAATGTTTATAAAGTATCTCAAGTGTCTTTGAAAACTGTCACTGTTTAAACAGGAAGCAGAGTTATTTTATTTCATCGGCTAGTTATGTGGCTCCATCATCTGCTAGCCTGCTCTGTTATGTGGCTGGTTATAAAACAGGCAGCTAAGTAAATCATCAAGATGTACTATGTATGGAGCAGGCAGCTGTTTGGGAATGGAAAACTTTCTAGATGTGATTAACGTTCCAGCCACGAGCATTGCTGAAAATGAGTCTCCATAAAGAGATTATATAAATTAAGACTGTCAGATAGTTAACATCTTTTAGAGTTATATCAATATGGCATCCGCAGTGTGGAAGACTGCTAAAGTTATTCTTAGAGGTTTTTACTCCCAAATCTAGTCAGGTTTTGTAGTAACTCAAAAGGTAATATACTTCCCAGAAATAATTCTTCCAGCACTTTCTTAAGATGTAGCTAATCTTTTTCAATTAGGTTACTTGCATTTGTCAATAAAATGCCACTCAACTTTAGAAGAAAAAGTTGGTACCTTCTAGCCAACTCCTCACGTTGATGTCTCTGCTGTAGCCACACGTTCTCCTGGTGAATCATGCTAATCTACTCTCTGCAAACAGTGAACTCCGAAAGATTGTCTCCTATCCTTCTCTCCTGACTCACTGGGATCCACACAGTGACCTCATTTTTACTTGCCTTTTCCTGCCTAGTCCCCTTGGCCTCTGTGCCTCGGTATGTGTGAGATTTCCCAAGATATGTGATCTACTACCTCGCTCACCATCTTTACAGGGTCCAATGCCTCTCACCCCATTTGGTGGTGGTAGTTGTTCTTTTGGTTGGTTGCTTACTTGCTTGGTTAGCTTTTTAAGACAGGATTTTTCTGTGTAGTCCTGGCTGTCCTGGAACACATTCTGTAGACCAGGGTGACCTCAAACTCAGAGATCCACGTGTCTTGGCCTTCCAGGTACTAGGATTAAAGATGTGCACCACCATACCCTGCTTCTCATACAGTTCTAAATTTAAGTACTTGAAATTGAAACGCTACATGTTAATAACCTACTAAGTGATAATATTTCTAATTTTTTGTATTTTTGTCATAACACCAATCAGATTCACTCACTATATTACATTTTAAATAGGAGCTATAGATATCTTTAGCCCAAATTCAGTGAAGCTAAAGTTTCCAGGGAAGTGCTTTGCAAAGTGCCTTCCAGGGTCTTTTACCTAACATTGAGGTGATAATTATGTAATCTTTAACTTGGAACCTTCTAATTACATAAAATACAGACTGGATAACCCCTAAGTTATATGGAATATATTCTAGAATTTCTATGGTCATAGTGTGTTCACTATCCTTTTCTGTCTCCTTCCACTAAAACACGAGCAGCCCAGTGCTGTGTTCCAAATGGTAAAGGAAAGAACTGGTTTCTCAGAGGTAGAGCACAGAATTCTATTTGCATGTTTATGGCTCTAAACTACGGCCAAGAGGAACTTTTACACACCTTAAATATTGGTCTACTCCCAGGGCAATTCCATTTCTCATGAAGCTCACAGTAAAGGGCAAAAGACTCTCAACCGAACAGAGGATTTGGCCTGGCTGCAGGTAGTATCCGGGAGTTCTCGTAGGCATTGTAACTTTGGGAGCATCTGGGGGAAAAAAAATAACAGGTAAGAAAGTCACAGCGATAGAAAATACTTTCTATAGATTCACCCACAAGCTTTAGACTTGAGTGAGGATGACAAACCATCAGAATTCAAATTAATCTAAATTACCAAATTTATTTTAACTACCATTTTTTGAAGCAGATTCATTTCCATAGGTCCTCACTATGATAGGCATCAAATTTAAAGCTCAGTTGGTCTTAATAGCAGCACATTGTTTTTATCTACTACCAAGCTAAGAAAAATATCAAATGAGTTACATTACATCATCAACTGTAGAATAAATTCTTATTCCAAATATGTAAAAACATGAGAAGTATCCACATATCTTAGAATTAAATACATAGGGCAACTTTTTCCTAAAAGAAATAATGAGAAGTATTTTTAAAGAATCCAACAAATTTCACGCATTCAATGCAGCAGGGTGAAGCCAACTCTCTTGAATGTTAGAATGTTAACATGAGGAAATCTTGAGATTGGCTCTGTGCTTATGATTGTACTGTGATTAAGCAAGAACTCTTGAATCTCCAAATCTCAACCTTATACATAAAAGATAAGTTTCTAGCTCCTACCCAGCTTTGAAAACAATCTCTCTATGCCTTCATAGGACAGGATTGGAGCTATGGATCTAAAGTTTTAGTTAGAATTTTGTCATTTCAAAAAACTCTCAGGTAGAGATAAACAGAGACCTGATGCTCCCCAGCCATTCCTATCTCATAACCACATCTTCCTTTAATAAGAGATAGATCAGAAACTAATTTAGTAATTAAATAACCAATTAATCTCAGGTCCAATCATCACCATTTGTTCACAGTCCACTATTATTCATGGAATAGGTGGTGCTTGACCACTGCATATAAATGTTTAGCCAACCAAAGAATTGAGGATCATAAAAAGGCACTACTACAATTTCCTGTTAATTAAAGTTACCAAAATTCTCCAGTCTATAATCAGTAAGGTTTAACATAAGACTCTAAAAGTATTATTTAAAAGTTAAATATGTGTGAAGTAACAATTAGTGACAAAAGAGGCCATAAATATGAAGAAGAGAGGAAGGGGCTTTTGGGAAAGTTTATAGGGATGATAGGGAAAGGTGAAATGTAATTAAATTATAATCTCAAAATTAAAAAAATATGTTTACATAAAAACAAACAAAAATCTTTTACAGAAAACTGAGATTATTACAGAAAGCTACAAATGGTCATAATCTAAAGATCAATGGAGCATGGGAACCCAGCCCCAAAGGATAAATCTAAATCACAATGCCTTCACCCAAGACTCAGGGAACATCATGGAAAAGGGATAGAAAGAAGGTAGGATCCAGAGAACCAGGAAGTCTGCTGTAAGAATACATCTCCTAGAAATGACAGGGAAGCTATACCAAGATGCCTCAACAACATGGCTGCCTAAACAAGACCTGAATAATGACAATATCAATAGACATGTTAATAGAGACAGGGGAAATCTCATTTGATCCCAATACTAGACAAAGAACTAAAGGCAACTAAAGACTGCTGAGAGGAGGAGAATTAGCCTCTTCCAGAGATCAGCCCCCAATATAATACAAAGCAGTTAGCCCCGAAACCCTATACACAAAGCAAAGCCACAGTAAATGGACTCAGAGGTTGTATTTATATATGTATTCATCTCTGTGTAACAATAATAATCAAAGAAAAAGAAATCACTTATTTGAGAAAAAGTAGAGGTAAATATAGGAGGGACTGGAGAAAATAAAGGGAATGGGCAATGATATTTTCATATTTTAATTTTAGTAAATACTAAACTACATACATAATATACTGGGATAAAAAATAAATGTAAAATAAAACACCAAATTATCTGCATGTAAATGCTTATCAACTGGTGACAAAGTAGTAACATGGGAATATTAACTTTTACTTTATAGTCCATATTTTACCTGTGGGATATTCCCCTTAAACTATCAATATTTCACTGCTAAGTGAAACATTTTTCTTACCTGGGACAATGCTGGAAAAGGAAACACTTGACACTCTCTGGAAGAGATAATCATCTTTGTCATAGCCTGTCACCTTGAGAAAGAAAGCTTCATCTGGTGGAACGAAGTCAGAAATATTCCAGATGCCATAAGGCTTCCGATCTGGGTAATGTTTAACAGGAATGGTCTTAAGAGATCCCCCTGAAATACTCAGAAGTTCAAGACGATCTACTCTAGCTGGACTGGAGATTCCAGAAGTGTTCAGTAGCACATACGTAGGTATCCCTATAAGAGAAAGTACAAGTGTCACATAGTTGGGGGTCACCTGTTTAATAAGTGTTGGCACTATAGTAGCCTATACACACTATAAGGATGCATGCTCTACACTGATGATATAGGTGCAGAGTTTTTCCTACATAAGACAGACCTTGAGACACTGTAGGCAATCACTGTACAGAATTTTAATTGTTCTTATACAGAGAAAATTAGAATTATTAAGTATTGTGTTATGATTATGTAAACATTTTTAAAGATTCACTTTTTTAATCTTACTAAAACCGCACAAATAAAGATAAGTTAACAATGATGTGGAAAAGATTCTAAAGGTCATAGTATGGCTGAGCTTTGCCTTTAGCAATAAGATAATAAACCTTAATAGGCGAATAAAATGGGAACAAGAACAAGCTTTAGAAATCAGCAATACTTTCATCTTGAACAAAAAATAACACATTTAAATTTCAGCAATATACAGATACTTATTTCAACAAAACATTTTACAAATATTAATCTTTAAAAATCCACTAAGTGCTTTTTTAAAGTAGTTAAGTCTAAGGGTCAACTGGAGTGCTCTTAGGTCTCAACTTCTGCAATTCTGATTTAAAAGATTAAAGCAGAGCCCAGGAGTCTTATTTTTAAGAAGCCATTTGAGCTTCAGTAGCCTTCAGAATCATTCTGGTATTGCTGATCTTGAACTGTACTTTGCAAACGCAAAGTGACCCAAAGACCCAATCACAATCAAGTTAGGGAAAGATGGGTGCTGTCCTTGTCAATGTGATTGGATGCCACAGGCCAGCACAGTCTCACCAGCTGGGCACAGCGTCCCCCTACACAATTTAAGAACCATGTGCATACTAACCTTGCACGGGTCTGCTCATTGTTTTTTTGAAGTCCAGCGTGGGCTTTCGAGAAAAGCCAGCTCGGAATCAATAGTGCTGAGACCGGTGATGCGAACAGAATGCCTTCCACTGCTGGAGGTCTAAAATGGATAACAACAACCCTAGTCAGTGGCTGGTTGCAGCAATCTCTCCACTGGTGTGGCAAACCACAGTGTGTTGACAATTTACATGCCAGCATCACAGCCCTGACTGAGGTATTGCATCTGAACTTAGTTGTGATTCTCCATTCTGTAATGTAAATTTTGCAATACATGTCTCATGAAGACTGCTCTAAAGTATAAATCTCACACCTGGTGGTCAACAGTAAATATTCAGTAACTAATGAGTGAAAGTTAAAGCTAAAATCTCTACATATTTCTGTACTTCTCCTTGGTTCCCTATTGTCAGATGGTAGATGTTCAACAGACACAGATGAAATAAAAAACTAAATTTTCCCTCTCAAGGTCCACTCAAGTGCAATTCCAGAAAATGTTTCCTAATTCTTTTCTTTTCTTTCTTTCTTTCTTTTTAATCTAAATGCCTATGGCTTACTAACTGTAGACATAGCAGTGATTCAGTGGATAAGTCTAGGTTTCTCATCTCAGCATGACATCATCTACTAAGAATTAGCATTTGCTTCCTGCTCAGTATCTCTCAAAGGAGCCTCTGAAGATCTCTTACACCAACACCTACACCTACTCCAGACTACTTAGCTGGAGCCCAGGACAGAGAAGGCAAGGTTGGTGTTTTAATGTAGATGACTTGATGTTAAAAAACACATCACTGTCCTGGAATTATGACTAGGAAGGCTTTCCATTCAAATATATGGCAGAACTAAGGAGCAGGGTGGACCACAGTCTTAATTTCTGGTCATTTCAAGAGAGATTTCAGGACTAACGTGAGAGCCAGAAGGGCACAAGAACGAGCACCATGGAGAGCTCCAGGAGTGATCTGGAGTTCCTCCTAGGGCTTGTTTTAGCTCAGTACTTCCTAGCCACCTACCTGGAATGCATATGGATCTGTCTAATCTAAGGGTGCTGGTTTACTAAATACCTGCCTCCATTTAATGTCCATTAAGCTTACTAACATGGAACATATATTGCACACAAAATGTTACTCAATAGACAATGTTCTCTTTCTCATGTACCTAAGTCCACAGGTAGGAGTTAGGAAAAGAATTTCTATGTGGCCTTGGACTCTAAGGCATAGAAGATGATACTGTTCTCCAAATTGGTGGTAGCTATGGTAGATTTCTAACGATCCTTTTAGTTAGAAGAGTCAGAGGTGTTGATAAACCTTTCTCTGAAAGAAGGAAGCTCTGTATTTTTGGATTTTTCAAATATGTAGATTAATATACACAACAGCTAATTTCTAGATGCCAACTTGATGACATTCGACATAATAAGCAAGATAAGTGGATAGTTGATTTTCCATGAGCCACCGGGTGCCAGTTGCAGCATTCTATAATACCATAATACCAGTTCAGGCCCATGGGTTACAGGTATAACAGAGTATGTCATTGCAGAGTTGAAACATCCCTTCTTTTTACTCATTAGATGCACAGACTGCTGACTTCTGCTAAAGTGGCTAAGAATGTGAGAGGTAAGAATTCCAGTGGAGCACCCATCAACCAGGGTTTCCAAGTGCCTGCATGAAATAGGTCAATCTGTTAAACCACATGAATATTAATGAGATCATAACCTCCTTATATTAAGCCAGTGAGGATTTCTAGTAGCACTAATTTGAATTAGAATTTAATTGATAGAGCTAGATTCTATTTCCTCCTCTTGAAGAGTGTGATCCTTGATAAGATAGAAAATTTACTCAATGCTAAAGTCAAAACAATTATATATATGACATATATAATCAAGAGGCAGTTATTTAACTAATTAATTTCCTCATGTATCAGCAACTCTTTAAACAGTTTCACAGTTTCTAACTCAGGCACAACAAAATTGAACAACTATTATTTTCTCCAAGATTTATGAAGTTAAGGAATGTTCTGGAATCATAAAGATAATGAATAGTGGATCTTGAACTATCTCTTTTCAAATATTTGCTCTTAAATGAGACATTTTTCCAAATTAAAGAATATGATTATTTTCATCAGTTCCTTGAGAATTTCTGAGATACAGGCATTGTGTCAGTCATAAACATATAATAATGCAAGCTCACTTTAGTGCTATTCTATTGGGCATGCCTCTTTGGATGAAAATGCCAGCAAGGAAAGCAATGTTCTCTAAGCATAGGATGAACTCAATTTAAACACACACACTAGCATACTTACATATTTATATCCACTAAAATTATAATCTCTGCTCAAGTGAACAAATCCCTTTTTAAATAAAAACATTCCATGTAGATAACACTTTGATATTAGAAGGCTAAAAAAACTGGAAAATTTTCTAGAAAAGGCCTATGATAAAGTGTTCCATCACCCCAAACACTAAATTAATGCTGTAAGCAGAATTGTTTACAGACATTCATAGGCCACAGTTGAGGATGACTGGAGGACTCTCTTGTGTGGTCCTTTGTAGACTTGGGAGTGATTTACTAATGACTCTTAAAAACACTTTATGCCAGTAGACTATTCTATGATTTGCAAAATGTACTATTTTTCATAAAACCTTTCAAAACTTAATAAAAACATTCTTGTAATCACAATACATTTAATTCTGACACAGTAATATTTCCTTATTTGTAAATTTTATCCAATTATACAGATAAACACATAGAAAGCATTAACAAAGTTTGTTTGCATAGTGGCTTCTTTGATGTCAGCAAAAATTAAGATACAGTATTTGACTGATAATGAAATCATAAATAGTTAAGGCACACAGACACTGAACTTCAATAAAATTTTCAAATATTACAATGATCAGGAATAAAGTATCTTTTATATTTTAAAAATGTTTTAGACAATTTCAAGCATGGCTCTCTTTTTCAACTCCCTCTTCTCTCCCTCCAACTCCCCAGTGTCACCCTACACCTCAAATTCATGAGCTCTTCTTTAATTATTAACATTATACGTGTGTATATATATACATATGAGTATATGCATGTGTGTGTGCACATGCACACATGTTTATAGATACACCTCTCTCCTGTTGAGTCCATTTGTAAATATGTTTACAGTTCACCTCCCTATTGGAGAGCTGGTCCCTGGACAAGACAGTCCCCCCCTCTCAGCAGCCATTAATTACATATAGTTCTTCATCTAGGTGTAGGGCTTTGTGAACTGGTATTGTTATTGTGCATATATTATTTAGGCAACCATATTAACCTGTAAAATATGCATTAGTATGCACTGAAAATTAACATAACCATCTAAACCAAAATATTTCTTCTAGTCTTAGAATCTCAATATAGTCATGTGATATGAAATATTCTCTTCTGTACTTAGGAGATTATCTAGGATAGTTTATACAAATTTACTTAATGGAAATATACCCCAGGGGATGTGTTAAATTACAAATGATTACACTGATAATCCTAGGCTAATAGAAACATTTCGTATTATCTAAATCTATTATTTAATATCATCATAGGGAGTTTCCCTTAAGTAAAAGGAGACAAAACTTGGCCCAGGGAGTTTCAGTGGTAATAGACTTAGATTCTATGTAGCTATGTATTAGCTACAGCTGTCTGAATGGAAAATTCATATTGCCTCTCAGAAATGAGATCCAGAATTTGGAGTTTCCATATAAATGGAAACTTAGGGGCATAAAACAGCATTCTCTCCTGTTTTAAATAAAATTTTGTGTTACTTCTGTTCTGTATGTTTTACCTACATCAGAGGCAAGTTAAAACATTTGTATCATGTATATGATTAGAGAAATGAGTTGACTCATTGTCTGTGTAAAAAAGGGCCTCAAAACATCATAGTAAAGTGTTTGCAAGATAAAGCACAAGAGAAAGATCAAGCCAGTCCAGGAGGATTTAAATCATGGATACATTAAAGTCCCCCATCCCAATTCAGAAGCTTGTAAGCTAACTAAATCTGCCACTTAGACACCATCAGAGTAAGGATTAATTTGTATTCATAAATATTTACATAGTTCTTGTTTGTGCACTGTGTCCTCTCTAATGTTAAAACTCTAGCAACAATAATCAGAGAGAAAAATTCCTACAAAAATATAATTATGATAGAAGAGAAAAATGAATCTAAGAGAGGCATAGCCAGCCAGAGGGAAAGGTGATATTTTAGGCCATCTTTGACAAGACTTGATTAAAGTGTTGCCATTTGAGTTGAGTCTTGAGGGACATTCAGGAAGTAGGCAGATCTCTGTGAGTTCGAGGGCAGCCTGGTCTATATAATGAGTTCCACGATAGCCAGAGCTATACAGTTAAGACCTTGTCTTCAACACAAAACAAAAGCATGGGGCAAAGGAAAGGATAATGGGACCAGCTTAAATTTAAATAATTAAATTTGTCTAGAATGTAAATGTAAGTGATACAAAATAATCAGAAGAGGCTGAGACTAAATCACATGGTCTTTGAATATCTTATGGTCATAAAAAAAGACTGTTTTTCATTCTTGCAATGATGTGTTATTGGAAACATTTAAAAAGTCATTATTAATTCATCTGATATAGCAGACATTTTCCAGATAGCACAGAACAAAAAAGATAGCATGCAGGATACACTATCTCTGCTTAACTCTCTTGTTGAGAAAGCACATGGGGAGAACATATGTCATTCATCAGCTGTCTAAAATGGAAACCCAATGTCAGTAGTAATATTTATGTCAGTAGACAGAACTCCATTTATTTTGTATCATGCTGAAAGATTCTTTTGCTATTTCATATAGGAATATAAGTTTATTATCTGTAAATTGCACTTATATAGTGTTTAATTATTGTTACCATTAACTGCAAACTAGGAATCATGTTGATCAGAAGTAGAGGTTCTTTAGTGAGAATAACAGTGATTTTCATGCAATGTGAAAATAGAAATGGTGCCTTCTTTAGCTCTCTTAATTATAAGAAACTGAGCTTAGACACTTGTCTAAACAGAGATTTTCTTGCCTCTTCATCTTCTTCTCACTCTCTTTGCTTACAGACTAACCTTTGGAACTTCTCTGTCTCAATTATCAATTAAATACGCTTTGAGCACCCTAAGCAGATAGTGGGAAACATGGCCAAAAGTAAACACTAAGAATTGATGACTGCCCAAATAGACAAGTCAAGCACAAGATAAACTGCCGCTATGACCTACCATTCCTCCAGGCAAGAGTTTTACTAGAGGAAAATTCGCTGGTAGCAATCCAAATCACCTGGAAGAAAGTTCAAATGCCCCAGAGACTACTAATAAAGTGGCATCGTTTGCATATTTCTTACTGCCAACAATGGATGCCTTATTGTTATGATTCAGAAAGCAACAACAGAATACCTGACTGCCAACTTAAGGCACTGCTGGCTTAGGTCATGCTTAAATTAATCATTTGAGGGATTAAGAGGCTTGACATTCATAGCCCTTCCTACTGTGGTTAAAAAAAACAAAACAGACTCAGCGCAAATCACATTTTGGGCACGTTGATCAAAATAACATCAATTGTAGCCATGTTAATTCAAAAATACCAGAGTAGAAATATACTTCATTTTTGCCATCAGAAAATCTGGTATATACTGCACACCTACTGTGTGCATGGAACAGAGTTAATAAAACAGTTGTGACCATTTATGATCCAGTCATTAAGAAACTGGCAGGTTGCATTTATATTGCCTTTGCCCCTACACTCTCGAGATCATCTGCTCCCCAAATCTATTCTACACTTCATAGTATCCCTGCAGGGGCTGAGAGCTCTGATAATAAAGACAGAGATAGATAGATAGATAGGTAGATAGATAGATAGATAGATGGATGGATGGATGGATGGATGGATGGACGGATGGACAGATAGGCAAGCAGGCAGGCAGATGGAGATATTCTGGGACTTGAGGGGAGTTATGCTGCAAACTGTAATTCCTTAAAATGAGAAAATCAATATACATATTCTTTGAATATCAAAGACTGCTGGGCATGGAAAATCCCCAGAGAATGTCTGTGATAGAGCATCCCACACGCATGTGCATTCACAACATTCCTGTAATTTGAATGCCCATCCCATGAAGTTTCATTTAGCATGTCGGGAACCTGAGGTAAAGAAAGAGAAAAACACTAACGCAGGTACCGTCACAGGATCCTAGAGCAAAAGGTTTCTTGGGGGCCGCTGAGGGTGCTGCTGGGTAGCGGGGCAGCAATACAGGAAAACACAGGGAAGAGGCACACTTTGTTAAGCCCGCTCCTGTGGCGAGCATTTGGAGTTTATGCCTTAATGGTCTGAAAGCTGCTCCTGAGTGGTGTTAAAGCCTGGGCAGAACAACCTTTTCCCGTCCTCGGGGAAACCCTCTCACACATAAAAACACAGACGCTTGAGTTGGAAGAAGGCCAGAGCATAATGAAAAGTCTGTGAAACACTGGCAATCTCTCCAACTGCCCACCGCAGCCAGTTACACACATAATCAACAAAACGCCATACCTATGATTTATGGTATTCTGAATTTTGACTGTATGTTACATTCTTCACTCCATATGGAATATATATACATATATACATATATATATTAAGATAATTCAAGAAAACAAATGCTATTTTTATTTAAAAAAAAATAATGACTGTACTTCTAACAAATAACGGCAGCCAACAGCACTAGACACCTTGCCTTGTGCTGCTATTTCATATATACAAGCTTACTTCTCAGCCCCGCTCCGCAGTGGAAAGAACTACCGCTATCACGTGAGAGAGTAGGAGAGCAAGAAATAAGAGTTCTGCTCCCATGCAGTCCAGCCTGTGGGTGCTGCTCAACCTCACGCTGTTCCACTCAGAGCCCACAGCCCTGACTATTGTTCTCCACTGGCTCTGTGTCTGCTGATTTTGGAAGTAAGAAATGGATGGTACCATCCGTCTACAGCTTAGATGATAGGAAAACTGCCCAAGAATTTTCATCCTTGTTCCAGAACATCACTGGTGCTCACGGTCATCACAACAACACTACCCAGCTCAAGCCCTCCCACACGTGTACTTTCATTAAAAGTCTTCTCCGTGATGGCAAGAATATATAAATAAGCTATTTTATATACTTTATAAAGCATGCCAACTTAAAAATAAAATAACAAACAGACTGTGAAATCACACAGTACCTTCACTGTCCACATTCCGGCTTCAGGCTCTTTGACATTCACCACTTTGGCAGAGTTATGGATATTTAACAGCTCATTCAAGCCAAATCCCTTTTTTATCAGCTTCCCTGGAAGACAAAACAGAGGCAGAAATCATAATTTCTCTCCCAGTTAGAGAGATCGGCTATTTTAACATGCAACAGTCTCAGGATATGATCAGATTTTCAATAACAGAGATTTTTTTTATGAAGTATATGTGTATATTACTTAACAGATATTTGTGTCCATAGCTCAAAATATTGGGTTTTGCATCTAAAATATACTTAGCTGTGGGCTTCTGGGCACCACTACTGAAGTAACAGATCCCCCTTTGTTATGTGTTTGACAGTCACATGAGAATAGCAATTAATAAGCTGTCACTTCCCTTCTAAAACCGGCCTAGAGAACAACTGTCATGTTACTAAGACATTATGTGCAGTCACTAGAGACAGGTAGACTGCATAGAAGCAAAACCCAGAGCGTCATATAGATCTCTCTGGAGGTCAGTGTAGATGCTTCTAAGGTTAGTATCCTGAGCAAACCTCTGCACAAAGTGCAAGGCCTTACAACCAGTCTTCTACTAGGTGCAGGAGAAGACTCGTTATCAAAGGATAATTACAGCATAGCACTGTAACAAAATGAATGGTACCATCTCCTACCTGCTGGATAGTTACCTTCAATAACTACCAGCTGGGATCCAAGGAGAAAAATAAATAAGATGGGGCTGCACCATAGTTTCTCACCTCTGCCTCCCTGTGGTCTCTTTAGTCAGGTATGTATTTTAAGTAATTAAAAGATTGACCAGATTGATCACTGTGTGCCCAGAGGGTCTTTAAGCAGTAGGATCGTGACCCAGTGGGTCCAGCCTTGCTGGGTAGCCTGGGGCTTATTCCAGCGAGAGGAACGTGGCTGCAGCAGACAAATGCACACTGAGAGCAGCGCTCTCTCTGCGAGGCTTGAAAAGGAGGTTTTTCTTCCTTCGTAAAGTGCAGTGTCTGGCCAGTGTGGATGCTGACTCTCAGGGATATTTCCCATGCTTACAGGAATTATTTCATACTCGTACAGGAACTGTTTGCATCTATTGTGCAAATAAGGAAGCTAGTTACCCCCTTCCCCTTTATAAATATCAGTAAAATACAGCAGACACCAGAACCACAGTAGAAATGAAACGATTTCATCAGAACCAGCAGGTGCTTTTGATACAAATATGAGGGAAAATGAGATTCCTTTATTCTCAGATTTGCTTTTTAGTGTGAGTCTCATCATTTTCAAGACTCTTGAAAATCTTGTCATAAAATACAAGTGAGGAAAAAGTAAGTTAAAACATTCATTCACCTACTAAGAATGTAGTAAGTGCTGTACTGCTGAAATTTAGTGCCAGTCTAAATCTGACTTGTCTATCTACCTGTCTATCTATCTATCTACCTACCACCTGTCTGTCTATCTCTCTGTCTACCTATTTGCGTGTGTATGTATATGTGTGGGTCATATATGTGCATGTGTCCACATATGAACACAAGCACGGAAGTGGAATTCAAAGGCCACTTCCGGTGTCAGCTCTGGCCTTCTACCTTAATGTTTCAATACAGGGTCTCACATAGTATTCTCCACAACTGCTTATACCAACTACATGGCTTCCAGCCAGCCTCTTGTCTCAAGCCCCCATGCGTTTATGGCAACACATTACCCATCATGCCATCTCCCTTCCCATTAAATTTGACTTTTAGAAACTTTTATGTTTTTTTTTTTTTTAAATTAAACCTCTCTAGAAAATGACGGTGAAAAATTAGAAAGTTATTTTATTTTAGAAAGTTAATTTAGAAATAGTTATTTTAGTGACTCGTTCAAAAATTAACAGATGTTAAATTTTACAGAATAAATTACTATAAAATGTATACAAATTAAAGCATTAACCAAAAGACATAGTTCAAGGGTAAAGCACTAGATAAGGCATGTATCAGCGACGAGTTCACTCAATACTGAAATAATGATATTTAGGACATTATTATATAATGTGTTGTATAACAATGTGTATGCTATATAAAAATACTATAACATTTAGATATTTTTCCATGTGGATAATTACCTACAATAAATTTCATGAATTTAATTTGTTTAAATATGAGAAAATTTAACATGTTCATTCTCATGTTAATCCAAAAACACTTGATTAATAGCGATCTCGTTTCAAACATCTATAGTCACTTATGAATACTTCGAACTTATTTATAAAGCTGAATTAATTAGAAATGTGTGCAAAAAGTGCCCTTCCCTGTTCTTCATATTTAATAACCAGTATTTGATTCATCTCACCAAAAGGATTGCGAATTTCAATCACCGGAGAAGGGCCACTCAGGGACACGGTAACTTCTTTGAGGCTGGGATCAAAAGGAATTTTCCAAGTATTTACAGCGTGTTCCAAATGATCGGTGGATAAGAGGTGAACCTTGGAGGCCTGAACAGCTTCTTCCACCCACTTCAACACCTACGGAAGGAAAAGAAATGTATGAATGGCGCTAGAGACATTTGGAGGCCTCCTCATTTCCGGTTCAGGCCTTGTCGTAGTAAGGCCCTAACTCTGAGGCTCTTCCTGTGGTGACGTAAGGGTCAGCTCATCCTCTGTGTGCTGTAGGCTCACCGGAAAATGCTGGTTCAACCTGCTCCAATTCCAAATTTTCTATCTTAGCTGAAGATTAACAATTAAACTTCAGGGTTGAACGCCATGAGATGAAACCCAAAGAGGCATTAAAATAATCTTCTACATGTGAAGAAAAAAATAGAAAGAATCTGTCTTTTAAAACCTTCGTTCTGGATTTTATTCATTCTAGACACATTTTTTAAAAAACTAAAGGATTATCAAGTGAAATTCGGACAGGCTTAATATTTTAAATGATATTAATGTAGTCTTGGTAGGTTGTATTATTTTACTTTTGGAAAAATAGTTTCATTCTCAACAAGATAGCCTGTTTTTTTTTGTTTGTTTGTTTGTTTTTTGTTTTTGTTTTGTGTAAAATGAATAAATACCCCCAAATAATGGGAAAGGCAACAATAAGTAAATAAATAAACAAATAAAAACAAAGAAACAAACAAAAATTAGCAAATATTCCAGCTTCAAATCAACTCAAGGAACACATAGAACAATAGTCCTTAAGGATATATTACAAAATTAAATACTAAAAAGGTGTAAACACGGCAAACATTCACTTCATATAATTTTACAACAAACATAATTTCTCCTTTACACAAATGGTGCATGTTTAGCTAAATAGCAATTAACTGATTAACTCTTAGTCTTGGTCACATTTATGTCACATCCATACTTAATATGCCCCTTTACTTCTTAGCTTCACCTTGTAATGAGGCACAAGATCCTAAACAGAACTGACTCCTAAGCAAATATTAAATTTTAAAATGTTTTATTAAAATATTAAAAATTCAAAGAAATATTAAATTTCAGTGCAAGCAGGCACAAGCTAAGTAACCAAGCAGCAAATACTGAACACTGTCTATATTTCCTATTAAGACATCCTTTTCATTTTCTTTACTGTTTTTTCTCCTAAAGAGTGGAAAAGCGGAAGACATATTAGCATAGTTAGTAGTGTGAAACAGTTATGTTAACTCTAAGAGTAAATGTGTGTTGTTTAAAGTTCTCTCCCAGGTACTTTATATTGATGGACATATATTTGTTTATTTAGTAACAGCTTTTCTGCACTGGTATCTACTGAATTTTTTGCTTTTATTATATAGCATTTATTCTTTATACATACTCCTGACATTGCTTCAGGGCTAAAGATCACATAAATTTCTCTGTGTATCTAAAACCAGGTGGCATGGGATATAAAAACTAAAAGCGGCCTATGTATTAATGGTAAAGAGATCAGTTGTAATAATGACAAAAATCATGTCTTCTGTTTGTTTGCTTATTGTTATGTCTCAGGTATCCCTGCTAGCATTGAACTCACTATAGAATTAAGGCTGGACGTAACCTCTGATCAGCTTCCACTTGCAAAATAATTGAATTATAGACATATTACCACTACTGCAGGCTTCTTAAGTAAGAGAATGCAAGAGGAAAGCACGAACGCTTGTTGAAATATGGAAGCACCATCACACCACTCCCACATAACTGACACTAACATAATATTAGTTTGTTCCTCCCTGTAGTGGTTTGACTAGGTACGGCCCCCATAGACTCATGTGTCTGAATGCTTAACCATAGGGAGCGGCACTATCAAGGGAGGCCTTTGAGGTCTCATATATGTTCAGGCCACACCCAGTGACATCATCCAGTTTTGCTGCCTGCAGATCCACTCTCACCTCCTCCAGCACCACGTCTGCCTGCACACTGCCATGTTTCCCACCATGACGATAGTGGACTGAACCTCTGAAACTGTAAGCCAGCCCTGATTAAACGTTTTCCTTTATAAGATTTGCCTGGTCGTGGTGTCTCATCACAGCAATAGAAACCTTTAAACACTCCCCCAAATAAATATTCCTTTCTGGTTTTATGTTTCAATAAAAAATGTCATAGATAGACAAAGCAATCTATGAAAGACAAGTGTTTCTTTGTAAATAAGGGCAAGGGCAGATTCATAGTAGGTAGCAAGGAGGTTATGAACAGATGTCCAAGAATATGACAGACAGGCAGCAAACAGGAGTGACTCCCTCCATCTAGAAGTGTTCAGATAAATGATAAGCTGAAGCATCCAAAGCAGCGCACACCAGAGTTGCTGCATCACTATGGTTATTGCAGCACTGTGCACACCAGAGATGCTGCATCTCTGTGGTTATTGCAGCACTGCTCATTGTAACCAAGACGAGTGAAGAAGGAAAATGTGGCACGCGTACCTAAGGAAGTTTTTAAAAAACAAATACAATTGTGCCATGCACAAGAAAATGGATAGAAGTGGAAGGTTATTGTGTAAAGAAAAGTCAGCCTAACTCAAAGAGCAATATCACATGCTTCCATATCTGCTAGCTAGTTTTATGTATGCACTTATAACACACACATACACACATACACACACAAAACTTAAAAATGGACTATGTAGGTGATAAATATGTCTTAACAATATATGGAAATGGGAAGAAAGGTTAATGAAGGAAGGAAAGACAACTAAAAGACTACTATTGCGTTACTTTTTCATATCTAGATTCCAGATTTAAATACACGATCATTCATGCATATGTGACACGAAAGCAGAAAGGAGCCTGTAAGAGGCATAGGAAGGGAACAGCAAGTGAGGAAATGAGAGAAACAGGAGAAGAATGAGAGAGGAAAGGTGAACGAAGTACAATTTTGTGTGTGTGTGTGGTGTGTACTTCTCTGTGACAGATAAGTGGTTTATTTACTAAATATTGCCTTTATGAATGCACACACACACATACATGTACATAGATGTTAGATAGATAGATAGATAGATAGATAGATAGATAGTGATAGATAATAGATAGGTAACCACAGAAACCATTAAGTTGTGCACTTAATAAAAATGTAAAGGAAGAATAACATTGGAAGCAGCTCATAAATATGGTTCCATAAGTCAGGCTGAGACCTTTGGAATTCTTCATGAAGCTTCTTTTGAAAATTACTAACATTCTTGAAGAGTGAAAGTGATGTATTTCAAAGAAAACTGTCATGCTATCATGAACGAGTTCAAAAGAACATGTGTTCCATAAATCAAGTGATAGATATATTTCCTTCAAGTTTAACCCTATAAAGCACCTGGATTTTCCATATATATACCAACACAACTTTTACAAAGAAGCAGGTGCTGTTATTTGAAGAGATTTTAGTAATCTTTCATGATTGAATATGAAAGCATGGCTGGCCCTTCTCATCAAATCTCCCCACATGACAGCAGGAACCAGGCCAACTGTAACTAATATTTGACATCTCTAGAACATATGAGGTAATAATCAGCGTTGACATTTTTATGAAAACGGCTTTAAAGATTTGCTTTGTTTCCAGAAAACACAAAGGACTAATTTAGTATCTGAGAAAGCAATCAATAAACTTAGGCAATAATAAAAACTTATTTACAGTCTGAGAAGGGAAGAGGAAAGGAGAGAAACTAAGAAAACCAACCGAACATCTATTTTTCAGGAAAACCCACATGGTCATGACTGGTTCTCAGTAAAAGGTGGGTCAGGCTTAGGAAGCAAGTACCACTAAGAGTCCATCGCATCTATCAAGGACACAGGAAAAGGGAGGAAGCCACATATAGTGTGTGGAGGTTACAAGTCAGTGCAGCCTCTATAGACATCGGTACAGGAATTCTTATAGTATTTTAATCCTAAGAATAAAACCACCATATGATCTAGCTACCATATAACTCATTCTAGGTATATATCTGAAATAAATCCAAATAAGAATTCCTGTACTTCAGTGCTCATTACAGCCCCATTCACCATTACTATAGTATATGACTGACCCACTCTAGTTATATATCTGAAATAAATCTAAATAAGCATATTACAGGGATTCCTGGACTTCTATGCTTGTTATAGCTCTGTTCACCATTACTATACTGAATAGCGAGTTTATGCACCATCAGCAGATGAATGGATAAAGACAGCGTGGCACTCATACACACTAGAATCTCCTCTAACTGGAAAAAAAAGCGAAGTTAAGACATTGACAGGGAAATGAGTGGAACTGGAATTCATTGAACCAAGTGAAACAAGCTGGATTGCTAAAGATAAATATTACGCTTTTCTCATTGATGCATAGAGTCAAGAGTTTAAAAGAAAGAGTCTGCAAGACATGAAAGTAAAAGGGGTACTATCTGGGTGGGAGGAAGGGCACCAATGGGAGGGTGAAGCAAGAGAGGATAGGAAGGGAAATGAGATACAAGTGTCATATGCAAAATATATTCCCATAAGACACTTGAGCAGAAACATCGCCATTGAGGAAGAGAGACTGTTGGGAAGAGAATACAGACACAAGATGGTGTTGGGATGGTGAATATGTGAGACACTGTCAGAATGAAAACTCCTTATTTAATACCCCAATTGTAAGATATTTTTAAGGAAGTACAAAACAAAAAAGAAGCACCCAACATCTCCAGGTTAATAATGAAGTGATTCTATTAAGTAGAAACATAATGAATTTATTTTTATGCATATCCTTCAGTAAGTTGACAGTTTATCTCTGTGTTGCTTCCACAAATACATCTAGCCTTCAAATACAATGTAGCCAAGTTATACATTACTGGAAACCTATCCAAGTCCTAAGCATTCTTGAGAAAATGACGGCCTTCCTAAAAGCAGATGCATTTTCCTAGGGCAAGTGTGTTCTGATGCTGTAGAACATAAGCTGGTGTTAGACACATTTAATATCACTTTCAATTCATCAACACAACATTTATGGGATTTTCACAAAGAGATTATCCTGTATCATAACAATACTTCTTGGGAAAGACATAGTGCAGACTCTACCAGGAGCCTCGGATCACTCTGTTATCCACTGTTAAGAAAAGTCTAATTGAAAACAGACGCAGCTCAAGTTAGGAGGAAATACAGATACTATCAACATGTGAACAAAAACGTATCAATGCAAGCTACAGAATGCTCCCTGAGGTTTCTGGCTTCTTGAGTTGCCAGATATAAAGGGAAAGCATCACTAATTGTCTGACTATGGGGAACATTCTCAGGAGGTTGGGAATGATCTATTATAATGACAAAAGGAATGAAATAGAATGAAGTGAGAGTCTTTGGGTTGTGCGTTGCTATCAACACAGTACTTTTTCAAGCCACTAGGGAACCATTGATAGCACTTGAAAGGTTTTAATGTAGAAGTTGTTCTCTAGTTATTCCTAGTAATTTATATGTACAATGGGCCTTGGAGACAGACCGATGAATCCAGCTCCTTAATTTGATAGATGAGAAAAATCATATCTGAAGTGAGTTCTTGCATTGTTTTAATCTGCCCAGACTTACTCTGGCTCAATGAGCCACATTTTTTACTTAAACTCCTTGTGTTCATGAAGATGCTAATGCAGTTTAAAGATTTTACAGCCTATACCATGACTGATACTTATGCCTAAGTGCACACATTTATTTAATTCTGGAACAAGGCACTGATGTTTGAAAGTGGTCGGTGTTGTTACGTTTGATGAAATATGAAAGGGAAATTTGAGAACGTATTAATAAGCAGAACCTGAGTGGTTTTGTTCGGAACGTGGTCTAGTTTGATGTTTTGAAACTCTGATAAAACATTAATAAGAGACAACGTATTGGAGGAAAGCATCTATTGGGCTTATGCTTCCAAGTCTCAGCCCATCATTCAGCCCACAGAATGAAGTTAGAATAGGAACTAAATTAAAAGGCAGTGATGTGGAGGAATGCTGCTTGCTAACCCACTCAATTTCACTCCCGTGCTTACCTTGCTGGTGTTGCCCACAGTCGTCTGAACCCTCTTCCATCAATTAGTAATTAACATAATCCCTGACAGACATGTTCACCAGCCAATCTGCTCTAGGAAATCCTTGGCGACTTGTGAACACGTTGTGATGTACCACTACTTAGCAGCAGGTGTATCTGCAATGCTGATTACATGCAGATGCTCCCAAGAACTTTCCACTGATTTGCACAAAAGCCCTGGCACAGAACTTCCATGCACAATTATCTCTATTTTAGAGATCACTCTTCGTGATTTATCTATGCCAAAGTTTGTAAGTCACAAAATTAGCAACAAAGCAACAAGCGCCTTTTGGTCCCAATGTTCTTATTATTTTATTTTAAAAACAGCAATTCTTGATTCTAAACCATCTATTTTGTTAAAATGATGTACTACAGTGATGGTGAGCTTCACTGACCCTCCTCCAACCTGGCTCAGAGAGATAGGCTTTTCTAGACCATCAGGAGAATCCTTCGGTCTGGGTTCAAGGTCATTATTGCCTTGTGTTATAACATGGATCGCACAATTCCAAATTTTCTTCAAAGCCCCTAAACAGTTAATGAACGTCCATATGATAATTAAATACATCAAAGAGGCAATCAGAAAGAAATGCCTGAAGTGCTGTTAGAGGGACTGAGGTCATATCTAAAATTTAAGGCAATCAAGTCCTGCTTGCATTCCACTCCACCAGGGTGTATGTCATCCTCTGAACATACCCTTTAGAGAGCAGTCAATAATGGCTCAGAACTGAACTCTGGAATACAGTCCCTTTTATTCTGACCCTAGAAACTTTCTGGTTATGATTTATCCTGCATGTGCATATGCCCTTAGACAGCTAATTCACTGTTCACGTCCCATCCCCAAGAATGCTAAGGCTGATTACTTAAGTTGGATAAAAATGTCCAGATGCACACTAAGGAGATCACTGTAGATGAGTGATAGATGCTCAGGCTTTATACAACACTGCTCGGAGTTTGGTGAATTTGTGCCTGTTTCTAAGGATGCATTCACTGAGAGTACTGACTGGAGCTAATGTCACAGTTTAAGACCTTACTGAGTCAATCAAAACATGTCACATCTTCAGGTCTTTTGAGAGGATCTTTTACAAGTAACAAGCAGTCATATCACCCTTCATATATTGAGTTCCTATTAACAGTAGAAAAATTTAAAAATGAGCTTTACCACAGTAAATGCCATGAACCTTTGCCGATTCAGTACAAATGGTATTATATTCTTTGTTTCTCTGTCTCTGTCTCTCTGTCACACACATACACACATACACACATACACACACACACACACACACACACACACCCTCACAGAGAGGGGGGAAGAATAATGTAAAAACGTTTCATGGTACTTTAAATTTTTATCCAGTTCACATAGGTTAGAGGAGACTATTAGTTCAAAAGGACTGATGTTTAGCTTTAATTCAATTTGACATAATCTAGGTTCATCTGGAAAAGGTGTCTCAATGAAACCTTTACTGTGTAGATCGGTTGGCCTCTGGGCACATCTGTGGGATGACTAATTGCCTTGATTACATTTTGACAAGGGAAGACTGTGTAAGAACGGGGTAGATGACCTAGAAGGTGAACACACATGCCAATGTTTCTCTCTGCTGTTGCCTATGGATGCGATTACGGATGTTCTAAGTCCATGACACTTCCACTTTCTTCCCAAAGTTGCTATTCATCAGGACTTTATCTCAGCAACAGTAATGAAGAGAGGACAAAGGCATTGAAAACACTATACTGATTCAGATGAGAAGGATCATACAAGAACTCAGAATGGATGCTTCTCTTGCGGGAATTTCGTGATGCTTGAGTTATATTCTCCATAAAGCTCTTTTTATTTTAAAGAAATGGGACTCAGTGGGAACTCTCGAGTTCACTTCAATTCAGTGAGTACCTAACTCGTGTGTAACGTTGCCGTACTTCCTGCATGACTGAACCACATTAACTTGCAGCAGCTGACAAAACAGAAGTGCACTTCAGACATGCCTGGGGAATGAAGTCACCCCGCTAGTTATTTTAAACTATCGCAGTATATTTCACTAATTTATCTTCATAAAATTCTTGTGTCATCGTTTTTGCAAGTCAGAGATGATAAAAGAAACTCAACTTGCCAGAAAGTGTGGTTTATTAAAATGGTAAAATGCAGAGGATTGACTTTGTCATATATTTTTTGCCATTGAATCGTTTTGTTTAGAATAGGCCGAGTCCGGCCATCCCATTTTCACTTTTACCTTTTAAAAAAAAAAATGAAAGAAAGTGATTTTAAATATATAATTACATACATATACATACAGACAGGTATGTGTGTCTATGTGTGTATGCATGTTCATACAATATTCATATAATAATTAGGCTCTCATTACTGGATACCCTTAAATACTCTAAAAGCAGGAAGAAATCCAGGCTCTCTATAAATAATAAATTATTTAAATAAATAACCATCCAGGCTCTTTATGAGTAATAAAACAACACTTAGAGAGGATGCTTGGGGAATCACTGAAGCTACGGATTCTGGGTCTAGGCTGTTTCTTTCTATTTCACGGTCATCAACACATCCAGACAGACAGACAGACACACACACACACACAAACGCACACACACACACAGAGACAGAGACAGAGAGAGAGAGAGAGAGCGCCATGCCATGCTGATATGGAATTATTAACTAGGAGCCCATGCATAACTTCAGAGGCTGAAATTATATGCAGAATTGTACATGCATGTGGGCATGGTACACAGGAAGGTAGTTTAGAATTTTAACCAGGGAGATAGGAAATTCAAGAATTCTGTTTAACAATAATACAGATGCATATCTTTTTTCTAGAGCCATGTGTGTTTTTGCATAATCAGACTTGACTTTTTATTGTAAAAATGTCTAAATACCTTACATAAAATAGGTAAGTATGGTGTGAAATTTCTTGGCAATGGTTCGAAATCTGCTTCTTGAATTAGAAAGGAAATTCAACTGATTAAACCTAATTGAAAGGGAAATTCATTCTTTAGAAGACGATGTAAATGCAATGACTTCAAAAGACTAATCACGTTACTGAGGGATCAAGTTATTGATTCTAGAATCTAAACCATAAATGACATTTTTTTATGGCTAAGCTTTAAATAGCACTTATATACTAAGCTCCATTCTCAGAAAGTGATACATTGTAACTCAGTATTTTTTATGCCCTGTAAGTTTGGTAGTCACATTTTCAGTAATATATTTCTAATATAATTTGAAAACAACATAGAAATTCTATGCATATGACTGAAACTCTCCGCATACAACCACTGTAACATTACAGGATAAATGTAGTTCTCGGTGTATCTATTATGTTTCATTTCTACCATTAAAAGAAACTTTAGATTCTGCCAGAAATATAAGCAAATAAAGGAAAGAAAGAGAAAGGAAGAAAAAACCAAATTATTCTATTTTAACCTAGAAAGGATCAATCTTAGAAATTTAAAGGTGACAACAAAATTTTTAGCATAATCTTGATTATACAGTTTTCCAGTTTTCTCTACTTAAGATGTAAATTCAGTTTGCTCTGATGTGTTTCCTGAGGCTAGAAAAAAAACAGAGGAAATTATTTAGGTGCTTTAAAATTTTAATAATGATTGATTAACTCAAATTTACAACGGAAGTGCTCCTATTAATGAGATGGAGAAACCTTAGTAGTCAATAACTACAATTCTTTCATCATTAATTAAGACCATACAATGTAAAGAGACCCTACTCTGTTGGGTGAGGCTCCCACACATTGGGCAGAGCCTGATTGGCACTGTAAACATTTGCTTTAATGACTTAATTGTTTCCAAGTTTCCAGGTTGATGTGCATGCACTCTGTTGACATATTCTTTGGATTATTTTCAAATATACAAGTCACTGTTTTGCAGATACTTCACATAAAAAAAATGCTTTAATATGTCCCTGTTCTGATATGTGTTGATTTTAAAGAGAAGTTGTTAAAATCTCACAATATCTATGTATCTAATTATATTTTAATAATTGTTTTAAGTAATAAATGATAAAGGTTTAAAATAAAATAACTACATGATTTTTGACTATTGATTTTTTATTGTAAATGGTAAATTAATTCACTCTTATTTATAACTGAAAAACTAAAATTCCCCAAACACATAATTAACATTCTTCTCTGTCACTGTCATAGACAGGTGAAAAATGAAAGGCAACCTTGCATTCCAAAAACAGGCAAGTAAATAAATAAATCCCTAATCTTGAAAATTCTAAATGAGCCCCTAAGAATGAATAACTTCCACAAAGCCAAGGATCTTTAGGATATCTACATTCAAATGCTACCAGTAGAGTATCAAATAGATGTGGGATGTGAATAGTTGGAGGACTTTAAAGGTCCAGCTTTTACTGGCTCTGTGAGGTATTAATAATAGAACAACGTGTGTTTCGGGCAGTCTAGAAGAGGAGCCGTCACTGCAGATACCATCGCAGGAAACTCTATAGAGAATGAAAAAAAAAAAACCAACATCACACTGCTTTTAAAACTCTGGCACCAGGCACAGCAATCTCACTAACTCTTTCCAGATTCCCTCTAATCTAAGAAAGGACCTTCAATTCATGTAACAATCTAAATGTTATTGGTAACATTAGCACTACTATAGGTGATTATTCAGCGGCTGCCAAACATCTTTAGCAAATTATAGAAACTGTATTGCTTCCCACATCTAAATCGTCATTTCAGAGAGAGCCATGGAAAACAACACCAGGAAACTTAGAAATCCTAAGGGGGAAAGAGAAGAGTAAGAATCCATAGCTTGGATGTAAAGAAAAGTGATGGATCAAATTAGAAACCAGACCAATCGGCACACAAAAATATGCTCGATATGTATGAGCAGAAAGAAGTTTAAAACAACATGAACCAGAGGGAGGAGAACATTCTGAAGAGGCCTGGGAAGAGAGAAGAGAAAAGAAAAACAAAGCATTCAAATCATTGTCTAGTAGGGACTTTAGAATAAACATTATTTCTGTTTTAAAAATAATTATCAGAGTGTATTAATAAGATATAGTCATTTTAAACCTGTGCTAAATATACACAGGTGACAAAGGATGCTTCCTGCTATTTACAAATCTATAACCAATTACAAAACATGCATTAGCACATTTGACCTGAAGCTAGAGTAACATATTGTGGTGGTTACTCTTCATTGTTGACTTGACTGGATTTAGAAAATACCTCTACGTATGTCTCTGAAGGTGATTCCAGATAGGTTTAATTAAGAAACCAAGACCTATTCTACACATGGGCAGCACCATCCAATGGACTGGAATCTTGAGCTGAATAAAAAGAAAAAATGAGTTGAGCTCCAACATCCATGGCAGTCTGCTTTCTGACTGCATACATAATGTGACCAAGTGCTTCAAAGGATGCTGTGACTTCCCTGCCGTATAGAGTGTACCCTCAAATTGTGAACCAAAATAAACCCTTCCTGCCATAAGTTGTTTTTATTGATTATTTTGTTACAGCCATGAGAAAAGTAACTAAAACATATATTCTTTCTAATTTGCTCTTAGTGATATTTGTGAGCAGTGGGCAATAATAAAGACCTAACAAGTAGATAACACAGGTAGATAACACAGTACAAATGTCCCTAATTCAGGGACAGGCTAGAAGTGTGTAGAACCCAAATTTAAGAGTAAATATAATAATAAGCATCCTAGATGAGAAAATAGCTCAGGTTTTTTTTGTTTTGTTTTGTTTTTTATTAATTAATTTATTTTTTTGCATTACATCCTAATATCAACCCCTTCCTCTGGCGTATGTTATTATATTACACCAAAACTAAAAATCATTTAAATAATTTTTCTTCATAATTAGATGGGTTTTTTTTTTAAATTTTTATTTTCAGCAAATAAAAAAAATTTAAAAAGCATTCAAACAGAATAAAATGAAAAGAAACAAACAAGCAAATACCAAGGGTCAGATATACTTATACAAGAATTCTATAGATAGCTCAGGTTTTTAATAGCTTACAAATATCGCACATTTTATAATGCCCATAAAGTGATAGCCATTTTGATATTATTATCTCACAAACATCTGCCAAAATATTTTCTCTGTATTTCTTTGGATGCATACTCTTTGGGTGTCTCTGGGCGGGGGGGGGGATTGAAAAAAGAATGGATAAGTATTCTTCTATTTAAAAATAAAAAATAAGTCAGCTTTTAATATCAACAATTTAAAATTCATATCTGAATGCACTGAATATTAAAACTCATATGCATTGAACTTATCATTTAACATACTTTAAAAACTCATAAAAAAAATTGCCACCATTTTCTCATGTGACGGATACAAGGACATTCGATAAGCAGTGGCATTAATTAGCAACACTTTAAAGTTTTACTTTCAGAAATCTTACCTCAGTCTTAAAAGTACAAGGTTCAACAATGATTATTGCTATTTCTTCTTTGTGGTCGGAATGGTTCACCCGCATAGTGGTGGGACTGTGTGGCATGGGGATATCTAGAAAACACAGAAGGATTAGAAAACACAGTTTGTTCAGTTATCTGGAATTTATTTTTTTTTATACTCTTGTATTCAGTTTGCAACTACTTCATTGAGAATTTTTGTATGATATTCATGAGGGATATGGACTAAATTTAATATTTTTGTTGGTCTACACTTGATTTACATTTCAATATTATTTGCTTTTGAAGGAGCTATTGTGGTCTGAATTTTTTTAACATAATCAAAAGTGTTGCTTGTTGAAAGGCCATATAGAATTTTGTATAAGAATCGCCCTTGGTATTTGCTTGTTGTTTATTTTCTTTATTTGTTGAATCTTTTAATTTTTATTTGCGAAAATAAAAAAAAAAAAAAAAAAGAAAACACATTTCAGTCCCAGAGAGTGGTAAAGCTGGGAGTAAGATTGTCCGGAAGCTGTTGCAACTATTGCAAAGACATTCTAGGCTTATGCCTCTTACTTCACCTCTTATTATTAAGAGGTGAAACTGAGGCCTGAATGGTTCACCAGAAAGAATTTCTTATTCAAAGGGAGAATTACAATGGTAAAGAGACATGCATCTAGTGGTCTTTTTGTTAGCTTCTTATTTGGTAGATCTATTACATAAAATAAGAAAAAGATGGAGATGTTAGCTTACCAGTTTTCAGTGGCCGGGGAGCTAATAGAAAAGGATTAAGAATGGGTTTTTTGTTAAGACGAACCTCACAGAATCCTAAATCATGGAACATGTGAGAGGAACTGAGATGAAGACAAAGAAGGAGATAAAGATGGTAGAAGGTGCATCTCAGGCTTTAACGTTAATGCGTCAGAATTGAAGATCTTTAATTCTAGATGCAGATAGGGGTCTGCATAGTCGTCCAATGCAAGAACCATGAGACTCAGGCCTGATAATCTGTGCCTTAACTACTTGAGTTAGGAAAGACTTAAAATATAGAAGAAACTCTCACAGCCTGTCTTCGGAGATGGTAGGACATGAGGGCAGAGGGATCAATGCCAATGCCATGGAAACAGAGAAATTGAGTAATAGAATTACCAATTCCTTCTTGAGACAAAGACTGGATATTCTGGGGACATAAGAAGTAAATCAGTCTCTAGTGGACTGGCACATAGGAGCCACTAGGAACAGTTGACTATCAACAGCTGAGGTTCCCCATAAATATTACTAACTTAAAGACAACAAAAGAAAGGCAGACAAAATGGAGAGAACTGGGCAGAAGACAGCGCTTCATAGCTACTTTACTGGGTTAGGTAGAATTGTGTTCACAAGAGAGTTAATAAAGAGGCTGGTTCAACAAGAACCTTAGAATGAAGGGTTCAGCAGCTCTTTTTTAAAAAGAATTATTTATTTATTTTATGTATGTGAGTACACTGTCTCTATCTTCAGACACACCAGAAGAGGGCATTGGATTCCATTACAGATGGTTGTGAGCCACCATGTGGTTGCTGGGAATTGAACTCAGGACTTCTGGAAGAATAGTCAGTGCTCTTAACCACTGAGCCATCTCTCCAACCCTCAGCAGCTCTTAATATGTCATGCTTTCTGTGAGATTGGTGACACTTGGTTGATCTGACTGACTTAGACAAACACATATATTGGATCCTGTGTGCAAATCAGATCCATAAAGTGCTAAATCAATCTTGCAGAAAAAGCAAATCAGAAAAGAAGAAAAAGGAGGAGGAGGAAGAGGAGGAGGAAAAGGAGGAGGAAGAGGAGGAGGAGGAGGAAAGAAAATTCCCTCCCAGCTTATAGGTGAGTGTGGCAATATTTGTGTTAAGCTAGATCAGCTAGGAGAGACAATAGCAGGAAGCTAAATGCTGTGCAAAGGACTATCCACAAGGCTTTCAATCCTGAGCCGTTCATAATGCATACACATGATACAATAACGCTGATAAAAAAGATCACACTTGACTGAGGGCTGGCTGGGCAATGATGCCCAAAGAGGATATGATATAAAGTATAATGGGGTAGCATGGCTCACTCCTCACTCAAGCACAGGCTTGTTGAGCAGGTAGGTGTGGCTGATTGAAAGACAAGGACTACAGTGCTGGATGGCCTGAAGTTTCTTTAACCAAGGATCTGACTACAGCAAGATATGGCAGCCTACACGCTTGGGGGCTGAGCCATACCAAGTAGTACAAGCCACCCCCCCACACTCACACACACACTAGAACTATCAAGAATGGGAGATGTACAATAGTTCTGTAGCAGCAACGCCCTAAAATGGGGACATCAGATGGCTCATGGGAAATGTGTGGATCATGGAAATATAAAGAAGGAAGTGTCCCGAATATATTTCACAGTATCTAATATTGCTCTTTTGATAAAACAACTGATGAGTGATGAGATCTTTTTATAGCATATTAGACTTTGCCGATGCTTCCTTTTCAGCATCCCCTTAGCACTCCAGACACAGTACTGTGAACAACTTTGTGATTTAAAGGTTCTTTATTCACAGTCCTTTCATAGGCTAAAAGCTACGGTTTGCTGCTTATGCATACGGACTGCAATAGTGTGCTAGAACCAGGACTCACTGAGACCGGGAATGCAAAATAAATGAGACAAAGTTCATTTTCTGACGTATGTTTAAATGAAAATATTAAAATATACTCAAATTGCCATTAGAAGACTGACTAAATGTCATTCATTATAGTTTATACGTTAATCAATACTCAGTCGACCAAAAAGGCAAAGCTTAGGTAGGTACTCGTCATTGAGATACAATGGAGGGAAGGTCTCCCATGTGCTCGCTCACAGACAGACATTCATCGTTGATCTCTGAGAGCAGCACTAAGAGTTCCTAACCATAACAGAAGTAGCTGGAAGTTCTCACGGTTCCGTAAACCTGTTGCACTGCTCCCTTGGTTCATTTCCTAAGGTATTGTCTCGTAAAAGGTACATTGCAACAGAAAGGAATAAATCTTTATTATTCCTAAGCCATAATTAATTTTTATTGTAATTAATCATACAGTCTGGACAAACTTCTGAAATTTAATAGACTGACATCACCTTCTTTGATTTTATAGCAATTAAAAAGTATAGCTTCAGGATTCCGTAAGAAAGCAAATGTCTTGGCCTAAACTTGAGTGAGACAAAGTATTGGCAAGAAAAATGACCACGATGTTTCTTTCAGCAACCACAGGGGGAGGAGTAGAATTAGAGGCTTTAATTATCTAATACTTTAAGTCCATAGAATGTCTTGGAGCTTGTGGGAAATCAATCAGAACTATAAATGCATTAGAGACTTAGCATGCAGACTTCAAACCCTTTCAATTGCAACAAGCATTCACAACAAGCAGGAGTGGGATCAATTCAAATGTTTGATTTCTTGCTTTATAAACCTGATAAACAACACCGGGACTAACCCAAAGTCTGCAAAAACATAACTGAGATTACTCTAAAGCAGTAAAACATAAATAGAAGTATCCCCAATCCACAGGCATTAGCATAACTTAATGTACTACTCAAGAGTTAGATAACTCCAGGGACTAAATGGAAGGATGGGTGGAGTTCACGAAGACAGCAGGGATTCCAGCTAGATGTCAACAGGAAGGTATCACCAGAGACAGCCTAATCACCAGTGTCAAGAAAAATCACTCAGAGTCACCATTGCTAATTGGATTCTACACTTTCATGTGAATCTGCAGCTAAATCTAAAAGGTTTATATTCCATAATTGTCACCACATGCTGAAAGAATAAATCCACATTATTTCTGGTCACATTTTTTTCTGTATATACAATTTTTTAAAAAAAGAAAACTTCATGTGTGATTAAATTAAAACTAATGTCCACATGCACATTAGCCAGAATGACTGACTAAAGTACCAGAGAGAAAACACCAAGACTAGCGTAGAGCACTGCTTCTCAACCTTCCTGATGCTGCGACCCTTAGATACAGTTCCTCATGCTATGGAGACCCTCACCCATGCAAGTATATTTGTTGATATTTCATAACTGTAATTTTGCTTCTGTAATGAATTGTAATGTAAATATCTGATATGCAAGGTATCAGATATGTGATCTCCCCAAGGGGGTCAGCAGGTTGAGAACTGATGTTGTAGATAAAGAACAGACAAAAACTCGTAGACAACTTATGGGATTGAAAACAGCTTTAGAAAAGTGAGGTGGCATCTTCTAGGAGTGAATAAATTAGCCTCTTGCTTCCACTCATAGAGCTTTAACCAAGAGACGTTAGGATGTATGTCTGACAAGTGGCATGTCTTAGCATGCTCAAGAGCAGAACACTTACAGTCAATCAAATTGGGAGTTACCCAAATGTACACCAACAGTGGAGAAACAGACAGTGGCATACATTCATACGATGGAATAGTATACGTCCCATAACTACATGGAAGATTGTAGAAAAATCTCACAAATAGAATTTGGACACAAAAGCCAGACACTTAAAATGCATAGGTTGGGCGATTTCATTTATCCAAAGAGCAAAGAATAGTAAATTAATCTATGTTTTTCAAACCTCAAAAAAGCAAAATAGTAATAAATCTATGTGACCAGAAGAGAATATGAAGGTAGATTTCTGAGGTCTTGGTCATGCACTGTTTCAGAGTGCTGGTTCTTCAGGGAATTTTGAATTAATGTTATATGCAGGATAGCATGTGTGCTTTTCTGTAAGTATAGAATACTTCAATAAAAAGTTGGAAATAAAAGAAACAATGATAATTCATAAAAAGCACTCTCTAGGGATGGAGAGATAGATCAGTAGTTAAGCAGCAGTGACTGCTCTTCTAGATGTCTGGGTTTGATTCCCAGCATCCAACTGGCTGCTAACTAACTATTTGTAACTCCACTTTCAGAGGATCTGACACTTTCTATGAGCTCTGCACACAATGTGGTGCACAGACATAGATGCAGGCGAAACACTCATGCACATGATTCTGTTTAAGGCATGCTTTCTACCCAAGTATATCTAGTATGTTTACTCAGTATAATTTAACTGAAATAAAATGTACTAGTTTCAGTCAAGAAGCTGAATTATACATGTGGTATAATAGGGTATTTAAAAGAAATAAAATGAAAACAAATATCTCCTTAGTAGTAAAATTTGCCATAATGCTATAAAACATATCATGCTCTCCATTTTGAAATACTAAGAAACTGCTAGAAATTACAGATAATAAAACAAACACTACTTTTTCAACTCTTAAGTTTCCACAAATAATATGATGCACTACCATTACTTTACTGCCAATTAGAAACAGAAACAGTTCCAAAGAAAGTTTGATATGCAAATCATAAGATAAGTAAAATTTAAGAACTATTGTTTTTTTCTAAAATGTTGAGTCTTTTTAACAGATGAGCAAGTGTGTAGAAATGGATGGCCCCATAGATTGAATAGAAAAGGGTGATACAGCAGGAGTAGAGCCGGGAGGAGTCACGTGTCCTGATGGACAAAAGGTGATCCTTGAAGGTTAATGTGAAAGAAATTAAAAGGTGGAAGGCAAGGTCCTTCCTGGATAAGGAAGAGTTAGTGGCAGAAGTGTAGAGGCAGCATTGTACCACTCCTGTCCAGGCAAAGGAGAAAGACTAATTAGAGTAGGGAGAGAGTATTAGGAAATACCTGGAGATAGGTTTGGATGGCAAGGTAAGGAGAGATCAAAGCTAAGTTGGAATTTTAAGAAAAAAAAATGGATATCACTCAATTGGCTGTGAGGGTCCATTTTTTAATCAGAAGAGAGGCATGGCAAAAGTAAACTGTGAGTGTGTTTATCTTACTTAGCATAAGCTAAATCTGACTGCTACTGAAGTACCGCATCCTTCTGTCTGTTTGTCTACCCAAGTCCTATGTAACACATTTTCTGCAAAATGCTTTTTGAAATGTCAGAGAATTTGATTGATTAGCTTGGTAATATGCTGTAGATAATTTCAAATCAGTTATGTTTCATGAGAATGCACAAAGTTTAGAATTATCCATCTACAAATAACTAAAATTACTAAGAAAAATACAGAAAACAATTATATTTTAGTTGATTCACCACAGGGTCACTATCAGAGAGAGAGAAAGAAAGAGAGAGATCCAGAAGGCAATGTCTAGTCTTATAAATGAAGAGACGGAGGGCTTGAGTTGGGGAACACTGAAACAGGCACAATTTTAAGTGCAAACATAAGAAGAAGGAGCAAAGAAGACAAATATGTGCAGGTTTTGTACAGGAGGCCTCACCCATGTTTTCCTGAGTAATAATTTGTACATGCATAAGCTAAATCTTACGAAGGCAAGACAGAAATTCTGTCCACAAAGGAAAATATACTTGAGATACATAATACAAAAACTCCTGAAATCCACACCGGTCTGATGACTGTATGCCTTCTTTTCAACAAAAGTGAAGAGACCTCAACAAATACTTGGTGAGTTCAGTGGAGATACATAAGGGCTACATTTTACAAGCAGCATTTAGTGAACCTTAGAATAAGTGTTTCTTCAACCACTCTAAAGAACTTTAAATCCAAGCCACAACCAAATGATAATCAAACAAATTAATAAGTAGTTCAATCCCGTGTCATAGGACAATGAAAGAACTTTATACTAATACAACGAAGACCATTACGTGCCAAATAATTGTAACATGAGCAATGCCCAACCCACCATCCAAAGACTTGATATACAAAGGGGGTGGGTGTTCTACGATGACACACTGACAAAAAGAAGTGTAGCAGAAGAGAGAGTTCCTTTGGCTTACAGGTTACAGTCCATCATCATGTTGAGAGGCAGGAACTCAAGGAAGGAGCTTGAAGCAGAAACTGAAGGAGTCTATGAAGAAATGCTGCTAACTAGCTTGCTTCTGACTTGCTCAACTTCCTCCCTGTTGGGAGCCCACTCCTAGCAGAAAGTGGCTATCATCTTTGCAGCCATTTCAGGCCATATAACCTGACAAGAGACCTGTTTCCAACAGCCTACAAGAGCTGAGCACACTCTGATAAACATCTTGTTTTTCTCACATATCTTGTTTTGCTGCCTAGTGCCCCCCAGCTGCAAGGTGCACGTGGTAGGCGCATGTGGTCTCCACGCTGCTAGGCACATGACGTAGTGCCTTCAGCTGTGCTTGTCCACGAGGGCAAGGCACGTGGTAAAGGGTATAAATACCCAGGATTTCCTTTCAATAAGCAACACTTGATCAGACTGTCTTGTCTCCATTCTTTGCATCTCTCGCCCCTCCATCCCCACTCTCTCTCTTGCTAGACCCTGACCTGCGGGCAGGAGCAGGAGACTGGGCGTTACACCTCCCTTCTACATCCTAAGAGAGCTGAGCCCTCCTGCATAAGGAGATCAGCCCATGGTTGGCTGGCTCTACTCTTAGTAGGCCTGTGACAAAACCAGAAACAGCATGTAGGAAGGCCCAGCTAAGGAAAGTCCTTCACTTTCTGTTTTCCGTGAAGCAAAAGGAAACAGGAAGGGGCAAGGGACCAATCACTAGCAATGTACTTCCTCCAGGGAGGCCCTATCTCCTGAAGTTTCTTAGACTGGCAAACGTTATGACAGCAACTAGGACTCAAGTCATCCTCAGCACAGATTCTGCGGGGGACATTTTATATTTGCGGGGAGAGGAAGCAGAAGAGGAGTTTATGTGTAAAATCCTTGAGGTTTTATGCCAAATCAACCAAATATTTTCTTCTTATAACCCTTGAAATGGTGAATATACTTTAAATAATTGTTTCTTATGATTAAAGAGCCAAAATGGTAGATTAGTACTAGCATCAGAAAAATAAAATAGAACATTCACAAAACATACTTAAATTGATATTTCAATATCAGAGAACATGTTATTTGATATTTCTTTATATTATAAATTGTTATGTGAGAAAAGAGGACACTGTTTTACATAAATTAATTCCAATAATGTCACTGTGGCAATCTACCCACATCAGCATTTTTCAGGGTTCCTTTAAAACAAACAAACACCAGACAAAAACAGGACACCATGACATTGCACAGAAATTGACAAGGAAAACGGGTTACGACCGAACTATTCCAATAGAAGATGATCATGAGGACACATTCAGACCCAAGAGCTGCCGCAGTGTGCTGAGATGCTTAACTGGAGAAGAACATCATAAGATATCAGATTCATTCCTTAGCATCCTGTCTGTTAACATGGCTTCACCACACAGCTGCACACATGTATGTACATCTATGAAGTCCACTGTGGCTGGTGCAGTTGGCCATATGAGTTGATATGCCATTCAGAGTACATTTGCGTGCAAAGTTTATAGCGGGTGATGTAACAGGAAAAGTAACTCAGCTTAGAAACCAAATTCTACATGAATGCTTTTCCATTAAGGCCAGTAGTCTTCCCTACATTGGCTTAAGCTGGACTCTTCAAAAGGAATTCAATTTTCTTATGGATTCTGAATTTCTGTTGCCAGGCATCATCTAAAAACAGAAGGCTAAAGACGGAGTGAAGTAAGGAAATATAAAAATTTTAACACAAATAGCCATGGAATTGCAAAACAACAACCACCAAAAAAAGTAAAAAGAAAAAAAAAAAAGGGTAAACTTGGGGTGAGACTAGAAACTCATTTATATTTTATAAACGCTGGATCTTTCTATTGAGTTTATTATGGAAACAACATCAGTAGATTAATTTCAATCTGTGTAATTTTACAGATTGAATTCATAAATGATTATTTGTTTAAATCAATGTAGTTTGTTTTATGTCTTATTTCAAACAGCTAATAAAAATTGAGGAAACCATACAAATTAAAATCTAGAATACCAGAATTAACAAATCTATTCTTGTTACATTAGTCCTACAGGGAAATATTTGAACTTGTGAGACATTTATCTCCTAAAGAAGAGAAGAAAGTAAACTCAATTTCTCAGCAAATCAGATTGATCCTGTTCTCCTGCCTTTCTCTCCTCACCATTTCCTTTCATAACTATGTGCATGAGACAGTGCTACTTTGTATAAAAACTATTCTACACAGCTAGTTGATTTGCAGAGATGGTGCTACTTTGTATAAAAACTGATCTCTACTAGTTGATCCGCTGGTATCAGATTGTATCAGTGTCATACCACTAACCAGTGACTCCTTCTTCAGCATATATTCATTACAGTACCTGAAGTAACCATGTGTAGTACATGTCTAATTGCTGTGTGATGTCTCTACATACTATTCATTATCCTCTTAGGATACGTAAGGAATCTTCAGGCCAAGAGAAAAGTACATCCAGTAGTAGAAATAGTCTTAAAAACTAAACTTCAAAGCCAGGCGGAATGGCTAAAATCCCAGCATTCAGAAAGCAAAGGCAGAGTTTGCGACAAGTCTCATCTAAATAGTGAGTTCAAGGCCAGCCAGAGCCACATAGTGAAACACTGCCTGAAAAAAGCACACTGAAGTTCAGTGTATTCAAAAGACAGTATCATCTGATGAAAAGGCAGAATCAAACAAATTCGTTAATGTTTCAGAAGGTTCCCAGAGATTCCATTAAAAAAAAAAAGTTCAGCTGCATGGTAGGAAACAATGCTGCAACCCTTTAATACAGCCCCTCATGTTGTAATGACCCCAACCATAACATTATTTTGGTACTACTTCATAACTATGTTTTGCTACTGTTATGAAATGTTATGTAAATATCTTCTATGCAAGATATCTGACATGTGACCCCAGAAGCTAGATTCTAGGTCATTCTTAGGCCTAAACTTAGCATCCCATTTTATACTCTACATACTATCCTTGGGCATAAGGTACCTCAACACACAAAACAACAATCTGCAAGGCAAGTCCTTCCATTCGACAACAGGCGTTTTGTGGTACTCATGGTCACAAATTTCATTCCAGTTTGTCTGAATGCAAATTTTGAACTCATTGTCCTCTCTCCTTTCTTTAATCACTCAGCCGATTGATATTAAGTATTCTCAGATCAACTAAACATCTGGCTTTCTAGCAGGCAAAGCAATATTTAATACAGGCGATTTTTTTTTTTTTTACAAAGGAGGAAATAGCAGCGGGGAGTAGAGAAAGGATGGGGCTGTCTGGAGGTGGAACGTCATAGTATTGATGTTCAGGGCAGGAGACTTTCACTAAGCAGAACCATTCACAAGGTCACATTTTGCAGGCAACAAGCAAGACTGCCATGAGAGCCTTGGAACCCATGAGCATAACAATTTGGATTTGGATGGGAGTCAAAGATTACGGAATGAGTAAGTCTGTGAGGAGAGAGGAAGGCCGCACTGCTCAGAAAGTCTGGTGAACAGAAGCAAAAGCAGACCGGAGAACTGGGGTTCGTGGTTTCTGCTTAGTGGAAATGCTTTCAATAATTTTCGATTTTCAAATGACACTCATTTCAAACATATAGAATAAAAACATGTAAAAGGGACTAGGGACATGGCTCAGTTTGTAAAGGACGCTGTGTAAGGATAAGGACCCCAGCACCTAGATAAAAGCCACAAGCAGTCATGGCATCTACAGCCTCAAGTGAATAAGGTCCAGATTCCATCTCAAAAAAGTAAGGGAAACAGCAGTGGAGAACAACACTGATGTCCACCTCGGAGCTCCACATTCACACACGGGTGCACCTACACACACATGCACACGCACATGCACACGCACACACGCGAACATGTACCATAGAGAAACAGGAAAGATCACATTTTATACATATATTCAAGATAGGGTTTCTCTGTGTAGACCAGGCTGGCCTCGAACTCACAGAGATCTGCCTGCTTCTGCCTTCTGACAACTTGAGTTAAAGACAAGTGTCTCCAACACCCAACCATAATTTTTAAAATCATACTCTCAGGTGATTGCCAGCTAAATATATTTATGTATAATGTTTACAGATTTTAAGAACTATGCTTATACCTATGAATATTAGGTGAATTTCAAATGCAGCCGTAACAGAAATATAGTTTTAAAAAACATTACTTGAATTAATAATTGCATTCATTATTATTTAAGTATATTTCAATAATTGTCATATTACTGAGTTAATTAGTAATGTAATAAATATAATTGAGAGGAATTTTCATAAATACTGTCACTAATTTGTAAAGACTTTATTTCTCAGATTACATGTTTAAACTGTAAGTCATTTAACCAATCCATATATCTTTTTTCTAACTTCATAACAAAAAACATGAAATGATCCAAAAATGCTTTAATGTGAATCAACCATGTCTACTTAAAATCACAAGAGCTTTATGCTATTTTTATTTTCCTTCCTTCCTTCGTTACCAAGCTTATTTAAAAGTAATATGCTGTATGATTTTGATGTGCATTGATCTACTGCAGGAAAGAGAAAAGCCAATTTGTAATTCTTACCACAAAGCCAAATCATAACTCAAATAATCCATAATTCATGCCCTCTGTCAGGGATTTCTTATCATAATCCTCTGATCATCGGTTCATGCTAGGAATGCATAAGGAACCTGGAACATGTATGAAGCATGGGTTCATTCTATTAATTTAGCCTAGGAGAGAGGGATATTCCTCAAACAAAACGTCCCTTAGTTGACTCATTTCATCACCTCTTTATTATTGAAAAATAAGAAGCAAAATTAGCTTATCCTTGGTGGACATTTTTCATTTATATTTATTTGTTTATATTAATATTTATATATTACTACTGCATTCAGTAAAACCTTGGGTTCCAAGCTTCTTCTTGTTTCATGTTTCCCTGAGTTTTTAAAAGGTAATCTTGAGATGTTTTTTTCACCCCTAAAACTGCTCTAGAAAAGACATACTTTTACCTTGAGGTGCCCAAAAGGCATTAAACTGATAGCAGTATTTCTGTCAAAGACATAAACCATAGACATAATATTTATCTAGCTCATTTAGTTTAAGTTAAAGCTTTTTATTGACAATGTGCAGTGGAGCTGCTGATGAGATAACGAAGAGTTAGGTTCTATATCTTTTCTCTGCCTAGAGATTGACACGAGCTCAT
This sequence comes from Mastomys natalensis, assembly GCA_021653895.1. NCBI lineage: Eukaryota > Metazoa > Chordata > Mammalia > Rodentia > Muridae > Mastomys > Mastomys natalensis. Next base: position 787,308 of record JAJTUV010000398.1, read on the forward strand.
CATTCTCTTAGGTTAGATCACTCTGTTTTCATCAGTTTTTGTTATTAAAGAAGAAACACTACAAAGGTCTCCCCAACCATACACCATCCGGCGTTCTGGAGAAGGAGATAAAGTTGGGCTTTTAAATCTGCCTCGCTGTGGCTGACAAGTAACTGTCCCTCTAGATGCAGGCCACACAAATCTCAGGGTAGGTCTAGAAGGTCAGAGATGTTTGGATAAAAAGGACACAGAGGATCCAAAATGCTCACACAAGTTCAAAGCTAGGTCCTTTTCCAAACACTATGAACAGATGATCTCACTTGATTTACACACACACACACACACACACACACACACACACACACACACACACAAAGATGTATTTATTCATTCATTTTGTGTGTACCAGTATTTGCCTGCATGTACTGCTGTGCACTGAGTGTGCGCAGTACCCAGAGAAGCCAGAAGAGGGCTTTTGGAACCTCTGGATCTGGAGTTAAAGGTGCTTGGGAGCCTCCCTGTGCAGGCTGGGACTCAAACCCCAGTCCTCTGCAAGAGCAGTAAGTGCTCTTATTAGCTATCTCTCTAGTCTCATCCCCCATCATACACACCAAATCATGCCATGTGTGTCTGTGTACCTTCTTTTGTTGTTACTGTGCATTGGTTTTTTATCCTACCATTGACAGGAGCTTTTTCTAAACAAAGGGCTTAAATTCAATATGAAAAATGTATGCACATGGCTGAGGCCTTGTTTTATTTTATTTTTATAAAAAAAAAAAAAAAGTCAAATTAAAATCGCATTTGTCTCAACACTGTTTGTACTCTGGTCCCTGGTGCCCTTCCCAGGTCCCCATGAGTTGACTCTTCAAAAGAGATTCACTGCTAACTAGCTGTCTAGATGTCACACATGCATGGTAGATGTCACACACATGTGTGGCAACTTTCTCTCTATTTAAATCTGTATTTTCCATTACAGTGCCAATTAAAAAAAAAAAAAAAAGGAAACAAAGAAAGAAAAAGAAAAAAGAAGCTTGGCCTCTAAATGGGGAAGATGCCTAATCTCCTTCATGCCATATGGAGTTTAAATGCATTTTTCAGACACTTTAAAAGTAGACACAGTAACTGTGGTAGTTTAGAACTCTTGTAAATCAGAAGCAGCTATGCAAGAAATCGATTTGGTTTGGTTAGCTCTGACATAGTTGAACTTGATAGTTTATTTTAGCTTCTAATCAAAATAGCATCAGCTAAGTAGATTTATTTCCTTTCCTGTTTGTTTTGGTCCATGCAACTCACTGGCCAGTTTATACTCAAACAGCATTTCTTTTCCCTTGTAAGAAATATTCCTCCATGTATTTATGTAAACTATTTTTTTCGTGTTGAGATGACTGTTCTTTCTTTCTTTCTCTTTCTTTGTGTGTGTGTGTGTGTGTGTGTGTGTGTGTGTGTGTGTGTGTGTGTGTGTTGGTAATATGTTTTACTGAGTGGGTTCCATTCTATTTTCTGCATTTTATGAGTTTGGATATCATGACTGCCTCCATAAGGAACTGTGGGATAACACTTTCCTATCAGACTTAGGTTTCAAAGGCAGTGAGTTCTGCTCACTCACGTTACAAAATGTGTTGCTGCAGTTTCTCATGTGAGCCTCAAACTCACATGAGAAGCAATACACAAATCCATGAAACAAGACCGAGCCCCATGTTCACAGGGCTTCTCCTTCTAACTCATGTGTTCTTCACTTTCCATCTCCTTTGCCCCCACTTGTTGCTCACACAGCAGGGCAAGTATCTTCCTCTTTGGGTGTATTTAGACTAATGAGAGTGATGATAACAGTCACGTCCTCCCACCATTTTTGATGAATGTTATGCACTCTGTATATTTTAAATGACATTATGAAAAAATATCCGTATGTTTGTAAGACTAAGGTCAGTGAATACCTTTAGTAATAAATTAATGACTTTAATTTTTGTTAACTAAATAACTAATAAAGCCACAGTAACACAACATACATGTGGCTTTATGTAAACATATCAGTGACCAATAAAAACTCTCCCAGGTGCCTGGAACATGTGTTCCTAAAGCAAATGTCCCAAACACATGTCAACCTGGGTACAACAGAGGACCAGGGAAAGCATTGCATTGGCATTAGGTAGATGCTCCTTTCTGGACACAGTATCTACATCATTTTAATATATGAGCTATGAGCTTTGTGCTTTCCTTTTGACATTTAATTAGGTGAATTCAAAGACGGGTTGCTGGAAACATTTCCAAATCGTCTCTACACATTCCCGGTCACTTTCTAGAACGTTAGAGCTGTCTCTGATAAGTTTTCAAATTTCAAAGGGAACCATTCATTTCTACTTATTTCCAAGGTCAGCAGTAAGGTTATATTCTGACATTCTCTCTGAAGTGAAATTCAGAGTAAGAAAGAACAAAATGGCAGATGCATCCCTTCACAACACCAACTGTCCAAAACTCTGAACAGTTCTCATGAGTAAGCCCAAAGGCAGCAAGCTCTTCCATATCCTGGTCAGAAGTAACTGTTGGCCAAAATAGCAAGAAAGGGCTGGGCCAAGATCATACTCCAGAAAAGTTTATAGATTTTCTAGTCTAGGTACTAGAAAATCAGTGCAGACCCGGCAGGCAAAACTAACGCCAGATGATCTCTAACCTGTGATGCATTCTGTTGCCAGGCTGCTGGACTTTCCATAGACGATCACTTTCCTCCAAGTGAGGTCACTTCCCCATTTCCCTTTGGACATTTCTCAGCTGGGATATGGGCAATGTTATCTTTAACGACAGGTCCGCATTCATGGTACATCAAGGACAGGATCTTCTTATCTGTTGCCTACCACAGGAACCCACAGACCTACCCAGCTCAGCAACATGACACACCTTCAGCCCTTCACCTCACTCCTCTTACAGACTGACAGGAGCTGGCCCATAACCAGCACTAACAAGCACTGACTCCAAGACATCTGCAAGAGACTGAACTTTATTCTTTCCAGAGTTTCCAAGGTTGAAACAGTGATTGAAAGAAATGCACCCATCGGAGTGCACAACACGTAATAATCCCTCTATTGGGGTTATTATTACTATCATTGATGTCATTATTCTCTCTAAGTAAACAGTTAAGGGGCTGGAGAGATGGCTCAGTGGTTAAGAGCACTGACTGCTCTTCCAGAGGTCCTGAGTTCAATTCCCAGCAAACACATGGTGGCTCACAACCATCTGTAGTGGGATCCGATGCCCTCTTCTGGTGTGTCTGAAGACAGCGACAGTGTACTCACATACATAAAATAAATAAATATTTAAAAAAAAAAACAGTTAAATTCTTCATCTCTTAGCAGTTTTATTACTAACCATGATAAAGAGTAAGGCAAATTCTAAATGCAAGGTAAGTGTAAGAGTTTAAGAGCCGTATGGGATTCTTAGTAGTTTTAAATCTATTCCCCTTTAGACATTTATTAGGGAAAATGATGCTTCCCAAATAGCAGTCCTTCAGACAGCTCTATAGGGTTATGGCATCATCTGAGTAAACTGCAGATGCCCTCTTGAACAAAGGAGAATTCCTTGTCTTTAAAGACTTCTAGACTGGGTGGTTGTTTCCATTTCCATGGGATTCTGTGTAGCTCACTACAAACATTCCTCGTGTTCTTTCATCTTTAGAGTATTCCTATGAGGCAATGGTTGCACTCTGTTCACATGAAGGAACATAATCCCAGAGATATTCTATAAAGTTGTTGGTAGAGGTATCTTAGCAAAGGCAGAGAGATAGTTCAAAGCCAGTTTCTTCTGGTTCTAAAACCCCAGATGCACCACACACAATGTATATTTCTTTAGTTTAGGACATATCACTGTAAAACTAATACTACTAGTATATTTGCTCTAAAATGCATCACTAAATTAAAAAACTAGTAATACTTATTTATATATTTTAATCTGAAAAAACCTGTAGTTTAATATTAAGTATGACATTTTCTCATTTTACAATTAAAAAATACACTTGAAACATAGAAAATTGTGTAAGTCATTTAAAGTCTCACGCCTGAGATACGAACCATGGTCCAGAGCCTGAAATGTTATCTACTACACAGTGCTATTTTTTTCTGCATTGACCCTTCAGAACAATCATTTTCCTATTTCTGTGCCCTGGAATGCTGCTTTATACACTGTGTCAACAGGACCCCTGAATTCTGCCTTCTAGAACAGGGCTTCAGCTTGCCTATTCCAGGCTACTGTTTCACTAGGTAATGTTATGAGCTCCTTCTTCCTCCTCTTCAAACTCAGGTAGGACGTAGGTAGATGTTTCTTACTACATCCTTGGTGCTCCACTGTTACTCAGTGGCTGTCTTTAGGCTTGGCCGAACTGTTGCAAACTGACATTCGTTCAACACCCTTTGGTCCCTTTGAGTAAGTCATGTGTCCTCTGCTGTAATAGTTACTGATAACCCTGTCAGTAAGAGATAACATTTTCAGGGCTGTTAACACTTGTTAGAATGGGAGAAATCCACCAAGCTGAGATATCCAAGAAGAAGTTTTTAGTGGGGATAAAAAAGATGATAGAGGTCATGACTGTGGGAAATGTAGGATAAGGCTGGGGAGTCAAGGCAGGTCAAAGATCTAATTAACAATGTATACTTCTTTCTTGCTTCCCTGACACAGCATACAGCCTTAGACATCTTATTATATCAAGGAAGTACTGATTAGATGGGCAGCCTTTCAGATTTCAAGTAAATGGAATAGAACAGTAAAATATGGTCCCTGTTCTATCTTCAAAGGTGAACCAAGATCTGTATCTTGTGTTTTCAAGACACAAAAACCACTACACAGTGATTTACAGATCACTGGTATTCAGCCAAAGGATTTCACTTTGGATTTCCTTTTATGTTATGAAAGATACCTAGATCCTCCATATATCCTCATGAAAGAAAGGAAAATGAAAAACTTCCAATTTACTGAAGCAGTACTCCCACCAGGTTATAAAACTGGTTCACTAGTTGGTGAAGGCAAATGCACAGTATTCTTACGTTTCCTTTAGAAAGAGTATGTGAAAATTTTCTCATGAATAAAATGGAAGGTTTTAATGCCTGGGGTTTGGTGTCTATTAAACGAGTACATAGCATGAAACATCTATTTCCCTCAAACTATGTAGCATTTGTAGAATAATAAAATAATTTAGAACAATTAGAAAAGGAAAATTACTAGGTTGCTATCTCAAACTTTTGCAAGTCCTATTAAGCCAGTGTTACAATGCTGCCTATTAACAAATCTTCCATTCTGGTGCCTTTCTTTATGGTATGTATTGATTTAGCCAGTTTCAAGAAACCTTTATAGTATCTTTACTCATAAACAAGAAGAAATAAAACTGCCCGCTCTTCCCGGATCCACCCACTTGGGGCTATTTCCCCCAACTGTTCTCCAGCATGCATGGTGGTACAATGTCCTCAGCGCAAAGGTAAAAAAAGAAGCTTCACAGGGTTAGAGTCCCTGTCTAGTCCTATTGCTGAGATACCACAACCATAGTAACTCTGGTAAAAGAAAGCATTTAATTGGTGGCTTGCTGGCAGTTTCAGAGATTTAGTCTATTATCATCATGATGGGGAGTTTGGAGACACACACAGTGCTAGAGCAATGGCTGAGAGCTTCATGTTCTGATACACAGGCAGCAGGAAAGAAATGGACCTAGCATGAGCTTTTGACACCCCAGAGCCCACCCCCAGTGATACAGTTCCATTACAAGGCCACGCCTCCTAAACCTTCTCAAGTAGTTCCACTCCCCAATGACATATATTCAAATATATGAGCCTATGGGGGCCACCACATCCCAGTCAGCCTCTGGGATTCAGTACATACTCTATTACATTATCTTGTATAGAACATTTTCCCTGTATTATCCCACTTAAAGGTATGGTCCCCTCCTGAAATAGAAATTCTATCATCTTCATTTTATAAACAAGGCCTAGTTAGACCTCACAGAGCCTATGTCACAAAGAAATGTACAATTTCTAGATTCATTCATTTGATGTAACTGACTACTCATTTGGCCTAAGGAAAGAATTATCTCCGTAACTTCAGACACTTAGCATTAAAAGGAGTTAGAAGACCGAATGAGGAGACTGGGCTTTCTTAGCTGCTCACTATCTTTCACAGCTGTTTTATTGTGAGACTTATATCAAGCTGCCAGCATCAGATAAGGACTCATGAGTATTCAGGACAAGATCTAGGAGCAGAGAATTTCTCCAAGTTACCCATAGCCAAAATGCCTTTGAGTCCACAGTAAAAGAGACATTCTATCTTTTCCTAAATTAATCAGCCAGGGGATTGGAGATGCACTGACTGACAGAAGCCAAGGCTCATCCGTGCTACTATCAAACTTTATTTTATAATAAATAAGGTAAATTAATTAGTTAATTAAATTAAAAGGGAAATATTAACTTTAAAAAAAAAATTCTGGACTTGCCATGACAAAATTTAAAGATCCAAATACCAACTGATGCTCTGGAAAACAAAATTAATAAACCAGTGAGTTGATTTTTTTACCCCCTTTTTCCTGGGACTCAGCTGTTGAAAATCCTATGGCTCTTCTCATATTCGCAGTCTCTACACTATACTCTACACTCTAGCACTATGTTTTACTGCTTACCAACAGGACAGAGATCCTGTCCTTTCCAAATTCCTATGTGCTCATGGTAAGTTTTCTAATGTCTTCTCTTCCCTAGTACCATTAGCTATGAACCACCATGATTACTGGGCAATGTATCTCCTGCTGTTTTCTATACTACTTTTGTCTGCAATGAGCGTCATCATCACCTCTGGCTCACAATCTCATCAAGTCTGAAGCGACAGTATCCTCACCAATACAAGAGAGAATAATGCAACTCTTCATTTATACCCCTTGCAGGAGGTCATGGATGTGTCCCAAGGCAACCTGCAAGCTTTTCATCTCTTTCAAGCCTTTCTCATCCTGTCAAAGTGTTGGGTGAGACAAGAAGCCCAATTCCTCAGAGCCCTGCACTTTTTCCTAGTTCCTTCCCAGGCTCCCATCTTCTGCTTGAAACACATTTTTTTCCAAATTAATTGTTAGGGATCACCTTCTGTAATTGTTAAGGATCACCTTCTGTAATTGTTAGGGATCACCTTCTGGTTGCTAGGCATTGTTCAGGAGTGTATGAGTCTCTAAGGGGGAACATAGCATGGGCTCGAGTCATTATTACCCCCTCAACAGATATCATTTCAAGACTTTTAGATTAAAATCACCATCCAGGTTTGTCATGTAAGTAGTTGATAAAGTTGTTTTTACTAAATTGTTTCTTCTGAAAAGTTACAATTTTCTATTTGTTCTACCATGATGTAGTGCTTCAGTTACAAGAAAACAATTGATCATTTTGTTCAAGACACGAGAAATCCGTCATGAAGTCAGGAGATCTGTATAGACCTAAAGACTAAGTTGAATGTGAATTATACTTTCTTCAAACTTTAACATTGTTCCAGTAAGTTCTTAAACCAAATTAATTAATTAATTAATTAGTAGATAAAATGCTACTACCACAAGTGTAGCCAAGGCAAAATAATTGATGGAAAACCAAAGAAATCATAAGAATGAGACCAATTTCAAACAAAGAATTTTCTTACTGTGAGTTGCAGATTTTGTTTTCAATCATTTTTCTAATTACACATTCTAATTAATTATATAATTAATATTCTAGTTATGGATCATGGATTTTAGCTCTACATTGGAAAGTAAATCTGACTGGAATTGTGTTCGATAATTCATTCTCTCACATTCAACTTCAATAATAGATCAAGCTTGATTTTGACCTGTTACCTGAAAAGTTTTCATCAGACACACAAATTGAAGTTTCACATTGGGCTAAACCACATGTAGTTAAAAAAATTTTTTATTAAACTAGGTGAAGTTTAACATTATTGAATCTGAAAATTAATACTAAATGCATCTGTTTCTCCGCATTCCTGCTGTAAGCCATCCGTGTGAAGCCTAAGGGCAGAATCTGCAAGTTACAACTCTTACGGACACCAGAGTCACCAATTAGAGTGGCCTAACTGGTTTTTACAAAGTAGCAAAAACAACTAGACCAACGTTACTAAACTAACCTCATTCACTTGCTTTTTGTCCAGATGGAACACTTGACCGGAACTTGTAGAGGCAATTTCTTCATAGACTTTGTATCCAATATGATTCCTGTCATCACAGTCTCCAGTGAGCACAAAGACCACCTGAAATTTGTAAAGCAGAAGGGAGTTTGAGAGATTTCCAGAAGCCAAAGATATTTATTAGCATCTATTGTTTTGCTAGCACATGTCTAAGCAAGTCGAATGTTAGCATAGAGGATAATTACCAGCCCTATATGCTGGGCCTGCATAGGAACGTCGTTGTTTCTATTTCAGGACAAGTTTGGCTATGGAAACAAGAACACAACTATACTAGTTTTAACAGTGGCCTCAATTCCTGGACTTGTCATGTATCCATGCATTCACAAAGAATTTTGAAGATCTTCTTATTAAAATATATATTGTTTATAATGTATCTCTGGATCTGAGTCTTGGCATATGGCTTGAGATGGAAAAGCCACTCTACAAGTTATGTGCTTCAACTCAAAAGAACTTTGCATTTCCCCTCAATCTCCAGTGTTTCTGCTATGGCCACAAAAAGGGCATACCTAAATCTTAAAAGAAACCTGTAAAGAAAAAAACAGTCAATATACTCAAAGCCCAGTAGCTCAACATTCCTAGATGTGCAAAAGTATCACTAGCCTAGGTAAACCAGTGTGTGCTAACATGGGAAAGGTGAAATGCTATGCTTTAAATTGTTGAGTTTTGTTACATGGCAACAACTAACTGATAATACTGGATAACTAACTCAGGAAAGACTCTCCATAGAAAGTGGCATTTGAAGTACAGACTTAACAAGTATGGTAAGATGCTAATAAGTACTTTAATTAATCTGCAATCTCTTCTTTGTATTCAAAGCCTAAGTATCAATATGTTACTGATAAGTATGAATTTACTACATTCAAATTAGAGGTATATGTACATTTTACATGGGTAGATATATGGCCAAATAGGTCTGACTATGGATATTGATCACACACAGAACAATCAAAAGGGGTAGCTTATTCCGACAAGCATGTGTGGGGATGCTGTCTACTTACTTGGGATTGTTTCTGTTGGATAAGCTGCAGCACCTCATGGGTGAGCCGATAATCCTTGGATCGTGCATCAGTGAAAACATAGATGAAGGAACCAGGGAGAGAAATTTCCAAGGCAATCTTTATAGCCCCAATACTCATTTCTGGACAATCGCCACCTCCCTGTTGAACAGAAAGCAAGGTGAAATCACTTTAGGAAGAAATGGGTATTTTTGTCCATTTACTTTGGTCCAGTTACTTTAGGATTTTAAAAGTCAGACAACCCCTTTGGCCTGGGGCGGCCCGTAGCTGGTCTCCTCCTGTGGAAACACCGGATCCTGAGACATCCTAGAGGGACCCACTGCACACAGAGCAGAGGGTAAGTCACCTTGCCCACTACCCCAAACCCCAGAGTTACAACAAGGAGCCAGGAGGAGCTTAAGGAACTAGCAGGCACCCAAAGCCCGCCCTTCCAGACTACAACTTCCCTTGCGCCCGGACCCTGGTCCTTTGGCCTGGGGCGGGCCCGTTGCTGGTCTGCTCCTGTGGAAACACAGGATCCTGAGACATCCTAGAGGGACCCACTGCACACAGAGCAGAGGTCCCTTAGCTGGTCTCCTCTGGTGGAAACACCTGATCCTGAGACAACCTAGAGGACATACTGCATCCAGTGCAAAGGACACTTATCTGATCTGCGCCTGTGGAAACATCTGATCCTGAGACATCCTAGAAGACCTATTGCATCCAGAGCAGAAGGAGCTTAGGATCACAGGAACACAGAGACATCTGGAATCCGAGGAGATCTGACACAAGCAAGATAACTGGAAAGACAGACTCTAGTCAGACACAGTGAGCACAGGTAACACTAGAGTCAACCAGATGGCGAAAGGCAAGCGAAAGAACACAAGCAACAGAAACCGAAGTTACGGGACATCATCAGAACCCAGTTCTCCCACCATAGCAGGCCCTGGATACTCCATCACACAGGAAAAACAGGACTCAGAATTAAAATCACTTCTCATGATGATGATGGAGGATTTTAAGAAGGACATAAGTAACTCCGTAAAGAAATACAGGAGAACACAGGTAAACAGGTAGAAGCCCTCAAAGAGGAAACACAAAAATCCTTGAAAGAATTGAAAGAGAACACAAGTAAACAGGTAGAAGCCCTTAAAGCGGAAACACAAAAATCCTTTAAAGAATTTCAAGAAAACACGACCAAACAGGTGAAGGAATTGAACAAAACCATCCAGGATCTAAAACTGGAAATAGAAACAATAAAGAAATCTCAAAGGGAGACTACTCTGGAGATAGAAAACGTAGGAAAGAGATCAGGAGTCATAGATGCAAGCATCACCAACAGAATACAAGAGATAGAAGAGAGAATCTCATGCACAGAAGATACCATGGAAAACCTCGACACAACAGTCAAAGAAAATGCAAAATGCAAAAAGCTCCTAACACAGAACATCCAGGAAATCCAAGATGCAATCAGGAGACCAAACCTAAGGATAATAGGTATAGATGAGAGTGAAGATTCCCAATCTAAAGGGTCAGTAAATACCTTCAACAAAATTATAGAGGAAAATTTCCCTAACCTAAAGAACGAGACACCCATAAACATACAAGAAGCCTACAGAACACCAAACAGACTAGACCAGAAAAGAAATACCTCCTGTCACATAATAATCAAAACACCAAATGCACAAAACAAAGAAAAAATACTAAAAGCAGTAAGGGAAAAAGGTCAAGTAACATATAAAGGCAGATCTATAAGAATTACAGCAGACTTTTCACCAGAGACTATAAAAGCCAGAAGATCCTGGTCTGATATCATACAGACCCTAAGGGAACACAACTGCCAGCCCAGACTGCTATACCCAGCAAAACTCTCAATCACTATAGATGGAGAAACCAAGATATTCCATGACAAAACCAAATTTGCACAATATCTTCCACAAACCCAGCACTTCAAAGGATAATTGATGGAAAACGCCAACACAAGGAAGGAAACTACAACAGAGAAGAAGCATGGAAGTAATCTTCCAACAATCCCCCCAAAAAAAGGTAGCTACACAAACATAATTCCACCTCTAATAACAAAAATAACAGGAAGCAACAATAATTTTTCCTTAATATCCCTTAACATCAATGGACTCAATTTTCCAATAAAACGACGTAGACTATCAGACTGGATACATAAACAGGACCCAGAATTTTGTTGCATACAAGAAACGCACCTCAGTGACAAAGACAGACGTTACCTCAGAGTAAAAGGCTGGAAAACAATTTTCCAAGCAATGGTCCCAAGAAACAAGCTGGAGTAGCCATTCTAATATCAAATAAAATCGACTTTCAACCAAAAGTAATCAAAAAAGATAAGGAAGGACACTTCATACTCATCAAAGGAAAAATCTACCAAGATGAACTCTCAATTCTGAACATTTACGCTCCAAATGCAAGGGCACCTACATACATAAAAGAAACTTTACTAAAGCTCAAAGCACTCATTGCACCTCACACAATAATAGTGGGGGATTTTAACACCCCGCTCTCTCCAATGGACAGATCGTGGAAACAGAAACTAAACAAAGACACACTGAAATTAACAGAAGTTATGGACCAAATGGATTTAACAGATATCTATAGAACATTTCATCCTAAAGTTAAAGAATACACCTTTTTCTCAGCACCTCATGGTACCTTCTCCAAAATAGACCATACAATTGGTCACAAAACAGTCCTCAACAGATACAAAAAGATTGAAATAATCCCTGCATCCTATCAGATCACCACGGACTAAGGCTGGTCTTTAATAATGACAGAACCAAGGGAAAACCGACATCCATGTGGAAACTGAACAATGCTCTACTCGATGATGACTTTGTCAAGGAAGAAATAAAGAAAGAAATTAAAGACTTTCTAGAATTTAATGAAAATGAGGAAACATCATACCAGAACTTGTGAGACTCCATGAAAGCAGTGCTAAGAGGAAAATCATAGCTCTAAATGCCTACAAAAAGAAATTGGAGAGAGCATACATTAACAACTTGACAGCACACCTGAAAGCTCTAGAACAAAAAGAAGCAAATACACCCAAGAGGAGTAGGCGTCAGGAAATAATCAAACTCAGGGCTGAAATCAACCAAGTAGAAACAGAAAGAACTATACAAAATATCAACAAAACCAGGAGTTGGTTCTTTGAGAAAATCAACAAGATCGATAAACCCTTAGCCAGATTAACCAGAGGGCACAGAGACAGTACCCAAATTAATAAAATCAGATTTGAAAAGGGAGACATAACAACAGAAACTGAGGAAATTCAAAAAATCATCAGATCCTACTACAAAGGCCTATACTCAACAAAACTGGAAAATCTGGATGAAATGGACAATTTTCTAGACAGATACCAGTTACCAAAGTTAAATGAGGAGCAAATAAACCATCTAAACAGTCCCATAACCCCTAAAGAAATAGCAGCAGTGATTAAAAGTCTCCCCACCAAAAAAAAGCCCAGGACCAGATGGTTTTAGTGCAGAATTCTATCAGACCTTCAAGGAAGACGTAATACCAATTCTCTTCAAACTATTCCACAAAATAGAAACACAAGGAACACTACCCAATTCGTTCTATGAAGCTACAATCACACTCATACCTAAACCTCACAAAGACCCAACAAAGAAAGAGAACTTCAGACCAATCTCTTATGAATATCGATACAAAAATACTCAATAAAATTCTAGCAAACCGAATCCAAGAACACATCAAAACAATCATTCATCATGATCAAGTGGGCTTTATCCCAGGAATGCAGGGATGGTTCAATATTCGGAAATCCATCAATGTAATCCACTATATAAAAAACTCAAAGAAAAAAACCACATGATCATCTCATTAGATGCAGAGAAAGCATTTGACAAAATCCAACATCCCTTCATGGTAAAAGTCTTGGAAAGATCAGGAATTCAAGGCCCATACCTAAACATACTAAAAGCAATATACAGCAAACCAATAGCCAACATCAAAGTAAATGGAGAGAAACTTAAAGCATTCTCACTAAGATCAGGGACTAGACAAGGCTGCCCACTCTCTCCCTACCTATTCAATATAGTGCTGGAAGTCCTAGCCAGAGCAATTAGAGAACAAAAAGAAGTCAAAGGAATACAAATAGGAAAGGAAAAAGTCAAAATATCACTATTTGCAGATGATATGATAGTATACTTAAGTGACCCCAAAAACTCCACCAGAGAACTCCTAAACCTGATAAACGACTTCAGCAAGGTGGCAGGTTATAAAATCAACTCGAACAAATCAGTAGCCTTCCTCTACATGAAAGATAAACAGGTTGAAAAAGAAATTAGGGAAATGACACCCTTCACAATAGTCACAAATAATATAAAATACCTCGGGGTGAATCTAACCAAGCAAGTGAAAGATCTGTATGACAAGAACTTCAAGTCTCTGAAGAAAGAAATTGAAGAAGATCTCAGGAAATGGAAAGATCTCCCATGCTCATGGATTGGCAGGATTAATATAGTAAAAATGGCCATCTTGCCAAAAGCAATCTACAGATTCAATGCAATCCCCATTAAAATACCAACTCAATTCTTTACAGAACTAGAAAGAGAAATTCTGAAATTTATTTGGAACAACAAAAAACCCAGGATAGCGAAAACCATCCTCAACAATAAAAGAACTTCTGGAGGAATCGCCATCCCTGACCTCAAGCTGTACTACAGAGCAATAATGATAAAAACGGCCTGGTATTGGTACAGAGACAGGCAGGAAGATCAGTGGAATAGAGTTGAAGACCCAGAAATGAACCCACACAACTATGGTCATTTAATCTTTGACAAAGGAGCTAAAACCATCCAGTGGAACAAGGACAGCATTTTCAACAAATGTGCTGGTTCAACTGGAGGACAACATGCAGAAGAATGCAAATCTATCCTTTCCTATCTCCTTGTACAAAGCTCAAGTCCAAGTGGATAAAGGACCTTCACATAAAACCAGAAACACTGAAACTAATAGAAGAGAAGTGGGGAAGACCCTCGAATACCTAGGCACAGGGAAAAGTTCCTGAATAGAACACCAATGGCCTATGCTCTAAGATCAAGAATTGACAAATGGGACCTCATAAAATTGCAAAGTTTCTGTAAGGCAAAGGACACTGTCAATAGGACAAAACGGCAACCAACAGATTGGGAAAAGATCTTTACCAATCCCACATCCGATAGAGGACTAATATCCATATATACAAAGAACTCAAGAAATTAGACTCTAGGCAACCAATAACCCTATTAAAAAATGGAGTAAGGAGCTAAACAAAGAATTCTCAACTGAGGAAACGCGAATGGCCGAGAAGCACCTAAAGAAATGTTGAGCATCCTTGGTCATCAGGGAAATGCAAATCAAAACAACCCTGAGATTCCACTTCACACCAGTCAGAATGGCTAAAATAAAAAACTCAGGTGATAGCAGATGCTGGCGAGGATGTGGAGAAAGAGGAACACTCCTCCATTATTGGTGGGATTGCAAGATGGTGCAATCTGGAAAACAGTCTGGCGGTTCCTCAGAAAATTGGACATATCACTACCTGAGGACCCAGCTATACCACTCCTGGGTATATATCCAGAAGATGCTCTAACACATAACAAGGACATATGCTCCACTATGTTCATAGCAGCTTTATTTATAATAGCCAGAAACTGGAAAGAACCCAGATGCCCTTCAACAGAGGAATGGATACAAAAAATGTGGTACATTTATACAATGGAATATTACTCAGCTATTAAAAACAATGAATTTGATAAATTCTTATATAAATGGATGGAACTAGAAAATATCATCCTGAGTGAAGTAACCCAATCACAAAAGAACATACATGGTATTCACTCACTGATTATTGGATTTTAGCCCAGAAGCCTGAAATTCCCAAGATTCAACTCACAGACCACATAAAGCTCATTAAGAATGATGACCAAATAGGGGAGCCTTCAGTCCTTCTTAGAAGGAGTAACAAAATACTCAAGGGTACAAATATGGAGACACAGTGCAGGACAGAAACTGAAGGAGAGACAGACCATTCCACCTGGATATCCATCCTATGTGCAGACACCAAAGGTAGAGGTTGATGTGGATGTCAGGATGTACATGCTGACAGGAGCCTGATATAGCTGTCTCCTTAGAAGTCTGCAAGAATCTGACATACTCAGAGGCAGAAGCTCACAGCTAACCATTAATCTGATCATGGGGTTCCCAATGGAAAAGATAGAGTGAAGGCTGAAGGAGTTGAGAGGATTTGGGACACCATGAGGAAAGCAACAATCCCAACCAACCAGAGCCCCCAGGGTCTAAACCACCAGCCTGGGAGCGCTTAGGGAGGGACCCATGGCTTCAGCTATATATGCAAGGGAGCTATATATATAAGTGGGAGAAGAGATCCTTGGTCCCATGTAGGCTGGACATCGCGGGGGCGGGGGGGATATTCGAGGGTGGGGAGGTGAGGTACGGGGGAGGGTGGGTGGGGGTACACCAACGTGGAGGCAGGAGGATGGGCGAAGGGATAGTTAGTTCCTGGGAGGGAGGGGGGAAATGGGGTAAGGAGAGAATATCTGAATTGTAAAAAAATTTCCAATAAAATAAAAAAAAGAGAGAGAAAAAAAATCAGACAACCAGTCTTTACTTTTATTTTCTGTCAGTTTGCTACTAAATTAATCACTTTGGTGAGGAGAGGATGAGAAAGATATGAATTGATATAGGATCAAAAAAATCTATGTGAATGAATTTTATTCTCCCTGAGCTTGAGAAAATATTACCACTCCTCTTTCAAGTTGTTCTTTTTCTGTGGTCTATTTTTTAAATACACTCTCTATATTTTTTTCCTAATGGTATATATTGATATATTTTCCTTTTATTACAGTATTTGAGTGGTTCTTATTGAAATAAATGCCCTTGAATGAGGGTATAGTTGGTAAGTGAGAAATGATCACTACTTGTGTTATTAACTGATATCTAAGACAAGAATAATTTTTATGTGTAGTCAGTTTTCTTTTTCTATAACGAGTATTCTGGGGTCTCAAAATCTTTAGATTCCTACTATATATTTAAAATCTTAAACTAAACACATTCTCCACATGTCTTACATTGCATACTTGATGGTAGTCCACAATATAACCCATCAACTACACAGTGTTTGTTAAATAATCCCATAGGTAATACAGAGCCATGGAAATATAATTCAATGGAGAAATTAACTGTCATCTGGTACTTCAAAGCAGAAAGAGTGCTCTGTCTTTAGGTAGGCCAAACATCAGATCTCCAGGGATAAGAAGTAGGAAGACTGAATTAGCGTGATCGGTAGAGGGCACACCTTTTGACTTGGGTATACATTTTCCCTAGGAGCATCTGCGGCTGCCTGGGCCCTCAGATGGTCCTCAACATTACCAGGAGCAGTCTTTAAACTACTCCAGGCAGATCCAAAACTAAGATTCTTTGAGAGCTGAAACTCATCTTAAAACTGAATGCGGCTTCAAAACATAGCCTGCACTCAAAAGGGACCCTACCTTTTCAACCCATAGATTTGAATGAAGAAGCCATATTAATAAAAATTTATAAAGTAAACAATGTTTATCTAGGTACTAGAAATGCTACCTGCTTGTTGTGTGGAAAACTCCTTGGTGAAACCCTGAACTTCATGTGTACAAGGTTTAATATCAGCAAATAAGCAATACTGGGAAGCGATGATGAATTCACACAATTCTAATTACCAACCACAATTACAACTTTCTTTATGTCATACTCTTCAAAATAATTGTTTTAGCTTTGCGGTAAGAACTAATGGAAAAATCTCAAGGCAGTCAGAAAAGTTAGGAATATCTAGTAAAGGAAATATTTTTGAGTCACATACACCAGAATATACTTATAGTTTAATTTTTCTGCTCTGGATTTAAGGGCATTTTTATAATAAAATAAAATTTTCTCAGACTTTCACATTTCCATATACCAATTATATTGGAATAATATATATTAATTATAAATTGTTTTAAGTAGTAAAGCTACTCTATTACCAAGGGGTACAATATCTTTAATATCTTCCTGCTTTTATCTAACTGAAAATTAAAAGTAAATGCTAAGTAGTAATTCATATCTCATGGAAATTATTTCATTGGTTTCTTTCATTCAGGAGCCAACTGTATTCACAGCATCAGACAATTTATATTAGTCATACATGGCAAAACCATATTTTTTTCATAGAAGAGTATAAACACATAACAATAGCCAGTTGTAATGAATAATGTGAAATAAACTCATTTCTATTCACTACATCTGGGAGGAACACAAAAATGCATCCAAGAATCATTTCATGTTTTGAAGAAACCAAGATCACAAGACTCTTGTCTTGCTTTCCTGGAGTTTTTCTCACAAGCACTCAGAACTCTCATCGAGTCAAGTCCTGGACTGTGTTCTGACAGCCCTCAAATCACAGAATTTTCTTTCCTATTAGGTTACTTGTATCTTGCTCATTTGATCAGCTTGTGCTTCTTTCTGTATGAAGTAGAAAGCAGTCCTCTCTCCATTGCACATGCTGGAAGTTACACATTTCCCAGAAGCCTCTTGCTATTTTCACTTGATTCAATGTAGCTAATGTACTAACATCTGTTGTGGATAGCCTCAGCCTTGTATTTTGATCCTAGTTCCACCCTTCTGGGAGGGGCTGCAGAGGATGATTGAATCAATGTTGTGGATAGCCTTAGCCTTGTATTTTGATCTTAGTTCCACCCTTCTGGGAGGGGCTGCAGAGGATGATTGAATCTGTACACAGGTGATGTCTTGTAAACCTTCTGTCCAATTAAAACCTGTAAAATAAAGGCTAGAGCCAGAGATTGGGCAGTAGAAGGGGAGGCAGAGAAAAAGGCTTAGGAAGAAGAAGAAGGAGAGAAAAGCAGGAGGAAGAGGAGGCAGAAAGAAGAGGAGGCAGAAAGAAGAGGAGGCAGAAGGAAGAGGAGGCAGAAGGAAGCCAACAACAGAGGAGCCGGAGCTCAGAGGACAAGCATGCAGCCTGGGATAACTGCAAGTTATAAGGGACCTCATAGCTGGGGATTAGAGTAGTGTAGCGGTAAACCTGCCCAATCTGGGCGTGCTATTTATACCATAATTATTGAGTTGTGTTTTCCTTTACTGGTCTCCTTCGGGTAGGAAATTTACAGCAACAAATGTCAGGTTTAAATAATTCCTTCTACTACAAATTGGTGCCCAACGCCAGAGGCTGATTTAAATTTGTTCTACTACAAACATCTTTGCTTACACACTTGTTTTTGTAGATACACAGATGAACCGCAACTTAATAGCAGTTTAATTTACAGGTTACCTGTTTTGCAATGGGATGAAAGCATTGTGCATTTAGTAGAAAACATACTTTGATTTTGAAGTTAGCTCTCTCCTTGTCCCATGGCATGTGGCACCAAGGCATAGCCTTCAGTTACCCAAGAGAAGAAACTGCAAGAAGCAGGCACGCTATAGTGTGCTGAGGCTGGGGCACTAATTGAAGTTGTGTGGATGTAATATATTTTTTGTAGTAGATGTTGTAAACATTTTATTAAAAGAATTAATGTCAGAAAAGTTTGATAAATACCATAAGAAATAGAGTGGAAGCATGCAGACCACAGTTTTTCCACATTCTTTTTTTCCCATTTATTTTATTGAAAATAGATTATTTTCTCATACAATATCCTTCCCAGTTCTTCCCCATTCCCTCTCTCTGCCAGATCCACTCCCTCTCTATATAGCAACCAAACATAACAAAATAAAATATAATATGATGAAGTAAAAAACATTGCATCGAGGTTGGACCAGGAAACCCAATGCAAAGAAAAGAGTCACAAGAGCAGACACAAGAATCAGAGACCCACGCATTCTCACTCGGGGTCCCATACAAATATTAAACTGAAAGCCCAAAGGAGCTGGTGCAGACCAGTATAGGACCTGCAATTTGCTGCCTTGGACTCTGGGTCTCTGTGAGTTCATATGAGCCTTGCTTGGGGGAAAGAGTTTCATTGTAAATATAGATTCCATAAAGGAAAAAAAAGAGTTTTTTCTTTTTCCAAAAGAAATTAATGTAAAATCCATATTAAACCTCTAACACCTTAGTTTGGTGTCCTGACAATTTTCAGTAACAAATAACCAGCAAGACACCTACAAAGGAATTGCATCACTTCTCCTCTAATAGAGTAGCTCCAGTAACCTGATGTGGTCACTGAGCAACCCCAGTGTGGTTAATAAACTGAGGAACTGAATTTTGAGTGGATTTAGTTATACCAATATATATTTAAATTTAAAATTAAAGGGGTGCTTTTTAAATCAATGATATAACTGAATGATAATACTCTACATATTTTGGGTTACATAGCTACCTATTTAAAAACTGTCTATATGAGTTTAACACAGTGATTTGTTAGCACCACTTTGGAATGGCCTGCTGGACTTCATTAGCAATGCTTCCTTCTAGGCTAGTAATTAAAAGGTGAAGGCAATGACCTTAAAGTCTTTGGTAAAATGTTTTAATTGAAGTTATCAGAGGCAAATTCAAATTGCCTTACTTTACTAAGTATAATTAATTTCTTTGATTATAGTTTATAGAGGTAATAATCTTATAAGCAAAGTTTGATAGGTATGTGTTTATATATATAAATTGTGTCTCTAGTTGTACACATAGGTAAAATTTACCTACCTGGCTAATTTACAGGTTTTCTATGATACTTTGATAGTTAAATTTAGTTTTGACACTTAAATTTAGACTAGATAAGAAAAATGTTATTACGATTGTGCATTTTTATCAATGAACCTCAAAATGTAGAGTTTATGGTGGTTTGTCTCAGTCTAACCTTTGTACAAATTTAAAAGTTGAATGTCATAGAAATGTGAATGAAACTATAAAAACAGATTTAAGTTTCATCTCTAAGCTTGAGAAAGGTATTCTTTAAGATTATTTAACAGCTTCTATTTACACTGAATAACAAATATGAAAATGTAAAATAATAGCTCGTAAAAGATGTGCCAAAGCAAGAAAAACAATTACCTTTCTAATTAGAAATCTGTCATGGATTTCTCATTTTTGGTGATGAATAAGTTCAATAAACTATATTTGATAGTGAAAGCATAAAATCTAGTTTAAAGCTCCATGGTTCTATTTCAAAGGACCACTATAACTGTATAAAAGTTCACTGAACTGTATATTCTTTGGGTCTAGTTAATTTGGGTATGTGATTTCTTTTTATCTGCAATGATTTTTATAAATTTTAAAAATAAAAAATTAAAGTTTTGTCTCAAATGGAAATATGTCAGATAACAATCAAAAGGCAGATGTATTTTACATGTGACAATCATTTAATTCAATACATCACTTTCAGTTTTGAAACAAAGAATTTATCAATAATTATCTGTGTATATTTTCTGGAACCAATGGAAGGAAAATTGATACTATAAATTGTAATAATAAATGTTAAAAATTACTTAATGTTCAGTTAAAAGGTCCCCCACCTTCCCAGAGGAGAAAGGGAGGGGAAAGGGGGACGGATTATGGGAGGAGGAGACCAGGAGGGGGGCAGTGAGAGAATGTAAAGTGAGCAAGTAAAAAACAATTACATTAAATTAGAAGAGAAAGAAAGAAAGAAAGAAAGAAAGAAAGAAAGAAAGAAAGAAAAAAGAAAGAAGAAGAGAAGAAAGAAAGAAAGAAGGAGGGAGGGAGGAGGAGGGAGGAGGAGGAGACCAGGAGGGGGGCAGTGAGAGAATGTAAAGTGAGCAAGTAAAAAACAATTACATTAAATTAGAAAGAAAGAAAGAAAGAGAAGAAAGAAAGAAAGAAAGAAGAAAGAGAAGAAGAAGAAGGAAGGAAGGAAGGAAGGAAGGAAGGAAGGAAGGAAGGAGAATGCCACTGTCACATTAGCCTCAAGGCGACTCTATGGAGTGTTTTCTTGATGGATGTTTGATGTGGGAGGGCCCAGCCCACAGTGTGCTGTGACGCCCTTGGGCATGTGGTCCTTAGTCTATAAGAAAGCAGGCTGAGAAAACCATGGAGAGCAAGCCAATAAGCACCATTCCCCACATGCACTCCACTTTAGTCCTGCCTCCGGGTTTCAGTTTTTTGCCTTGAGTTTCCTTTGTTTTTGAGGGACTAGAAGATATAAGCTGAAATAAACTCTTTGCTCCCCTCCCCCTCAAAAGAGAAAGAGAGAGAGGAGAGAGAGAGAGAGAGAGAGAGAGAGAGAGAGAGAGAGAGAGAGATCTTGATAAATCCAGGTACACTTGCTTCGTTGCATCTGAACATCCTTCAAAATCAACCTCTCTGATTTCAAGTGGTATCGTTCCAGAGCTGAAGGAACCCTCTAAACATACAAGAATGAAGATGGCTCTTTAATTATGAATGGGAAAGTAAATATATATATGTATGTAGGTATACATATAAATATGCATTCATGCATGCACATATAGCTATACTTACATATATTTCCATTTATGTTTATTGTAAGCTTGTGAAACATTTTCTGTCTTTGCTCGCTTGCTAACTCTCCTCTTCCTCCCCTCTGTCTGTTTGTCTTTTTCTGTGTCTGTGTCTGTGTATGTGTGTTTGTGTGTGTGTGTGTTTCTTGTCTTTCTTTCCTCCTTTCTCTCTTGGGTATGCAGTGAAGACTGATAGTTAACAAGAGAAAATAACCATGACTGTGTAACCTAAATAAATCACTTAAAACCACAGAGATGCACACCTACACAGATTAAAGCTTGAGTAGAAGTTAACTACATAATACACCAATTTGAATAATTCTCAAAGCATGTAATAGGAATGGTCTGATTTTATGAACTTTCTGTGTTTTTCATTGAACTTTGAAATATACATAGTCAATATCGGAGAATCCCTGCTCAGTCTTTCTGGACTCATTTTATCTTTCTAGTTCGACAGACATCTCCAGTGTGCTACGTGCAGAAGATCTTCAGATGTAAAAATATTTACTGAAAGAGATTAGAAGCATGGGACCTTTTCATAGAAATGAACTATGGCCTCAGAGGTACAATGATAATTGTGTTCAGTAGTGAATTCCTGGAAAGCAAGAGGATACAATGGAGGGAAATGTTACCAGTGGAGGAAGTGATAAAACCCAGATTGTCTCACAGTCTTTTCTAAATACAAGACAGAGTGGAGAGGACACAGAAATAAACTGAACCTTTGAACTCCAAGGAGTTAGAGAAATTGAGGGCCCTTTCCAAACCCTAAAGGAAGGAAAGATGTTATCACAAGAGGGGTTAAGGAACAAGACAAGGCAGCGGCAGAGCAGGCAGAGTCCCACACTACTTTACTTCTTCTTGTCCTTCCAGACATCCACCTCAAAATTGTCAGAAACTGACAAACTCCAAAATCACTCATTTTTAAGACCAGACTCTTGCTTATGATATGACCCCAGCTGTCCTCTAACTCATAATCTGGGCCTCTGCAATATTTGGATTTACAGTCATGTGTCACTGTGCTCAACTCAAAGAACTTTGTATTGGAATTCCAATGGTTGCTCTTATTCTAACAAGACTGTGTTCTTCTGGATGTGAGCCTGGTTTCAAAGGCAGGTTATAGTCCCCTGGCACAGAATCCACATGCTGAAAAGGTCTCAGTTGTGCACTTTACACTTTACGTGGAAAATTGAGATGTGAAACTCAGTTTCAATTAATCAATATTTCAAATCCCTCAGTTATAAATGTTGCCACTGACTGTAGACTAGGAGAATATAATGTACATGTGGAAAAGATTAGGTGATATTGATTCTAATTTTAAACTGTGTCCAAAGTAAAGCTAAATTAAATCAGAACAATTTCAGAGTTTATAGGCATGTGCACTGCCCTTCATCTCTTGTAATGTGTGTGTGTGTGTGTGTGTGTGTGTGTGTGTGTGTGTGTGTGTGTGTGTAAAGATATCCTCACAAGCCTCAGAGTAAACAAATCACAGTAATACATGTCACATACCCAGGAGAGTAAAATGATACCCTTTGCTATACATAGATGATGACATAAATTTAAATAAGGTAAGTTCCATATTTAAGCCTCAGTAGTGGACCTTTAAGCTGGATGCCTTAAGCAACAACCACTACTTCCATTGTTCCAGGTTATTGCCTGTCAATCAAGCACGTAACGCATCAGCAAGTGATCTTACGACTTGTTGGAACCTTTATGGTAAGTGGAGTTTTGTTTGCTGAGTCCCAGAAGCAGTTCAGTTTATCACAATTCAAACATTCATAAATAATATATGAGGTTTCAGGTCCGCAGTATCTTAAACTGGAATTAAGAAAATTGTGTACTTTAATGTTCCCATAATTCAGGAACTTCTTCATAATTCACTGGAGTTATAACAAGTAGTCCACTGAAGAAGCCAACAGCATGAAGTCCATCAAGTATAATGTACAAGCCGCCTGACACCATCTAATTCCAAAAGGCATGTAGGTATACACAGGATTACCCCACAGGCAACATGTGAAGCTGGAAAGTAATATCTTGGTGTTCTCAGTTTCTGCCTTGGTAACTCCCTCCCTCCCTGGCTGTAAATACTTCTTATAAAATTCCTAAGTGCTTCAAGAATTCTGTGCTGTCATACTGTCACCTCTTTCCCAGTCATATTAAGACAAGAGTTCCTCTCTACATGCAGTGGATCCTCAATCTTGCTTCCTAGATGGCCACATGTACTCAGAAGACAAGTTACAGAAGGCAGGCAGGCAGAACTCATGCCGTCACTGTAGCCGTCACTTGGTGCACCAAAGATTGGGCATCGATCCTGCCAAAACCTGCTCTGGCGGCCACGTTTTCTCCACACGCCCTGCCTCCTGCCCTTTTCTCTAAGCTGCTTTTACCTGTCTCTTCCATCTGTCCAATACTCACATGCAGATTTTTAATGCTTTGTAGTACAATTGGTAATGTTTCTGTTATACTCTAGTCAACGAAGATTACAGTCCTGACTTTTTCTCTAATGTGATAGTATATGTTTATATTACTTATTTTTATGACTCTGTAAAGATGTATTAGTACAATACATTTTATTAATAAAATGTTTATAGTTTGTGAAAATTTCACATGATGTTTTATATGGACAGTCTGTATGGTCATGACATAACCAACAAATACAATCTGCTCAAAAAGAGACCACATAGACAACATGGTAGACAAATGAGGATTATTAAAAATCAACACATACAAAGAAAGATGGAGCCTTGGTTTAAAAATTTGTGTGCAGAAACCCAAGGGACTAAGCCGATAACTAGACCACTATTCACTCATGTGACATGTCTGCCAAAGAGAGCAGATACAGGGCTCCCGTGAGCAGAGGGCCCAGATGTGGCTAGAAGCAGGTCTCTGCTGTCACCTTCTGACCGAGGCCAGACTCCAGTCCCCAGCCAGAGCTACTGGTGTCTGATAGGACTCTGGAAAGGGGTCAAGCATCTAATGGGGTAATTTCAAAGACAATATTCAAAGTCGACTTCAATTCTAAAGCTCTAAAATTGACCAACTTTTTCAAGACACAAGAAATAAAAATAAAGGCCTCATAAGAAATAAAAAGTTCTTAATTTTCCTTTATATCTATTTTATTAGAAGAAACATTGTTCTTTTACTCTAGTAAACATTTTTGCAAGGAAGTATTTGACTTCCAATCATTATCTAAAACCAGACAGAAGCAGGCCTGTGAATTCCTGTGAGGAACAGACAACCCCTTGGTGGGTTGAGTGGCGTATGTGGACTGAGTCAAGTCCTTGTATGTCAGTGGATTATTTTTACCTAGAG
The DNA here is from genome assembly GCA_021653895.1 of Mastomys natalensis. Classification (NCBI taxonomy): domain Eukaryota; kingdom Metazoa; phylum Chordata; class Mammalia; order Rodentia; family Muridae; genus Mastomys; species Mastomys natalensis. Next base: position 812,240 of record JAJTUV010000398.1, read on the forward strand.
CCTGAAGTGTTTATTTTTCAGTGTGTCATGCGTTAATCCTTAAAAACAGACTCACCCAAGTGCTATTTGAAAGAAAGATCACAAAACCTCCCTCCCGTTGTAATTCACACCTACCCTCCTTCAGCCATTTGCATGCTCTGTTTTCAGAACAGGCAGAATATACTTCTGTACTTTGTCCTTGATGTTAAACCAAAAAATCATTAGTAAGTCAATGGTTCATTTAGTTCTGAATATGGTTCCAGAATGGGTAGCTAAAATGAGTCATGTGTTTCTATTGGTGCCTACCACTCTCTCAGTCCCTTTCATTCACCCTTGAGGACACATGGTACTTATTCCTCAAGGAAATTTCACCCTATTAGAAATGCTAACAAAAACTCTAAGAAGCACAACAGCTGTCAAGGTGTTTCATTTTTCCACAGAGCAGCTATAAAATACTAAAATTTCCGAAGAGCACCACCATCATCATCACACTGTAGAAAATTTAACCATAGTCACTCTTAAATAAGCTTTGCCCTCCTAATTTAGTAGAAATGTTCTGAGGAAAGAAACTTTCTAATTATAATATATTTGCCATTTTCTGCTCAGCAATTTTAGGTGAGCTTATTACTCAAGAGAAGTTGGTCAACAGGAATAGAGGTAAAAATAACTGAGAAATAAATTCATTTGGATAAGGATAATGTCATCCCTAAACTCCATCTGTCTTTAATTATCTACTTTTCCGCTTTGAACTAAAATAAAAGAGAAATTATGTAAATAAATATGTTCATTTGATTAGATTAACAAGGTTACTTAAGGCAACAGTTCTAAGGAAAGTAATAGAATGATACAGGGCTGGCTTGAGCATTAAAAGTCCCCTGATTCATTTTGGTTTTGGTTAATAATTTCTTGAAATTAGAATGTAATTATATCATTTCCCCTTCCTTTTCCTCCCTCCAAATCTTCCTATGTACCTCCCACTTAGTGCCTTTTATATTCATGGCTGCTGTTTCTTTAATTATTGTTACATACATCATATATGCATACATATATGTACATAAACACACATATATAGATAAAGATACATACATATGTACACATATGTACAGTGAATGAGATCAACCTTGGTGCTTAAAATTTGGGGAACTGAATGAGTCATGCCAAATACTATCCCAACACTGGTGTTTCCTCATTTGTAGGACTACATGTATGATACATGTACACATGCATTACAAATTGAACTTCTTGAGCAAATTGTTTTCCTCAAATTAAACAATTAAGTACAGGTCATTCTTCTTTTAGAGTATACATTTTATAGAAGCATGGATGTAAATATATTGATGCATTTCATACATAGTAAATATATAAAAAACATAAGTCAAATGTATATTAAATCAAAAACTATTAATGTAACCTATATTGTATATTATATATTATACATATTATATATAATAACAATATATTAAGTAATGTATTAATATAAAATATATAGTAGACTATATTGCTTATTAAAATAATATTAATATGAAAATATTATATGTAATATAATATTAGTATAAATATTATATATTACATAAAGTATTATATATAAAGTATAACTTCAAATCTAAAAATAAAATCTTTCAGACATTTATGGAATGTCTACATCTATGGTGATATATAACCCCTTCTCTCTTTTCTTGAGCCATGTCTTACTTTTTTTTCCTTTATTGGCATCTCATTATTTTTCAGTAATGAATCTAGAGGTAAGAAGTACACTTGTTCATAGCTGTGTGACTTGGAATACATGAAGTTATCTAAGAAGCTTCCTGTCTGGTCCAGCAAATCCTTCTAAAGGTGGTATTATCTTGCTCTCCATTTGTGAACACATTTTGCTCATCTAGCCGTAGTGTCTCATGGCCTCTGTTAGCAAAGAATGTTAGTATCAGCCACCCTTCCGAGACAAGGAAACAACTGCCCCTTCCCCACTCATCCGCTGCTCTCTCTTCTTCAAGTTTGTCCCTCTGCTTCTCTTTTGTTTGGTTAGTTTTTTTTTTTTTTTTTGGTTATATTTTATAAAGTTTTATTCTGTTTGTTGTTTATACCTTCAAAAATGTAACAATTGAACAGTTGACCTCCCAAGATCGGATACCACGTTTTTTTGGAATCTGGTCTATACAGGCTTTGACATGACCTCCTTTAATGATGCATTACAAAGCAATGGAGATCAGCAAGAGTGAGTGAGTCCTGGTCCCAGCTTCATCATAAGAGCTCTGTAACTTTGCACAAATGATCTTAAGGCTCAGGGCACATGGGAGGAGGATTCGGAACCTACTGCAGCAGTTTTACTGTGCTATATCTGGTGACATTTACATTTTGTTGACACCTACATGAAATCTCATTCAGACTTTTATTCAGGAACATGGTATCTGAATGTTACTCCATCAGTCATCTGTTACAGGACTCAAAGTTCTCAAGAATACAGTATTTAGCAAATAGTTTGTGAAAGACACATCAGTTCTGGCCCTGATCATTCTTTTCCCTTTACATGCCCCTTCATCTCTCACTATTTCCTTTTATGGAAACCAGCATCCAGATCTTGGAGATTTGGACACGCTATTTGTCACTATTGCATATGTGCAATATATATATAGCAAACTTTCTGAAATGGAGGGTGGGAGAGGAGATCCTTGGTCCCATGAAGGCTAGGTGCCCAGTGTGGGGGAATTCGAGGGTGGGGAGGTGGGAGTGGGTGGGGGCACAACCTCTAGAAGCAGGAGGAAGGGGGATAGGATGGGGGTTCTGGGTTGGGGGGGGAAATGGGGTAACGGAATAACATCTGAAATGTAAATAAAATATCCAATAAAAAAATAAAATAAAATAAATGTTTTGCTTCTTAAAAGTGTATGCTAATTTTGTTTATTTGTAACGAGGGCTACAATGAAGTGCTCTCTCACCAGTCCCTGGGAGAAACTTACTTTTGAAAAAAAGAAAAAATGTCCAACAGTGTATTCTACTGAAAGCAATCTTTCCAAATGAAAATGCACATTTAATCTAATGGAGCAAGCCTCTATTTTTCAACTAAATTCATGAGAAAGAAGCATCCTACGGTGAGAGGAAAGGAGGAAAGGTTTGAAATAAGATGAGGAAAGAGTCTTTGGGAAGAAATGGGCTTCCTGGTAGAGCTTGGCTGCAGCCACGTTGGTTGGTACTACAAGGTCAGCTCTGGCTGACAAACGGTCAGAGCCCATGTGGTACTGCTCGGGTTCTGTCGGAGGTAGGAAACCATCAATAGATCATGTTGTATGTGAAAATGGAGGCTGTAGCTCTAGGAAGTTTTCCTCTGGGTTCATCCTGCTCATTAACAACAACAAAAAAAAATCCCTCTGCTTCTCTTAAAGACTTAGAGAAATTAGGCCCCGTCTGACCTTCTCAGAGTTCTATCCTAATACTTTTGGGTTTTTTAAGACTATGCTGTTTTCATGAAAGAAAGTTAAGTTCTAAGGAAAGCTTTGAGAGGTTGAACACTATACATAAAAGTTGTAAGTGCCATTCAGTTATGTAGAAATCTTTCGGTTATTATTTTTGTGGATTTTTTTTTTTTTTTTTTTTTTTGGTATTTCAAGTGTTTGACTAATGTGCTTTTTGTTCCCTAAAACATTTGGATAAAATATTTAGACGCATAATAGTGCCAATAATTTTTTCCTAAAACTCAACAGACTTTATAATTTCTTATAAAGAATGTGACCCTAGGCAGCCCTCTTTCCTACATATTTACAACTTTATTAATTGCCAAGCTGTGTGTGATCTGAATACCATTGGTTGTCATTTGTCTTTCCCTCATCTCCCTGAGAAAGTTCATTTGCCTTTCAACTTAACGTCTCTGTCAACCAGATGAAAAGAAATAAAATACATGTATAAATACGCAATCAGCGTAATGATTTAAGCGTAGTAAGTTCTGTCAGTGTCTCTTAGAAATGTTTAGATTAGCTTTCTCATTCCATTTCTCAATGGGAAAATAAACTAAACTAATACAGGCAATGTTAATGAGCAAGTCTTTAATGTACTTCAAACAGAGTTCTCTTTTCACATTTTTAAAGACCAATTTAAATGTGAAAGAAATTTTTTTTAGATATTTGCTTTTCCACAAGTCCAAGTCAAGTTTTAATAGACCAGTAATTCTTGTTGTACTTGACTTGATTTGGCAAGTGGTCAGAAAGGTCAGGAAATTATAATATCCAAAAAAATCTATTATCCTTCATGAAATTTTTATAAAATATATAACATACTTCAGTTGCTCATACTAATTTATGAAACAATAAAACATTCTCCACACAAAGAAGAGAAAACAGGATGTACTGATGTTAAACATAAAGTGTTAATGCAGTCTAGAGTTGTTATATTTGTTTTATTTTAATTTGTCCCTTACTTTAAACATTTTTTTGCTTTAATTGAAAAGTGAAGCATTTACTAGAAACTTTCAAAATACTCCCATGGTCTCTTGATGCATGTAATAGCACTCAGTGTCGAATGAAAGGAAAGACTGAATATCTGATTTCTTTCTCAACAGATATTCTAATTGAGCCCTTGTGGATCTTATGACAACACAAAGCCAAAATAAAACAGCAATAAATAATAATTAATTAGATGCGCCTCGCCCAGAGCAAATGTCTAGAGACATGGACCCCAGCTCCACTTCCAAGAGAGTCCTGTTTTCTTTTGTTTTGTTTTTGTCTTTTTGGAGGTAAAAATCAAATGACCCTACATACTGACTGCATCAGACTCAATTCCAGAGGATGTTGAGAAGGACTCTGCCAAGAGAGTCTATGGGGTGTGAGTCAGGAAGCAGGATCCTTCACCCTGGAGACAAATGGCACAGGGAGGATGCGGACACTCCCTGAAGATCCTTCAAAACACAAGAGGGGAGAGGCAGGAAACCGCAGTGCAGTGCCAGGTCTTATTTGGAATGTAGCTATTTTCAGTCTCTTCAGACTTTTGTGAAGAGAGTTCAGCTGTATTCTTACAGAGAAATAAGCAGGCACTGTAAATCTCTTGCTAATAGGTCCTGGGCTTGAAATCTCCCTTAAGTGGCCTTTCTGGGTCTCTACAGTATCGTGAAAACTGAGATTGGATTTTTAAGGTATCTTTGCACCATTGAGTTTAAATCATTTTGATACAATGCTGCGACTCATGATCTTTTTTTAAAAAGTGTCACTCATCTATCCAACAACTATCTAAGCCCCTCCCTATCACCCTGTTTGCTCAGGGGTTCACAGTAGAATTGGTGAATGTAGAGACTGAGGCAACCAAGAAAATGGCATCCTGCCAGTGATAATCCCTTAACGGGATAAACAATTCTATAATGACTTTTTTCCTCAGAGAATCTCAACATCTAAAGATTTTCCAATTCTAAGAAAGAAAAAAGTGACTACATATTAAATAACAATTTAATAACAATTAAATAACAGTTGTAACAACATGCTACAAGGGCAGAGGGATGGAGGATAACTGACAGGAAACATGAGGAAGATCAAGGGATGCTTATGCAAATTCACCCACATATTCATTAACTATAACTCATTTCCATGTGCACATCAAGACATGCACAAACAGAAGCAACCTCAGAACTCCCAATCAAGCTGCTCACCTAACCCTGTAACTAATTAAACATTATACTTCAAACTGCAATTTGACCTATGCTCATGTGCCTATTCTGGCATAGCCATTTATCACTCCATTTGCATTCATATATGAGCATCCTCTACATGTTACGCATCTCCCTCAGAGGATCTAACAGTGTGTGATGCATACGGATAATGATGTCAAACATGTTCCTTCGATGTAAATATGACATAGCTGCTCTATGAGGAAGAGATAATGAGATTACAGTAAGCCTGAAAGACAGAACGGGACTCTCTGGAGAGATCACATTAAAGATTAAACTAGTATTTTAAAGACTTTAAATTCTGCTAAAGGAGTGCAAAGAGAAGGGATTTAAAGACAGGACATTCCTGTGCACGAAGAGCAGCATACACAAAGAGCATCGTACACACAAGCTCCAGGAGAAGGGTGAGGCCATAGTTATGGGAGGGTCAATGCAAGTCCCTTGAGACAGAACACAGAGCCTGGGGAAAGAAAGAGTAGCCCAAGAAAGGGATGAGAGACAGACAGGACTCAGTCATTCCACCCCACAGGGAGTATTTGCAGAGGCCCCACAGGGCTCAAGTCAGTAACAGCATTATGCAGAAATGTTCAGAGATGTGTTTTGAGACTTTTGCCTACATATTCAAGAAGGGCCTGAAAAGTCAGAGCAGGAGCAAACTCTGATGCAAACCTACATGGTGCTTTTCTCCATTACTTCAGACCAGGAATCATTGGGATTAGATATTAGATATCATATTCTGTATCTATTGCTTAATTCATTCTAGACATGGGGAAGGGGGGAGAATATGGCATTTCTTGAATCCTTGAGAGACAATAAATCCTTCCTTCAGATTTTAAAAATGAAGAAAGCCAGACAAAGATAAATGATTTCCCATTTCACTTACCTGAACATACAGTTCTCTCAGTTCATACTGAAACTTTTTTGGATCTGTGGTAATTGTCACTGGACCAATTTCTGTGAAGATCAAAAGAAAAAAGGTATAGATCAATGAACAGTAACCATTAACATTAAAGACTTTACTATGTTTGCAAATGCATTTTTTCTATGTAGTATACAATTGTTGACTAATAACAGAGAAAATGTTAAAGTTTCATTTTATAGCTACTGAGAGATAGTTTGTAAGTTACTATGAATTGTGCATGTCTAAACAGTACATTTTTAACCATAGGAAACACAGAATGTAGTCAAGATCTCAATCGAGTTCTTTTTAGTTTCACCAGTCGTAAAATATTTATTGAGCACATACATGACCACTAAGACCTAAATGAATCAATCAAGGCATTCACCCTATAATTCAGTTTTCTACATTGTAGAGAAAAATTCATCCCAGTTAGTTCGAAATAAAATACACTGCTCAACAAAAGGGGGAAGGAAGAGAAGAGGAAAATGAGTGTTCACCACCAGCACACAAGGTTTCTTAACACCTTTGAGAAGCACAGATATAAAATCATTAGCCATGCAAAAAAATACTTCTCATAACTTCTTTCCCTATGTTTGGGATAGCTAGGTCTCGTTATCGATATTCTGGCTTGGATACCTTCAGGGCTGTGTTCCCACTAACTAGTCCCGACTTACTGAGCAAGCCACCACTTCTAACAGCAACAACTTGGGACTATTGCTTCCCATGCAAAGCCATGACTTGTGATTTAAGTCAAGTAAAAAGAAACATCTGGATAGCAGCTTGTACTAAGATGGTTATAAATGCACGTGCACATGAATATATATACACACAGATGCAACATGTGCATCCACACATTATTTTTGTCATTGTAACAAATATTTTCAGTACCTAAAAAAAAACCTTATTCTTAAAAAAAGAAAATTTAAATACATAATTGAAAGTGCCCATATACAGATACCATTCGCCTTGATGAGAGCTCATCCACGTATTTGAGTAATAGTATTAAAATTCATCTGGGTATCATGTAGAAAGGTATAACATTTAAATTCTTAGAATAGAGGAAGAGTTTTATATTTTATGTCAGGAAGATATAGGATGCACTGGAAATTACAGCGTGCAGTGGCAACACAAATCAAGAAAGGGTCTCAACAGTTAGCTTTTATAAAAGATGGTCTAGTTTCAGCGGCATGTTGGATTTTATACTTCAAAGGATAATTGCTAATTAGCCAGGCCTTGCTACATATGGCTTGAAAGAAGACTGTAGAGTCTTTAAAATAATGAGATAAATTGGAAAGGCACATGATTTCTCTGCCATGACCTATGTCATTTTTCTAAGAAATGGCACAAGCTAAAATATTTTGAACCTTCCCTATAGATTAGACACCTCACAATTTGCGAAAGGAACGGAGAGCTGACTGGCTAAACTGTGTGAAAATGCAAACATCTGCATTCCATACAAAGCAGAGTGGCCATTAGCCATGTTCTGAGTGTATGGAAAAATGAGGGAAGCCTATTCCCTCAAGACTAAACAAAGGCATACTTTGCAAAAGAATGCAAAACAGTGACTGGGCATGCCAAACAGTTACACCCTGACAGATGAATTGTCATCAGCACTGTCAAGCCAACCTTCTGTTCCTGCATGGCATACGACTAAAGTCATTCTAGAATGGAGAAAGGGATACAATGAAGATAGGGCTGGGACCATATAAAAATAAGGGAGAAAAATAAGAAATGTAGCTTGCAAAAGTAGTCCCGCTAATGCTACCATAAAAGGGGGGTCTGGATACGTGCTTGTCTTTAATAATCGGGGTCAGAGGTGCTATTAGAGGAAGAGAACTGGTTAGCCTTCATTCAGTTACCCAGGAACTGGCAAATGTTCACCTGTTTTCAACCAAGATCAGAATCTGCTCTAAAGCTCATTAATAAACATTTTTGCAAACTACTCTGAACAGCTGAGATAAATCTTTTATCATTTATGAGAAATGCTCGGGAGAGGTAACGGTTTGCCAAGCTGCCATATCCCTCCAGCTGGAAGCATCCTTTCCAGCTTTTAAAACATTGAGTGATAGGACAACTTGGCAAACACAGCTCTCCTCCCTTACAGCACTGGCTCCCATTCCAGACTCTTTCTACTTAACGGAGCCCTGCGTCTGTGTGTCATCGGCAATTTCCTCTTCCTTCTCCCTCACGTTGATTTCATTTCCTGCCAGGCTTTCGATGATATTCAGCAGGTACGACTGTGTCCTCTCTTCCTGCCTGAACGCGGGTCTTTACAATTCACAGAATTTCATGGGAACTCTCAAAGGCAACCCAAGCTTTCCCTTCTAGGTATCCAAGTTTCAAACTCTGTTAGTATCCCTCAGCAAGAGACTTGTATTTCTCTCCATCCCCGCGGTCTTTCCCTGACCCAGTGCACCTCTCTCTACATAAGGCCTCATTTAAATCCAGTCTCTTGAATGTTTTGCCTTTCCACTAGTGTCATTTATTGTCGTCTCAATAATTTTGACTGTAATATAAAGACAATAGAAGACTAAAAGTGTGTATTTAGCAGAATTGCAGTGATCTCCATATTGCTCTGCAGTTTGATTGATTGATTGATTGATTGATTGATTGATTGGTTTCTCTTCTTTTTTTACAGTCCTGTCATTACCCCTCCAGGTATGGCCTCCCACAGTTCCTCATCCCATTCCTCCTGCCCTCCACCTCACTCCCCCACCCCTCTACCAGGCCTCCCCACTCTCTGGGGCCTTCTGTCTCTCCAAGGTTTGGAAAGTCTTCCCTCACTGAGGCCAGACACGGCAGTCCTCTTCTGTATATGTGTCGAGGCCCTCGGACCAGCTAGTGTATGCTCCCTGGTTGGTGGCTCAGGGTCTGAGAAATCTCTGGGGTCCACTGAAAACCCAACCCAATCAAAAAAGTACAGTGAGATACCCATCCGTCTCACAAGAGAATCACAGAGCTAGGTGAGGGATGAAAGTCCTGTGGTTCATTCTTTTACCCTACAAAGCAGAAATTTTGAGATTCAGAGAAGATGAAATGGAAAACTTTTGGTGGCAACAAAAGAGGTAAAGACAGCTAACATTCCCTACACTGATTAGCCTAGGTAGCTCATCAGCTTTGCCTCTCATGCAGAGCATGTGTTTTATGAATGATTGTACCATTGTTAATACTGTCTTCCTTTACTCTACCTCATAGATGGGATGGATCACAACTGGAATCCCTAATTGGATGTCTAGAACCTTTATCATTGTATGCCTTGATAATTTCTTAAGAAGCAATGGAAAACTAGCTCTGTTGCCTAGCAAATGTTGTTGTAATCAAACACAAATGAAACCTTGGGAGAGAAACCTCACTGGAAAATTGCTGTGCAAACCGACATCAAATGCCTGCTTAACAGTTGACAGCCATACACTTTGCCTTCAAAAATTTCACAATCTACAAGGAAAAGGAAAATGTAGATGTATAACCACAATGCAATGTAGCAGGTACACAAGTGAAATTATGGGAAAAATCAGGTAAGAACACCAGCTGTCTTTTAAAAAAATAGTTTAAGTTGATAAAGAACTAAGAGACTTGAGTGTAACAGCTGTGCTTATAAACTCAGCACTTGAGAGCCCGAGGAGGAAGGATCTCAACTTTGAGGACAGTCTATAGGCTACATAGGAAGACCATGCTTTGGCCACTGTGCTCCAAAAAAGAAACTAAGGGATATCTCATCTAAAAAAGTAAAGACTATATGTAGATTTCAAAGTAGAGGCCAAAGGAGATCTCTTTTAATAGAAGTTTTTTTTAACGTCTGTGCACAAAATTTGCAATGCAGTCCTATAGTTAACAGTGTAAGTTACTACCTATGACTATGTTTGCAAGTATATTTAAAACTTGTAAGAGTCCATAACATACATCGTCCCCTCAGAGGCTTACAACAGCCTCCTGAAGTAGGTAGAACTGACTAATGATAGAGACAAGTGAAGTTCAGGTGGTGAAACAGTCACTCAGCCTCTTGAAGGACCATAGATAGCATCAAAACCCTGCAACAGTATGTACCCCGTGATTCTGGTTGTTAAACCATTTTTATGTCCCTTTGTCTTAAGCATCAGCACCCAGAGAGGTGACTCTCAAGAGTACTGAAAGACCAAGATTTGGGGGCCTAGTTGCTAAATGTTCACCATAAGTCCATCATGGGCTCCTTGCTAAGCTAAGATCAGTAACGACTGATCATGACCTGAATACTTCTCATGTCTGATGTAACCACAATGTTTTGACTTTGAGTAAATGGTTGACGTACCCAATACTTTAATTTCCACACAATTTATTTTTAAAAACAAGTCACGTTGGGAACATGTAACTGTAAAATATGTGTCATAATTCTGAAGAGCTCTTTAGATTTAAAAAAATCTTAAATTCTAAGATGAACTTGCCTCATCTCGATAATTTTGCTATTTCCTATTTCCCGGGGCTTTATCAAAGGCATTGGATTTTGTTCCAGCATCTCAGCCATTGTTCTCCTAATCTCAGATGCTGGGTCTACTTGAGAAAATAACGGAAAGAAAATCACAATGTAATATTTTCTTACATTGCTTCATTTGGCAAGATCGATATCCAGCTCCTCGCTTCCTTTTTCCTTTCCACACACATATTTCTGGCCCTGAGAGTGTTTCCACTTTGCTGGAGCAGTTTCTTGATAATGAGAGCCTCTGTCTGCCTTGCTGCTACCTCCAGGGCATCTGCTCTCACAGCTGCAATCATGGTTTGTGGTGTTTTTCCCTCAACTTAATGTTGATAGTCACAAATAAGAAGGTGAAAGTGACAAATAACTCCAAAGCCATATGTACCAAACAGGGCCTGGCAAATTAAAAGCCAGATTATAGCTGTGACTTACAATAATAACAAGTATCTTAAAAGAAGTCTGAGCTAGCATCTGAAAAGAGACAATCAAATAATACACAGAAAGAAAGGAAACATCTTCAGTCTCTGAGAAAGATCAAGAGACCCCAGAGCTGGAGAGGAACGTTAAGAGGAGACAACAGGGAAGGGACCTGGTAGAGTGTCTGCCTGAAGAGGTCAGGTTAACAAAATGAATAACAGTAGATAACAGCTGCCTCAAATTTCCTCTCACCTTAAAGTGAACCTGACCCACTTTCTAAGAATTGTATTCTCAATTCAGTACAAGTCAATTCTATATGATTTTTGTGTGCAGAAACGCTAGTGTGTGTATGTGTGTGTGTATATACATATATGTACATACATATTCAAAGCATTTAAGTTGTTTTCTGAATAAAGATGAAGAAATCATGTTTCCTGTTGGGGAGAAGCAACGTAAACCAGATTCCTAGTTATACTCAGTTGGAAGTACATCATTCTCTTTCCAGATTCCCCGATCACTGTCCGTTATCCTCTTAAGATGATCTGCATCGAATTGACGAGAGCAGAACTGATGTGTGCATTTGAGCTGGGCTGGTGCCAAGTACATTTCAGGGCCCATTGTATTGAGTACATTCCTCCTCTCATTAGAAGAGGCACCTGTAGGGACCACTGGACGCCCTTAATGACTCTTTTGGCCACAGAGTGATATGCATTTGGTGCATTTTATAAAATTGGAGTCAGAGACAAATTCATGAGAAACAGATTGTCTAACATCAACTAGATAGCATTCTGCTCAACTATCCAAAAAGGCCAGTCGTTGAACAAATGAGCCGCGTGATAACCTTAGTGCAAGCATTCAGCAGAACTGCACACAGTGTGTATATATAATGCACAGACTGGGTCAGCTCATGTTTTCTAGGCTGCTGAACAGGATGTAGGAAAAAACTGGCAAATGAATTCAGCAATGCTACCCAGCTCTTTAGAATAGGAAGTAAAGAAGAATGCCTTCATAGTGGGCATGGAAGATGCGGCATGCAGAGGCTGTTATGCTTAGACAGGACGGCATCAAAACTACTTTTGTATAAAACCGTGGGTTTTTACAGCAAATACAGACGTCAATTTTGGTGTAATCTAAACATAAATTAGATTTTTAGCATCCAATATGTCTGTATGCTGCTAGGAAGAAGGAAACATGATATTTTTAATTCATCTATTAATAAGGTTCATTAAAACATTTCTAAAGATCAGGGTACTAGAGGCAAGATAATAAAACAAATGTCTATCCAAGACACTTCTTAAATATAGTACCTATTATTATAAAGAAATGTTCTTAATTTATAATAAAATTGAAATATTTGTATGAGTGCATATGACTGTGTTCTATATGAATATGTGTATTCTGAGTGTGTGTGTGAGTGTGTTGTGTTAGTATGTGTGTATATGAGTAAATGGTGTGTGTGTATGAGTGAGTGTGTGTGATGTGTGGTTTTATGATGAGTATGTATGATATGAGTGTGTATATGTGTGTGTGTGTGTATGCCGCGAGCGCACGCGTGTTATAGCAATAATAGTTTCCATGTGCTTTTCGACATGCTTAGTGTTATTTATCCTCCTACCTCTCCTTTGCCATGCTTCCCACCCTCTCTAATCTCTTTCCTGTGCCACTTTTCCCTTTGTATCACTGCATATTCAATAAATGTTAATAATCTATACAGAGATATGATCATCCAGAGCCAAAGTACATTAAAGCTCTGTGAGATGGGGTACTCACTTTGAGATTTTGGTACCAAACAGTTCCTAAAAAATAGGTACTGACATTTCTTGTCCTAAACTGAGTAGCCCCGTGCTATGACAATGGGTAGCTATACACTTTGTCAGAGGCAACTTGATACTAACCAGGAAGCTTCCCTCATGGTGGCTGGTTTGCACAGCATAGTGCTATGTAGGTTGTTGATCAACATTCTCACCCAGCTGTTAACCCTGTGAATTGCAATAATGACCAGCGTGGCATCATGTCAACATGCCCACAGGTGCAATAGTGGCACAAGTGCTCTGGGGTCGACCAACCACTTGCTGGTTAGAATTAAGGCCTATTTTTATTGTCCCACTAAATGGACATACTAGCAAACTCCAAATTTGTATCTTCTATCTATAGTACAGCTCACAGACCCACTAGGGAAGTTTCATTGTGCAGTGGACTAAAGCTGACACAGAAACTCACTACTGGTCTAACTATAGAGAAGGTCAGTGGGGTGCTCGCCCACAAAAGAGTGAACCACTGTGAGAGACAGGGAAGAATGGTTGTAAGAGCCAGAGACCAAGGAGGACCAGGGTGAAACGATGTGTTCTCAACATTATAGGACCTCTGCACTAATGAACTCAGAGCAGCTGTGGATGCCCACATAAGATCAAGCCATTCAACTTTCCAGCATGGAACGGGTTAATCACAAGACTCTACCTCACATGGAGGAGCTACTGATAACTAATGGCTTCTGGGGGTTAACCTGACTCTGTTAAAGGCCACACGTTTATGAATATAGAGAGAGCACAAGAAGAATTCAATGGGTTTAAAAAAAAAAACAAAGAAGACACAGCGTGATGAGAAGGGGCGTTAGGGGAGTATTTAGGGCAAGGGATAAGGGTGACATGGATCAAATTATATTGAAATTCTCAGAATTGAATGCTGAAAGTGCATGCATGTGTCAGCACACATGGCAAGATCATGGTCTTAATTCTTTGAGGGTAGACTGAAGCCTAAACTAATGTTGAAGCAGGAGGATCTCAAATTTAAGGATAGCCTGAGTTACACAGCAAGGTCCAATGCCCTGACTCAGAGAAAGAGAGAGGGGGAGGGAAGAAGGGAGAGAGGGGAGAGGGAGAAGAAGAGGAAAAGGGAGAGGGAGAGAGACAGGGACAGGGACAGAGAGAGGGACAGGGACAGGGACAGGGACAGAGAGGGACAGGGACAGGGACAGGGACAGGGGAGATTTCAAAAAAAGAGATGGAATTGCTGAATCACATGGTAATTCTATTTTTCCTTGTTTTTAAGAAGACCTTACGGTTTTCCTCAGTGCTACCAAGTTTTACTTTTTAATCAATGATGCGCAAAGTTTCTAGTTTCTCAAAATACCTTTAACATCTGTTGTTGTTGTTGGTGGTGGTGGTGGTGGTGGTGGTGGTGGTGTTATTGCGGTTGCTGTTTTATGCACCAGCCATGGTCCTGTGTGGTGGCATCTCACTGTAACTTATTAGATGTTGACATCGGCCATAGTCCTGTGTGGTGGCATCTCACTGTAACTTATTAGATGTTGACATTAGCCATGGTCCTGTGTGGTGGCATCTCACTGTAACTTATTAGATGTTGACATTAGCCATGGTCCTGTGTGGTGGCATCCACTGTAACTTATTAGATGTTGACATTAGCCATGGTCCTGTGTGGTGGCATCTCACTGTAACTTATTAGATGTTGAGAATCTTTTTTAACATCCTCGTTGAACATTTACACCCTTTAAAAATGTCTCCTCAGGTATTTTGCAAATTTTTGATCCAAGCTGTGTTTTGTTGTTGAGTTTTAAGTTTTAAGAGTTTATATAGATCCTGAATTTTAGTCTGTTGTCCCATACAAGAAATAGCACTCTCCCATAAAGCCTGCTCTTTGCTGTCAACAGTGTCTTTGAATACATAAAATTTCAATGAGCTCAATTCTTTTTCACAAATTACTGAAATTCATTTTAAAGTTTTCATTGCTCTGTTGGGAGACTCACTCACAAGCAGGTCGTAGGGCAGAAAACAAAAGAATATGGCATGCCTAGCCATAAATGAATGTCTACATTACACCCGTCCCTCGTGGGACAGGGGTCACCATGAAAGAACAGGTGGAACCATAGTAAGGGCCAGACGTCACTTTTGCAGCCATGAGTTAGTTTTACAACCATGACAAGGACATTTTATATTCAGACCAGCTGTGACTGCATTCATAAGACCAGCACAACATCAAGCCAGTCAAAATCTCAATGTGACTGGGGGAAGAGCTCACAAAGTCTCACCCCTCACTGAGAAGCTGTGGGCAGTTGGTGGCTGTCAGGTGTGGGAAGTCAGAGGGCTGGATAAGACTTGTGATAGGTGGCTGGTCCTAACAAATACAGAAGATTGGACGGAAAGAACTGGGAGTGGGTATAGAAGAAGCTGGAGGGGAGGAAGTTCGGACACAATTAATCAAAACACTGAATACTCAAGCATGAAATTCTCAAAACTGAAATTGTGAAGAGAAAAAGTAATAATAAATTGCTATGTTGGACAATTTTTACATTCATATTCTTTCAAGTAAATATACAAATCAGTTCAAGTAAAATAAAAAGGGAAATTATGAAAGAATAAACTATTAGTTAAGAATTAAACATCTATGTATTTTCCAAGTATTTACAAAAGATTCCAATATTGTTGAAATCTCTACATGTTGAGAGAATAGGCTATACTTGAGTCTTGATTGTTTCCATAACAATCAAACAAATGTATGCACACTTTCTATTGTGTTTTCAAGAAAAAAAATATAATTAGTGATCCAAACCCCTATTTGCAAAGAATTTTATTTACAAAAATACAGGAGATGTGTTAACATGTGATGGGTGTGTAAATGTATGTGGTTTTCTCTAAATACTTGCACCGACTCAAGCAATAGAACAACAACCTTGAGGATGGCTCAGCTGTCAAGAAAACATACAAGCAAACAAATGATTTAAAGGAAGTCTTGATTATGAGGCTCAGAAATATCTGGGTGTGCCTGGGCAGCTGCATGGATTTATGGCCAGTACATTTGTACAGAGCCCAGCTCTTAGCAGAGCCCCTCCCTAGAGTCTAATGCTTTACAGTCGCTGCTCTGAAATTACTTCTTTGGAATTGTGTTTTGTAAGTGAAGTTGGTGGAACAATGGACTCAGATGATAGGGCTTCAAGTCCTGGCTAACGCCTAAAGTCTGCCTTCACACCATCTTCCAGAGCAGGTTCTCAGCCGCAGATTCTCTTGTTTCCAGACTATGCCACTCAGTAGCCCAGTGGATTCAAACCAGTTGTTACCCTCAAGCCCACAAAGACCAGGATGTGCACAACGATCAGGGCTCTCAGGCACCCTGCATTATCCAAGAGCAGTTCATGCAGAAGACAAACCTTGCTCTGGGATGGCAGAAGTACACCAGTGGCTGAGTCCAAGTCTTAAGTCCCTCAAGCCTTTCTCAAACTCTGGATCTATCATACCCTGGTGCCCAGGTTTAAAGACTGCTATGGGTTGCATGTTCATCAAAGACTGGGGCTGCTGGGAAAGATGCCTGGCTCAGCTTCACTCGCTGAACACATTTGGGGTACAGAACTTGCGTCTCAAGGCTTGCATGAGGGGTAACATCACAGGGCAGCTCTGCCATGGGTCAGGTGTATCCCACATGATGAAGAACCTCATGCCATGCTTCACTTAACCCAGAAGCATCCATGTGCGCCAGATTGCCGGTGCAGACTCCATGCCAGAAGGTACAGGGTCTCTTTCTTTGCTTCCAACCCTCTAAAAGCTGGTTTAAATTACTAGCATGGATTTTTACCATCCATCTTTATTTTGTGGAATAAATGCAAATATCAGAGCGTTTAACTGGGATGCAGATTTACTCAAATTACACAATTCATATTTTGTGGCTGATCCCAGATGGCGACTACAGCTGTCCAAAAGAGACAAACACAAGCCAGATTAAGGAATGCTGAAGAAGAAACCGTTTATAATTCTAGCAATAGTATGAACATTCCAGGTTTATCATGAAATTATGTTAAATAGGACTCCTGATGAAAAGGCATAAGCCATTTCTAATGAAGAGGAAAACTTAAGTATTAAAATATATTATTTTGAAGTTACTTTATTGATTTAATGTATCTAAATTGATATAAATTAATATATCTAAATATATACTCCAAGAACTTATTGCTGCATTTTAGGAAATGGCAATATTATTCTTAAATTTACTTTTAAGACAATAAAGGTGATTAGATCAATGAAGACCAACGAAGGAAAGAGTAAAAAGGTCACATCTATCGGGAAGTGGCAGGACAATGGCATGCTGTGCAACTGTGGAGCAGGGTAGGTTCCACATGGACAAGCGCACACAATAGGAACCTCGACCTTAGAGCTAACTCTGGACTTGAGAGAAGGTCAGAGAGCAAGGGTGCATTCAAGAAACCTTGGTGGCCCAGAACCGGAACCACAACTCAAGAGGAGAGAACAAGTCCCAGAAGTTGCCCTCTGCCCATAAATTTCCATAACAGGTGTGCTCCTACACACACACACACACACACACACAACACACACACACAAAGAGAGAGAGAAAGAAAGAGAGAGAAACAGAGGAGAGAGAGAAACAGAGACAGAGACAGACACACACAAACACTTAAACAAGTGCATAAATAATTTCTTTAATTCTAACTTTAATTCCTATTTTTGCAGTATATGGTAAGACAATCTCTAAATGGATATTGAGTAACTATAACCAATGTAATTATTTAAACAAATCTAAATTAGAACATATAATAATTAGAATACATATCTAGATTCTATAGACAAAAATATTCTACAAAAACATTCCCTTTCTCAAGGCAACAAAATAAATTAAGAAAAAAAAACTTATAGATCTGACTATCTGAAGAATAAATGAATTTTAAAAGACTAAAATAAAACATAAAAGTAAAACTTGGCAACCTGCTTACCAAGGATGAATAGTGTAGACTAGACTGTGTAGTGTCTGCAGAGTGTTCAAACTGATAAAAGGAAGCAAAATGCTAAACACCAGGTAAGAGTGAGGGCAAAGACGGAAACAACACTCCAACCCAGTGCGTGTGAAAGCTGTGCAAACTGCTGCACACTTGAAACAACCGGGCAGGAGGGAAGACTTTCTTAAGATTGTTACTCAAGCCAGAGACATGGTGAACCTGAAATCGGTTGTACTTATGTTACTATTGTGTAGAGTTGCCATTGGTGTGTTGTAGGTATCCTGGTATTATAAGACTTAAAGATACTTGTAATGAACTCATTTTCCTGTGACAGTTCACCGGAAATAAAAGGACACTGACATTATCGGGACATTATCTCAACAGTTGGGAAGTGATTACTTCACACTTCTCTAAAGACTGACAGACGGAGGCTAAGTATCATTGCATGTGGAAGCTCAAGCGATGTTTATCTATAAAATTAACAGGCAGATGGAATTGCAGATGTTAACTGAAAGTATCTGTAAAGGTACACAGGTTTAAGGGCAAATTCTGAAAGGCAACACCAATAAAAACGGATGTTTTGACTTGAGAGAATAACAAATACTTTTTTATTTTTCAATTTTTTTAGCAGGGGCTGGGGAAATGGCTTAGTGTAAGAACACTTGCCAGGCAAGTGGGAGGAACCAAGGTTACATTGCCAACACCCACATGAAAGCTGGACACAGCCATAGGGGCCTGTGATGACAACGTTGGAAGGCAGAGACAGGCAGATTCTGACAATTTTCTGGCCAGTTAGAGTAGCCAAGACAGTGAGCCACTGGTCAATATCTCAAGGAAGTGAGGAGGACATGAAGGAAGACATCTCACATGCAGACCTGGTCTCAGCATACACATACATAAATGCATGCAACCTAATATTCTCATGCATGCAACATGACACATGCATCAAACTACACACATACATACACACACATGAATGTATGCACACACACACCAGCACACAGCATGCACACACATGCACACACTGACATACATACACACATACAAAAACACACACATGAATGAAGTTAAAAGATTTTCTAATCATTGTACTCACAACTTAAGAAGGCTTGGGGGTCATGTTTGTGTTATTGGCGGTGTGAAGTTACTAATTTGTTTATTATGGTCGATTGAGAAAAGCACAAAGATATTTATCAGCATTGGACAAGATACAAAGGATTCATCTGAGGCATCATCTGTCAATGTTGTGAGTTTTAACAGTTTAAATGTTTAGCATCCGATGAAAACAGTCGTTGTCCAGATGCCATCTTCTCTTCCAATGTCCTCACATCTCTCTTTCATCTCTTTGAAGGGCACACTTCTATGGATGTCACCATTTTACTGATCAGTCTTTGGTCACAATACAAAGAATCTCTGTTCACTGAATAACACAAAATACTACTAGGGTTTATAACCCTAGATCCAAACACAGCCTGATTTGGGTTATTTTTCTTCAGATAATCAATTTTTATTTTCTTGGCATATTCTTAGTTATATGTGTCCTTTTATAAGCTGATGTCTTAACTCTTGCATCTTCATTGACTAATAATCTGTAAAATATTTGGAATCGTTGTAAATATTGACGACAAAGCTGAATTATTATTTGAGCGTGCCCACTTTAAACATAAACGCTTCTGCCAATATGAAGAGGTTTGGAGTACTTGCCTTAGTTAGCAGATTAAAAACAACCAACATTTGGAAGTTGCCTACATCTCTTTAAGATCAGTAAGTTAGTTCCTTTGTTCCCTTTTTCCCCCTCCATTGTTCCGGTTTGAATCTTTTCCAAAGACTTTCAACATGAGACAAACTACATCATGACGTTAGGATAATGAGAAAGTATCCGCCTAGCCCTCTCCAAACACCAGCACATGGCTAACAGCGGCAAACGAAGGCATGTGTGGCCCCACAAATGCCTGTGGCACAGATCCAAGACCTTTCAAAAGCTCCAGAGGAGAAACAAGGGGCAGTCTGTGGCACCCTCTCCTATCGCCACCATTACCTTATCACCTCCCTTACCAAGTGACATCTGTGAAGGTTTCGATACCTCTGCTCCCAGTTCCCACACTTCTCTCCTTCACTCTGAAGAGCATTCCTGTTAACTGATGGTATCGAGCCATCCTTTGAAAGCCTGTGCTCCAAAGAGCAAGAGAGGCTCTCTCTTCATCATGCGCTCTGTAAACCAAAGTCCTGTAATTGAGGTGTGTTCTACAGGCACCCATTAATAACAATTAGCAGAGACACCAAAAGAGGAAGCCGGCCAACAAAAGCTCCCCGCCGAACTGACTAATGTGGCTTAGATTGCTGCCGACCCACAACCTGCTGGAAAAATCTACTGAGCTCCCTTGAAAAGGCTCATATGATCTGAAGTGTTTCCTCACAGCCCCCCACCCCCGTTTGCTAAATATCTAAGCTAAGACAATTCGGATTTTTTTGATTGGAGTCCAGGCAACTTTGGTTGAAATCAAGACTCTGTCACAGAGTCAGACTTTTGTCAAATTCCTTCCAGTTTCCTTATCTGAGACTCCTGCATATGTAATAAGAGGTTGGCATGAGACCTTAGTGAGGGGAGAGTGCACGGAGGGACTGGAGTAGACTGAGCAAGTGGGGAAGCGCAAGTACTGCCACTGTGGTTCCCAGTAGCTTTCTGGATGTTATAACTGCTAAGTAACACCTACTGCATGATATGGAAGAACACCTTAACCTGGCAAGTTTAAAAAGAAAATGTTTCCTAATGCCTAAGAGGATTTACTGAATTCCAAGTTCTACCTCAGAAAAGAGTTAGGCAAATTATATTCTTATTTAGTCATGTCTTTTAACTTTTTACATTTTTAGAGTATGATAGAAATTCAAACATTTGTGATCATTTGGTAATTTCACATAACTAAACGTCTACTTCTTGTTTTCATGAAACTGAGTTTTATTAAACAGTAAGAATTCATTTCCCAGCCTGTCACTGAATCAGATTTCCCAATTTTATAACAGATGATCCAAAGATCAACTGTGGCTTCATCTTTCGTTTATACTTTATGATATTTGTAAATACTCAGGCATGAAGGAAGTAAAATCATGTAGCAAAAGTCAGATTCTGATTTGAGTTTGCTAATTAGTGTTTCAGCTGTGCACCTGACAACATCAGTATGAGAAACACAAAGAGAATTTGCAGTTATGCCATATGTTACTGTCTCCAAAGTCCTATAGAAAATGACTGCCTCTTTTCTGTTGTTTACAATATGCTTGCATGTTAAAGGCTAATTTCCTTGTTTAC
The DNA here is from genome assembly GCA_021653895.1 of Mastomys natalensis. NCBI lineage: Eukaryota > Metazoa > Chordata > Mammalia > Rodentia > Muridae > Mastomys > Mastomys natalensis. The sequence continues at coordinate 833,665 of JAJTUV010000398.1, forward strand.
TTATCAAATGCTCCGTTATGATTCAACTCATTTTGCAGCCCTTTGGGAAAGCCTGTAGAACATCTCGTTTCTCTGAATTAAAGATCATTCTTCTGAATGAAGTCTGAACTATTTGTGGAGGATTACCAGCTGGGCTCAGCATCTCTTAAAATGGCTCCCAACCATCCCCACCTCCTGGTAACTATTCTCTGTATAATCCCCTCACACTGGTAATGGGTTAGATCTGTGTATGTTTCTAATGGAATAAGATAAAATGAACGAATGTCATCACCAACGCTAGGTTACTAAAAGACCACAGGCCATCTTGTATTCTCTCTCTTGCCCTCTGGTGGAAGCCAGCCATGAGAAGTAGATGTGTGAATTACCCTCTTACCCGACAGAGAGAGTCACGTGGCATAGACTGAAGGCAGCCTCCAGCCAACAGCCAGCAAGTACCTCCGGTGCACAGTGCTCATAGAATGCTCAGTTCTCAATAGACATATGAGAACCTGGGATCTGGTTCATCAGTCAGTCAAGTTTTGTGATGGCTATAGGACCAGACAGTAACCTCCTTGTAGACTTATGAGCAACCCTGATCCAGAAGGCCCAGATCTAGATCTAAGATCCAGAACTAAGTTAAGCTGAGATTACCACCTCACAAAATCTATCAAATAATACATGAGTCTTTCCCCTGTTAGACAGCACCATTTGGGAATTGTTTTACAAAGCTTATGAAATACAAAGTGATCTGCACCAGTAGACTGCTCCATGTTATCTGCACAGTCTTCCATGTTGGATTAGTAAGTGCTCTAAGAAAGTTACAGTGACATTTTGAATCTCCAGCTATTCAATATGGGCCTCACTGACGAACTCCCAGACACAGACAACTGTCTTAAACAGTATATACGAATCACTGCTTTAAAACAGTCACTGCAGCCATTTAGAATGGAATTTATAATAGAACTTGCAAATAGAGAAAATATGTATATACATATGTTCCTATGGTTGTGATATATAGTCGGTTACCATAGTAGGTACAGATACATATGTAATACCTTTAGAAGTGAACATTGAAGAAATAATTAGAGAAATGAAAACTGGCATGTGGTATAACTATAAATCATTTTTATGGCCATATTAAAAAAAATAGCTGGGGCTAGAGAGATGGCTCAATGGTTAAGAGCACTATCTGCTCTTCCAGAGGTCTTGAATTCAATTCCCAGCAACCACATAGTGGCTCGTAACCATCTGTAATGGGATCCAATGGCCTCTTTTGGTGTGTCTGAAGACAGCTACATTATACTCATATACATTAAATAAATAAATAAAGAGATAGATAAATAGCTTAGAAAGAATAAACACTGCTAGAAGATCTCTAACAATATGACAATTACTAAATCTCAAAAATATGAAGAAAAGCAGAGAATATTAATAGGATGCTGAAGTCATTCATATGATCTCTAATGAGTCCTGTGCATCTCATCCTACTAATTAAATTTAAAAATCAAAGTGGCAGATGAAAGAAGTGAAGAAAGTTCAAAGTGATTGGAACTGCATTCAAAATTGAAGAATTATTAATGAAGCAGTCTGCTCTGCCAAAAAAAAAAAGAAAGAAAGAAAGAAAGAAAAAATTAACATCTCTAATGGCAAGCATTCTTCTTCTGATACTTTTAATTTAGTAAACCACTTCTAAATCCCGATGAGGTAATCGTGTCCTGCTCTTGAAGCTGGTGAAAACCTAAACAGGCTTCATCCTGTATCCTTTGGTGAATGTGTGTGGTTTCTTGTTGATTCTTTAAAATTAATCCATCTATAGAGTTCAGTATTCCCAAAGATGATTTTCTTTTGACATACACACAGATGAGTTTTCAAACCGCTAAAGGGTCTTTTCTCTGCAGAAGAAACAGGTACATCTGGAACAGAACATTTTCATGAGCACTGTGCTTGCAGCAAAGGGACAGCTATTAAAAGGATAGTCACTTCCTCCATAAAATGCATTATTTTAAATGAAATAGAGACTAAAAGAAACAAAGAGAAAACCAAGATGGAATAAATGTTATGAGATAAAGTGGACGGGTATGAAGGGTTAAAAGGAAATAATGGAACAGCAAGGGTTAAATTGGGTGGGGAGGGCAGGGTAAAAGAGAGAGTAAAGGAGAGATAAATTACATTAAAGTTATATGGACTTCAAGTCATATGGAAACCTACTACTGTAGAAACATTCATACACACAAAGTTAAAATAGAACTACCCTATAATATGCCCCTATTAACCTCCGTAGGCAAAAATAATTAAAATAAAAAAGCCCTTTGCCAAGAATAGACTATCTCTTTTGTAGTTGTTGCCCTGTGATGTCCCATACACCCAAAACATTATAGGTTATTGTCATTGTTCTTGATCATACTCTAGAATTTGACAGTAAGACCCTATCACTGATGCACCATGTACATAAGTCATTAGCACATGGAGAAATCAATGTGGTACTGAGCTGCAAGCTTCATCCCTATTGACCAGTTTCATAATGCTGGAAAGTACTGTGCATGTTACCAGGAGAGAAAAGAAATCATCAATCTTACCCACTTGTAAACTCTGCAAACTACAATAATGACTGGATTACCAAGCCCTGCCCACTGGGACAACACTGGTTTGAGAGTAAGTAACCAACCATTCTGTGATTGTATTTAAGTCCTACTGGACAACGTGAAACTTAGACTCCATTATCAAGCCAAAAATGCAGCCTACTACTATTATCTTGCTAAATGGCCGTAGTATTAAACCAACTCCTAGATTTAGCAGTACAGTCACAGACCAATGCATCTCTCAGCCTCATTGGAGTAGCTTCTGTTTGCAATCCATGGTGAATAATGCAAAGACCCTCAACTGCCAACATAAAGAAAATAAGAGATTTTAGAATACTCTGCACTAAATGAAACATGCCATTTCATCTCTTCCTTCCAGGCTCAACAACCCTTGCAGACGAGGAGTAGGAAGAGGAAAAGCTAGAGGCACTGGAGGACTATGAGGAAACAGTGTCTTCTGTAGACAGTAGGGAGACTGCACATATGGACATAAAACAGTCACAACAGCACGTAAAAACTTAGGAAGCCCAAGTGAGACCCAGTCCTAGCTTGAAAAGGACAATTGAAACTAACATCCCACTCCTAGTTGTAGAACTATTGGCACTTGTTATATTGCTTGGAGAGTTAGTTTTATCTGAGAACGTAGGCCCTGGTAAATTGCCAATGCTCCAGGAAGAGCCATACATCCAAGAATATTAGGGCCTTGCAAATTGGTATTAATGGAGCTTTAAAAAAAAAAAGTTATGCCTGATTTTAGTGGAATTGCTTTAAGTTTCTCTCCATTTAATTTGATGCTACCTATTGGCTTGCTGTATACTGCCTTTATTATGTTTAGGTATATGCCTTGTATTCCTGATCGCTCTAAGACTTTAAACATGAAGCAGTGTTGGATTTTGTCAAAGGTCTTTTCAGTATCTAATGAGATGATCATGAGATTTTTTTTTTCTTTCAGTTTGTTTATGTAGTGTATTACATTGATGGATTTTTGTGTATTGAACCATCTCTGCATTCTGGGATGATGCCTACTTGATCACAGTGAATGGTGTTTTTGATGTGTTCTTGGATCAGTTTGTAAGAATTTTACTGAGTATTTTTATGTCAAGGTTCATAAGGCAAAACTGATCTGAAATTCTCTTTCTTTGTTGAGTCTTTGTGTGGTTTAGATGTCAGGTGACTTTGACCTCATAGAAAGAGTTTGGCAGTGTTCCTTCTCTTTCTATTTTGTGGAATAGCTTGAGGAGTATTTGAAGTAGCTCTTCTTTGAAAATCTGATAGAATTCTACACTAAAAGCCTTGGGCTATTTTTGATTGGGAGACTTTAAATGACTGCTTCTATTTTTTTAGAGGTTATAGGAGCATTTAGATAATTTACTGATCTTGATATAACTTTGGTAAGAAGTATCTGTTTAGAAAAGTCTTCCACTTTATTTAGATTTTCTAGTTTTGTGGAGTTTAGGCTTTTGAAGAAAGACCTAATGGGTTGTTGTTGTTTTTTTAATTTCCTCGGTTTCTGTTGTTATGTCTCCCTTTTCTTTCTGATTTTGTTAATTTGGATACTGTCTCTGTGCCTTTTAGTTAGTTTGGCTAAAGGTTTATCTATCTTTTGGATTTTCTCAAAGAAGGAACTCATGGTTTTCTTGATTTTTTGTATTGTTCTCTTTGTTTCTACTTGGTTGATTTCAGCCTGAGTTTGATTATTTCCTGCCTTCTACTCCTCTTGGGTGTGTTTGCTTCTTTTTGTTCTAAAGCTTTCAGCTGTGGTGTTAAGTTGCTACCATGAGATCTCTCCAATTTCTTTACGAAAGGCCTTAATGCTATGAACTTTCCTCTAGCACTGCCTTATATGTCCCATAAGTTTGGGTATGTTGTGCCTTTGTTTTCATTTAATTCTAGAAAGTCTTTAATTTCTTTCTTATTTCTTCCCTGACTAAGTGATCATTGAAGAGAGTTGTTCAGTCACCATGAGAATATGGGCTTTCTGTTGTTTCTGTTGTTGTTGAAGTCCAGCCTTAATTTCTGATGATCTGTTAAAATGCAAGGGGTTATTTCAATCTTCTGGTATCTATTGAGACTTGCTTTGTGCCTGGCCAGGGTGGAGGGATACCCAGGGGTGTGCTCTACCCTCTCAGAGGAGAAGGGGAGAGGGAGGGACTCTGTGAGAGGGGACCAGGAGTGGGGGAAGTGTTAGAAATGCAAATAAAGAAATAAGTCAAGTTGGTTGTATGGGGAAGTGGAGCTGGGAAGAGATGGGAGAGGGGAGGTTACTGTTATCAAAACCTATTATATAAAATTCTCAAAGAATGAATTTAAAAAAAAAAAAAAGAAGGAAGTTGACTCTTAAGTCCAAACTAAGCAGAAGATGGCTGCTGTGTATGACACAGACAAGGTAGACACTGCCGTCTTATTTCCTGTGTGTAAAATACATGATCAGAGACTTCATTCTTTTCATGTGAAATTTTTAGGTTTGTTGTAGCAAAGTGTTGAAGTCTTTAATATATTTAGTAGATTAGTTTTTGTCTAAAGTATATACTACAAGTGAAAAAAATCCCTATGGTGTTTCTTGTAGTAATTTTGGCTATGCAGTAGTAGTTTTCTTTTATGTAGTAAGACTTAGTTATTTTCTGTGGTTCCTGGTTTTAATCATAGTCAGAAAGTCTTTCTTCATGATAACATTGAAAAGAGTTTTCTGTGATGCCTTCTAGTGTTTTTATGGCTTATGTCTTACATACCCATTTATGTCCCATTTGGAAATTATAGTCATGTAAAGTATGAGATATGTATCTAGTTTCTCAGGACAGCTAGCTGGCTGACACCTTATTGAAAAATCATATTTTTCCCATGAATATTACAGGCTACTTTGATTCACATATGTATTCTATATTTTATTCCACTAATATTCACTTCATGCCCAGACTAAATCCTCTTAATAACTCAGGGGTAACAGTATGCTTTAATATCCGGTGGGGCTAGCCTTCCATCTTTACTCTCTTTTGATGATTTTTCCTGGCCGTTCATGCATGCATAGTTTTCCATATTAACTTAAAAGCACCCTATCTAGATCCAAAATTTTCCTGATGGTATAAATTTATATAAAGAATTAAGAGAAGCTGACAACATGTTGAAAATCTCCACAGTATATTATTTCAATTATTATGGCATTCTCTGGTGAACTTCAGAGGTTTTCCAAAGTTTATGATTGTTTTTTACATATAGAATTTTGCACACTTATTGGTAGATTTAATGTTAAATTGTTTTTTTTCTATTTTATAGATGTGGTAGATTTTGGTCTTCAGCATGGTTATTTTTTTCGCATGTGTAAAAACTACTGATCTTTGTATCATCTTTCCAGCCACTACTATACAGAATTCTTTCTGTCAGATATTTCAGTTGATTTTTTTATCTTCATATATATGATCATGGAAGATATAATTGTTATCCCATGTTTCTAAATTTATTTATTCTTTGAGATTTTCATACACAAATATGATTTATCTTTATATCTACCTCTCCTTTCCTTCCAGACACTCTTAAGCACAACTTCATATATATGGTAGATAGATAGAGATAGATAGATAGATCCCAATATATAGGTGTATATGTAATTTCTTCTGTCTAATTGCATTGGTTATTACTGTGGAACAATGTTATATATTAATTGTGATAATGGGTATCATTGTTTGTTTCCTAGATTTAATGTTTCTAGAATTCTCTCCAGGAAATATGACACTGGATTGGGGGATTATTGCACGCTTCTTATCAGGTTAAAAAAGTAGTCACCAATTAACAACTGCATTAGCTCCTTCCTTATTAAATCAACTATAAACTCTAAATTTTTGTCAAATGCCTTATATATCCCTTAATAAACTCATGTGTTCTTCTTAAGTATAATAGTAACAGATTTCCTTTTATTGAGCAATTATTTAGGATCCAGAAACAAAGACTCTCAATCAGAATGTTTCCTTTTTAAATGTGTGCTATACCCTGTTGGTCAACATTTTGCTGAAGATCTTGGAAGTTATTTGCATGAATATGACTATCCTAAAATTTTCTCTTTTTCATTATTTTTTAAGTTAGCATACAAAGTAGTGAATTTCATTATGGCATCTTTAAACTTATGTGTTATTATCTGTCCTTGTTGGCTTTAATTATCTACCTGACACAACTTAGAGTCATCTGAGGAGAACAGATTGGCCTGTGGGCATGTCTTGTGGGAGTTGTGTTAATTGATGCAGGAGGGCCCAGTACAGTGTTAATTAGTACCACACCTAGGGAGGTGATCTTCACATAGGAAAACTAGACTCATTAAGAAAAAATCAGTTTTCTCCAGTGACATCTCACTGAGTATATTAACCATGATTTGGGATGCCCCATGCCTAGGAGTAGTTAGACAACACAAAATAGACTCAATGGTATTTTCATACATTTTCTGTCTCATTTTTCTTTGTTTGGGCAGGTTTGTTTGTTTGTTTGCTTGTTTGTTTTTGGTTTTGTTTTGTTTTGTTGTGTTGGTCTTTTGCTTGTTTATTTTAATTTTGATTTTTGTGGCGTTTTTGTTGAAGGCTGTATTTCTTGGATTTTTGTTGTTTGCTTGCTTGCTTACTTGTGTGTTTTAAAAAGAAAGAGATAAAAAATATAAAGTTGAGTGAGTAGGGATGTGGGGAATCTGGAAAGAATTGGATGAGGGGAAAGACATGATCAAATATAGCCTTTCCTTTCCCCTCTCAGACAGTCTCTCCTTCTCACAATGTGCTTTATTTTATATCCTGCACACACACACACACACACACATTTTGAAATCTAAATTCTTCATAAGAAAGAAAACATACAATAGTTGTTTGCTTGAATCTGGCATATTCCACTTACCATAGATGGATTTAAGGTTCCATAAATTTTTCCTGTCAATGTCATACCTTTACTTTTCTTGTGACTGATAAAGTCCCATTGTTTTTATGTATTAATATCATCTTTCCTCTTTCTAGTATGGATATTTAGGCTGGTTCCACTTTACTAGTTATGATAGTAGAGAAATGTGAATGTGCTCATTCTCTTTGTATATCTCTGTGGTATACTTACTGAGCCAGCAATGGTAGAGCAGTCTCATATGGTTTAAGTACAATCTTTATTAAATTCTGATATCAATATTTTCATATCACTTTAAAATTGGAGAAATTTCTCTTTCCTGTTCCCAGGAAGAGTTTCAATATTACTGACATTATGAAGATTTTTTTTCAAGCATTTGGAAATATTCTCTTGTAAAATAATTAAGGTCTTGGTATTCTGGGTGATGGCAGAAAAATATATATATGTTTTTTCTGAGTTTTTTTTCCAGATAATCTGTCCAGTTTTTACACACACACACACACACACACACACACACACACTCATCTTTAAATCTAAGTTTTACATATAAGAGAAAACATATATGTGCAAGTATCTCCACAATATGTTGGCTGAGGATCTTTGGGTAAATACTGGATTATGTATCATTTCTATTTGGGTTTTTTTTTTTAAATAAATATTTTTTTTTAATTGTGTGTATGTGTGTGGCTCTGTGTGGAAATATATGCAATCAAGTGCAGGTGCCTATAGAAGCCAGAAGAAAGCATCAGATCCCCTGAAGCTAGCATTACAGGCAGTTTTTACCAGCCCCACATGGAGGTTGGAACCAAACTCGGAACCACTGCAAGAGCAGTGCATTCTCTTAACCACTGAGCCATCTCTTGAGCCCCTACTTTCAATTTTTTTGAGGAACTTCTGTACTAATTCATTGATCAATTGTTCATATATCTTGTGTACACAGTTCTTCGGTATATTCCAGGATAACAGCAATTTCTTTCCTCATGATGTGAATCTTTGTGTTTTGTGGTTTGGATTTCCTCAGCCAATGAGAACAGTGCGTGCGTGCGTGCGTGCGTGCGTGCGTGCGTGCTTGCGTGCCTGCGTGTACTTGCTTACTTGTTTCCACAACAGTGGGTCCTGGTGGCAGGTTGTAATGCTAGCTCACAGTTCCACAGGATCAACTCCTTCATCACTGCTAGAAACAAAGAGAGTCTAAGAAAGCTTCTCTCCCGGATATACCGTTTGTCTCCTTAGAAACCTGGAGCTCAGACCTATGCCCCTCATGTTGAAAATGACTCTCTCTAGAGCTGCTGCATCAGCTCTGTCTGTCGCCATGTCCTAATATAGCCACCGCTTGAGGCAGGCATCTTCCGTCTTCTAGAGAAGCTGAGACCCAGCAGTCTCCTCAGTTTCACCAAACACCATTAATCGCATTTTGTGTTCTATTTCACCTTGTTGAATATGATCATTACTGGAGAGAGGACAGGATAATTTGTGACTTTAAACTAGTTCAAGAAATATGAAAGTCCTTCCCTAAATTCTTTCCCATCTTAATAGAATATCCTAAAAGCACATACGCCTTAGTAGTGTTTGAAGTTAGGAAGTCCGCTGGAAGTTCTAGGAAATAATGTTCACCACCTAATTGGTTCTGGCACTACACATATCCATACCATTTTGTTACTGCACCTTGCTCAGGAGAGCCACACACACTGGCTGTTACTGTCTTCATCTTGGGAACGAACAGCGAAGAGCTCAGCTCAGATTTCCACATGAACTGCTCTGACTCTGAGGCTCGGGATCTTTACTCTGAATCACTCAAGCAAGTCCTGTTCTCCAACGATAATTTCTAAATGTTTAGTTGTTGTGGAAACAAAATAATTCCTAATTGATTACACTGTGGGGGTTATTTCTTTGTTTTGGAGTCTAGATGCTTTTTGGTCCCCCTCCAAATATTTTTTTTAAACCACTAGTTGCATATAGAAGGAAACTTTGAGAGCAGAATGGTTGCATGCTATTAAACAAGGGGACTGGACTTCCTAAACTGTAAAACCACAAAGCCCGACATAACACAACCAATATGCTGTTTGGTTCTGTCCCCTAAGCAACTGACCAAACACTACTATAAATCTGCCTGCCAATGAACTTGACAAAGATTAAGAATGTTGATACATCTTCTACCTAAAAATAAATAAGTAAATGTTGAATACATACAACATAAAGAACCAACATGTGAATCCAAGTTACAGTTCTAAGTATGATTACAAATGCTTTGCTTCAGGCACAATTAATTTTAATTTCACATATGGCTAAACTGGTTAGATGTAGAAAACTCCAGACACACTGGGTATTTCAAACAGTTACAGATAGAAATGAGCAATTGCTACCACACTTTGCTTGGCATTCCAAACCAAGCAAGCCCTGCACAGAAACACACACACACACACTTCATTCAAGATAAAGTCTTATTAAAATTTTATAGATAACCAATAAACAAGTCAGAACAGTAAGAGCATTGTATTCAAACCAAAACCTGTGCTTTTATTCCTGTCACTCATTATTGGTGATATAGATTTGGAGGAGTTACTTCATTCTCATGTCTGTAGCATCTGTCCCTCAGTGTGAGAAGACCTTGCAGGACATCCTCCTCATATTTTGAGTGGCTAGTACCTGTGAAAATTTTGTTTCATAGTTCCTAATATATGCAAAATTATCATGTTCCCTTTTTGGGCACGTTAAGTCCTCATAGAACAGTGGTAAGGAAACTAGCAATTTTTCTTAAGGGTGAACTGTCCACTTGTAGTTAGCCTTAGATATCAGTACCCCCATATGTTTCTGCTGTCTTTAGTGTGGAGAAGCAAGAGTTAACTTGAGAGTACGTTAGAACCTTTTCTGTTCTACTTCAATGCTTTAACAAAGATCTCTGGTGGAATAAAACCATTGGAAGGCAAAGTCTCCACCTCTTTGGAATAAAGCAACTGTGAATATTGATTCTGGCTTTCCCATGTTGTAGCTTCAAGAAGTTATTGGCATTTTGGCGTCTGTGTGCCTTTATATGCAATAATCAAACAGACTACATAGAAGCAAAAGAGAAGAAGTATATAAAATAACATATGTAGTAGGCATTCCTATCAAAACTCCACGTATCTTTCCAGCTTTGCTTGTGCTTATGGCCATTGTATGTCCTTTTGCTCCCAGGGCTGAGCCAGAGCCTTGCCTACAGTTGGAGTTAATACACAAGTATTTATTGTTTCCTAATAAGAGATACCATGCAGCTTCTGAGTACTCTGTCTTCGAAAAGACCTTTCTGGACTTGTTTGGAGGAATTACCCAGCCACAACATAAAGTCCAATTTCCAGGACACATGTGCTATTTATAGCATCACAACATAAGCTAAGTCTCCCAGCAAACACTGGATAGATCTATATAGACAGATTCTATTTACAAGAAAGATATTCTGCCCCAATCTCCCAGAAGAGATTAATATATTTTATTTGCCATTAGTTCCAAGGTGCTGAGATATATTTAGAAGAAATAAAAATATAGAAATTGTAGCATAGTAGAGCATTCAAAATAAAACAACACACTAGACTGCACTCTAAACTTAGGTAATTTAATTACTATGTCTACAAGTCTGGATTGTTTCAGTTTGGATTCAACACACGGCTTCTTGCTGATATTTTAACTCTAAGTCAGAAACAGAAAGAAATGAGGAAGGACACATAAGTCCTTTGGGTGGTTTATTTTTCTAGGACAGGATATTTTATTTCAGGTCTATCTTCTGGCTTTAAGTCATGTGAACAGCTCAATGGAGTGCATTTGGATGTCATGAAAAGCACAAAGCCAAGAGATGGCCCCTGGAAGTCTCGTGACCAACTGATCATAAAAATAAGAATCCTTGTCAGAAAGCTGTAGACACTTCAAATCCAAGGCAACATCAAAATTGCAGTCAATTGAGAAAACAAGAACAATGGAAAAAATCTTGATAAATATTTATGATTCGGGACTATAGATTTCACCCTAAACACCATTTACACTATGTCTTGAATTCCACTGTGACGCTTGTCTTCTCTGTTTGCCTTGGACATGACAAGAAGATTATGAAAATATCAGTAAATTGAACTAAAGTTGTGCTAATACTGATGGGAAAATAACTCTTTTTCTATAATATAGTGTCTCTGAAGATGAGAATACTTGCTTCCAAAATAATCATATCTAATCAAAATTTTTACTTAAGGTAAAAAGTCTGTGACTAAAGAGATGACTCTGTGGTCAATAGCATGCACTGCTCTTAAAGGGTACCCAAGTCCAGTTCCCAGCACCCACACTGGAGGGTTCTCAACAGCCGACAGCTCCAGCTCTATAGGGGACATCCAGGACTCTCTTCTGACCTCATCAGGCACATGTACTGTTGGGCACATACCAAATACATGGACACACATACATGTTGTAGCTGGTCTCTATTACTTTGTGGGTTCTTCATTTTCCTACCCTTTTTCCTCACAGTCTCAACCCCTAAGAGTAAATAGGAGAGAAAGAAGGATAGAGGGGAGATACACACATGCACACACACACACACAGAGAGAGAGAGAGAGAGAGAGAGAGAGAGAGAGAGAGAGAGAGAGAGAAAGAGTGAGAGAGGAGAGAGAGAGAGAGAGAAGACAGACAGACAGCAGACAGACAGACAGACACAGACAGAGAGAGATCCTGAATGTAACTTCTTTTCTTTGGTTTCTTCTTTTACCACAGATACTAACAACCATCCTCCCTAAATGACCAACAACCACCCACCTTTCAGGGCCCTAGCATTTATATACCCTCTGAAAATTCCAAGAATTCCAAATGCTACACATTGCATAAATTATCTGCAGCTGACTAAACCACCCTTCTGCTAGAGCACAAGGCAAATCACGATCCGCTGCTTTGCACAGTCTAAAGCAGCCCCACAACCCCAAACCTGGGATTAAAATGAAAGCACATTCTTATAATATGTCTGTGTTTTCTGAAAAAGAAAACAAAATTTCATGATTCTCAAAATTATCACTACACATGTAATTTACAATAAATTTTAAAAATATTTTAATGTTGAAAATTTTTGATATAAGTATTGGTCCAGGTGTATCATTTTTGGTAAAGTTTAGAATGATGCTAAGGCCTTAAGAATATTTTCATGTATCTTGTGGTGCAATGTGTAGAGAAAAGTAAATACGAAATAAAATATCCCAGAAAAATCGCCATTTGACATAAAAGATGGATGACGAGGGAGGAGCAAGAGAAATACATCATCATCATCATCATTATCAATTATTATTTTTTAGCAGTGAGAATTTAGAAATCTGCTTATTTAGGTTAGTTCCTTCCACTTTTATAAAATTTCCTAGTGTTCTATGTGAGGATAAATTTCTTCCATTAACACATGAAAATTATTAAATTTAAAGTATTGTTATGGCTTTTTAAAAATCTGCATATTTCATGATATTAAACCATATACTGTGTTCTCAGCAAGAACACTGCTTATTTGGATGCATTACTATCATGCCACTGAAGAAAAGTGTATAATGACCCACCAAAGTCATTTAAACATTTTAACATTTTAACTTAAACATTTGACCCTTTAGTCTGAGTCACTGACAGCAAGAATGCACTCTTGGATAACAAACTCAGCCACATACATCGATGTAGCTATGTGAGAATGAGTCGATTCACTCCCCCTGGAGATTACCAAAGATCTCTGAATGGTGAGAGGATATTAATGTACAGTAGAAAGTCCAATACTCAGGACACTGAACGTCCAGGTGAGACCTATACATTGAGATCTGGAATGCCCCACAAAGCCACTGGCTTGATCTCCACTGGAGTCCTACTGGGAAATAATGGGACCCTTAGGAAGCAATGTGCAGCCTTTAAATGGCTGGGACTTAACTCAAAGAATACAGTGGGACTCCTCTTCTTGCTTCTCTTTGGTATGCCGGCCAAGCATGAGCGAGGAATCCTGCTCTGTAATGTACTCCTGCTTTCTACCAACCCACAGCAATGAAGCCACACCATCAGGAACTGGAACCTCTAGGTCTCACTCTTTGTAAACTGATTGGGAGGGGAATAGCAACCTAGCCTCTCTATGTATTTAGACCTTGTACTTCTGTAGCAGAATGGAAAGCACACTTATTTTATTTTGAATTTTAGCTGTCTCCAGTCCACAGGAAAGATACCAATAATTCTGCCACACCCCCATACATGCACAAGCACAGCATCCTCAGTTAGCAACATAACTCTGTATTGCACTTTTCAGAACTGGTAAACCTTCATTTGATTCATCATAATCTTACAGAGTTACTCTTTTCCACACAGTTCACTCATGGTGTTATGCATTCTATGAGTTTTGACAAGGGTATAAGGAGAAGACCTATCACGACAGTATTGGGCAGCGAAGTTTCATTGCATTAAGAATCCTCTGTGCTCCACCTCCTCATACTCCATCTCCATCCACCGGCAACTATGGCTTTTCCTAAATACACATATCTTTCACATAGTACGATGCATTAATGATCTTATATGTCGTAAAACTTTTCTTAACAGCAAATCAGTAAGTAGCTAACAGCTCTACTTGCAGAACAGGACACATCAATCTTATCCCTGCAGTCATCTAGTCTGTCCAGACATCTTTCTCAATGCCTGTCCTTAGCTTTCCTAAGCCTTTGTCAAACTCAAGTTGGTCAAACAAAGGGAGATCATGATTAGGCCCTCCCTCTAAAACATTCTCATTAGCTCAAAGAATAAAACACAACAAAGTTGGCCAGAAAACTCACAGGAAGGCTGGAGATGCTGAAACAGACCAGAACTGAAACTGAGGACATAATCAGCCATGGGGTGGAATTGTCATCAGGCGTCCACACATTTGATAAATGAATTGCTTTCTAGAAAGTTAGTTTGCCTGCAAGTTACATGTTCTAATTCTGGAGAACAAAATCGTCCCTTTCTGTTGCCAAGTCAGTGTGAATTGCAGTAGGCTGCCTTTAGCCGGATTAACAGTTTTCAGTTTTTATTGACACATGACACCATGAGTATAGGCTTTTGTAAACCTTTTTATTCATAAAATAAGTTGTTTTCTGAGATCCAGCATATGTCAATGACAGATGGTTGCTATGAATTTAAATGAGACAAACCAAAACTTGAAGCTAACTTTTCCAGAAGCCCTTCACGTATATGCATATTTAATTAGGTTATATCAAAGGCTGCAAGCCTTTATATTTGTAGACTGTACATGCAGTACATAAATCTCAAAAACCAGGCATAAAAATAAATGTTTGCCAAAAATGTATGTTTGTGTTAATTTGTTTCAATTATTCCCAATTTGGAGTGGATTTATTTTATATTTATTCGATGTGTACACGCACACGTGTGTGTGTTTGTTTGTGTGTTCATGTGTGTGTTTATGTGTGTGTTTGTACCACTTGTGGGATCTGTTCTTTCCTTTCACCACTATGTGGTTTTCAAGGGATTGAACTGAGGTAGTCAGGTGTGTCAGCAAATACCTTAACCTGCTGAGCCGTCTTGCCAGCCCAATGTTTATGTTTTACAGTTAATACTTCATTGGCAAAATAGCATATGTGTGAGTCATGAGTTAATATACTTTTATTCTAGGTTCATATTCAATATAATATAAATTAGGTTATTTGATTTTATAAAGATAAAATTTGTCAATTCGACAAATGAAGGAAATGAAAGAAATGTTCATGTAAAATGTTTACAAGTAAAAAAATCAGCAGGTAATATTTATCTTAGCAAGAATACTTAGCCAGCTGAAGGCTATAAACAGTTTAGTTCAATTGAAATTTATGGCAAGTACTTCAGAGCCGGAAAACACCACTATTCAGAATTGAAATATATATATTGTATTGAAATTCTTTCCCACAAATGATTCACTAGTAGTTCAGAAGTTTCACATGCTCTTATTTTTGTCTGAATAATAACCATTCCATAAATTGCAGCTACAAAGTTTATCAGGCATATTTTTAATATCTTCTTCATATTGTGCATTAAACTTTCCTATCTGTAGACATGATTGACCCCTAAAAACTAACTATTTTAATTTAAGGTGGGGAGAAAGCCGATCCTGTGAGGCTTCAGTCACTGGGAACCAAGCTTCTCATCCATCCTGAGTAGTCTGATGCAGATAGGATGAACTTTCTCCCAACTATGAATATTTAATATCTGGGGCTCTCTTTGCTTCCTGGTTGAAAACCCCAGATTAAAGAACACGAAGGGAGAACCCTTAAGTAATAAAGCAGACATCACAAAAGCCAGTTCCATCAACTCTAGTGAAGCCCAGACAGAGTGTCCAGGAAGGTTACTGTAACTTGGGATCCATGCCATCAAACTCCAGTTGTTTCTTGAAGGATAAGGACAAAGTCCCTGAGAGATGACATCAGCACTTCCCCTTGCTCAGGTTCCAGTTAAAGACTAATCAGCATGTGCCCATTGTTGGGGACTTGGTTTTCTGTGCACTTTAAGTGTGATTTTCCTCTAGCTAAGAAATCCTTTATCTACTTCCGGCCCCTTCTCTGTTTTGTTTCTCACCTATGCCTAGAAACAGCTTTAAGAGGTCTTGTTAAACACAATAGAGACATGGTCTACTGTTAACACAAGGAAAATAAAACTAGATTTCAGAATGTTGGCTGGAAGCCACCATGCTGAGCTGTTTGACTTTGGTGGGGTGGGCAGGGGTGCAGTAGGACTCTTTCCTTCATTTTAGATTTCTCTGGTTCTGAAATATGTGAGACTATTACCTGTAAGTCTTTCCAAACACCAAAGTAAGGATTTTTAGAATAAAATATTGAAGAAATTTTTAAAGGGGTTTTAAGAAAATCATTATAATCAGAAAAGCAAGTATAAGTTCATTAAAAGACAGGAAGAGAAACTAGCTACTTTGAATCAGATAATTTTTCTACAATTTCTTACTGAACCATATTTTAGCTTCTAAAAAAATATAAAAGGACACAAATTTATGTAATAGTAGAGAGCCAAGAGAACACACATTTATAGGAAGAATATGTATGTATTCTATAAGATATATAGAGATAGACAAAGATAAAAATGTGTTATTTTCCCAAAGTAATTAGGGGCACATATTGCAAAGCATAGGTGCATTGATAAACCAAATTTTAAGTTCAAGAAAAGGTCTAAAGTAATCTGAACTATTCTTAAGAAGATGTGGCACATATGAATAAAACTCAAAAATACATCAAATTGGTAACATATCTCTTTCAAGCATGGCTCCCTTGGAGCTAAATCAAGGAGCCACAAAATGTAGCTTGATTCTGGAATTAGTTTTCTTGTGCAAAGATTGAGAAATTTTAGCCTAGTGAAAGGTTTTTTAAACTGTAATTTTGTTTGGGTTGGATATGTATATTATATTAAGTTTCCAAAAGTATGGGATGGCAATTAGCGACTGTTGTTTCAGATCTATTCAATCACGTGTAGCGATTCACAGACAATCGCATGTTTTGAGAGAAGTGGCAAATGGGAATAGGTCCATAGACACACTCTTAGGTGTTGAAATATCTTGATCTTCAAGCCAGTATTCATGTGGAAAGTACCAGTGAAATCACCATGTGCAAAGAGCCACATCATTCACAAGGAAAAGAAGAGAAGGCACACTGGAGAAAAGAAGCAAACAGAACTCCATTCAATACAATTGAAACATTTTCTGATATTTGAAAATCTTATGACAAGCCTGTCCTCTGGCCCTCCATGTATGCAAGGGGAGCTTAAGAAATCAATTTCACCAGTGCTATAAGAAGGACGTACAATGACTGAAATGGTTTATCAATTCTTACAATAAAAGATAGCCTGAAAGAATTGAGAGTACCCAGGTGTGGTTGGGATTGTGCCCTGCCTGTCAGAGATGGGGAAGTTGAAGGAAGGTTTCTGGAGAAGTCCCAAGGAAAGAACACATGGTCTGAGTTTGGAAGAAAACACTGGACAGGAGGGGGACAGCTGATAAAGTGACTGAGGAGAATAATAAGAACAGTATAGCACAAACATGAAAACAAAAAGCAAAATAAACAAACAAGAAAAAAAAAACAGCTACAAGGAACTGGCAGTTTTAAGCCTGGCTAAATTTTCCTCCCAACTTCTGAGGGTCTATGAGCCAAGCAGCTTTTGTGCTCATGGCTAGATTGGCCATTTGTAGTCTTCTTCATCTTCCTTTCCATGTTACAAAAGCTAAATGAAAACAAAACTGAATGTTGGAAGACAAAGGCAAAAGCCCTTCCTAGGCCTTTTCGTAAAACATGTATAGGAAACATCACATATTCTTTTGTGAATTTGTGATGAGAATAATCAAATCAGCAATTTCTAAGTAAAATAACATACAAAGAAACAAAATCACAGTCAGTGACCTTTAAGACTTTAGTATCGAACACTACCATAACTATCACATATATGCAAACTACTATTTCTCCATAAATTCCCTGCTGACTAAAGGGTAAGCTGCCTTACCCTGGCCTTGCCAGCTCTCTGTAGTTTCCTGATCTCCTGGTCAACCTTCTCTCTTACCCGTCTCCCTCACATACTTACACCAAGCCTAACCTCTCCATTTGCTTTATAATTAAGTCCTGAAGATTCCACATCCACTTCTACTTTACTCCAGCTGGCATCTCAGCCTGATGTACCCCCAACACACACACATACACACACACACAGCACACACACATGCATACACATACACACATGCACACACATACACACACACACACATGCACACCCATACACACACGCATACACACATACATACACACACGCACACACAAAAATACCCATGCACATACTGCTGTCTATTATAGGCAGTATTCTTATGAACAAGCCAGATTTTATTAGCTCTAGGGAGCACTGTAGGTACTCCTCCCTCCCAGCTAGCAGGACTTTGAGTGCCATGCAAATCTACAGCCCTTGGAAATATTCTAATATATATATATCTCCCTTGTTGGACCTGGGCTAGCTAGGTAGAGCTTTTCTTTACATTTTTCTCCCATCATGCTCAGTAAACACTTTGTACAGAACAGTCTTTTGGAAAATTCACTACAATAATTTATTCACAAAACCACTGAGCTTCTATTATCAACTATAAATTTGATTATATTACACACCATCCAAGACATTGAAAATACAAGCATGTCAAAAATGTAAAATAAAATAAGAATAACAGCAGCAATCTCTCCCTCTGCGACTCCTCCCATGTAGAAACCAGAAAGATTGGGACTGTAGAATCATTGCTCAGCTGTCCCCTCTTAAATATTACAGTGTTGGTGCCGAAATTCTCTCTACTTTTCCCTCTCTGTCTCTTGGCCTTCCCCCAGCTAGAACCAATTCCAGGTGCTTGCCCTAGTGACGTTTTTCAAAACTCCTAAGACAAAATGTACTTAAATGCCTCAACCCACACACCAGGGTAGTGGTACTGAGTCACTCCTGCTAGGATGTTACCCAATGCTGACCACTGGTTTTTCCACTTCATGTTCCAAGCTGCCTTTATTGCTAATCAGATACAGATGGCACAAGCATCCTAGTCATACATCATTATCTAAAACTTATGCTCTGATGGACAAAGTAGAGATAAATAAACTGTTTTAATCTCTTAACCTGGATCCAATAAACTGACCTACGTTGGAAGTTACCATGGAAATGAACTCACTGTGAGAGTTGGAAGCTGCCATCCAGACATGGAAAGATGAAATTCTGGTTACCTTTTTTTAATCAATTAAGGTATTACAAGCATCCCTAGAGGTGCTGAAATAGTCGGTCGAGTGCTTCAACATGCAATGACTGCTTTTCAAACATTAAAGTGGCAACATTATCCACTCTACAAAGTCAGGTGAGCATGTGGATCTACAGACCTTTGTTAGTAGCTGCCTGAACTCTTCTGAATCCTTCAACTTTCCTCTCTGACCAGGAATTCATCCTCTGGGAAACAAGTTGTACTATGTTTCAGGATATGTCAAAAGAATGTCTTGCCCTCCTGATCTCAACTTTTGCCTATGTAAAACTTAGTCCATGAATTCTCGCCTGAATGCTGATGCTGGCTCTAACGATCACAGTACATGTACAAATTAACGCTACAAGAAAGTAGCATTATCACCTATGTGCTGAATATACATCAGCATTTGAAATGATAGGAATGAGCACTATGAATTAATATGCAAAACATATAAAATGATGACTCTTTTAGCAAGGAATCCCAGACATCTACAAGTCTTAGGTGCCTGTGTTGTAGGCAAAGACAATCTGTGAGAAACAGCAACAAGCTCGTTTTGAAATGATGTTTTTATAGATAACCAGGATGAGAAAGACTAATAGCACTGCTGTCAGTTATACTTACTATATGAGTCTATTTCCTATCACTGTAGCAAAAACCCTGAAACAATTGCTATTATATATTTAAAAGTTTGCTTAGGATCTCAATTTGAGAAGTCACAGCCTACAACTGACTGACTCTTTTGCTTACTGGACCTGTGAGGACAGAGTCGATCATAGAAGGAGCACACTGGAGTGTAGTGCATAAGTGCTCACTTTGTGGAGAGGAGAAAGAAGAGACCAGGATCCTCCGGTGATCTGGAATCCTCCCATGAGGCTTTGCTTCTTAAAGGCTCCAACAACTTGGGATAGTGTTAGTCTGTGACTGAATCCCTTAAGAACTTTTAGGGTGCACTCAAGATCCAAGCTGTAGCATGACCCCTATAGATTATTGTACACATAGTTTTGAAGGTAGGAGAGACTTAAATATTTGCCTAAAATTGAAACATATTGTTGTTGAACAAGTGGGATAGGTGAGTGGTTGGTTTGGTTTGGTTTGGTTTGGTTTGGTTTGATTTGGTTTGGTTTGGTTTGGTTTGATTTGGTTGTTTATTCCTAACCTACATAGCCAAGCATGCTATCATGGACATAAGGAACTAGATCTCTTGGATTGATTTTTAGCAAAACTGCGTCTTTAGTAAATATCCCATGGAACAGAGATTTTAAAGTTCTTGTAGGATCTAAATGCATGCCCTCATTTAACAAGTCTTCCTGGGATATTTCCTATCTAAATCATATATTTAAACAGCATTGGTAATGAAATATAGTATATACTCAGAAGAATCCTACTTGATTGAGATAATTATACGCTCATTAATGAAGAGAAAATAAAAATTTGTAAATAATTTGTTATGTCTTGGAATTCTATTTATCACTCAGAGCAAAATATACAGTCCCTTTGAAAGTGAATAAAACATAATAAATGTCAAAGTAACATGTAAAGCAAACACACATGAATTAACACCATCAAAATCCCTATCAATATAGATGAAATACATCCACTATTTACACTACACTTCAAGAAACATGTAGTCACGTTTTCTAGAAGCCAAGTCTAACCATTGCTTATAGTAATACTTCAGCTCCTGGTGCATCTTATTAGTATACACTGAAAGAAAATAAAATTCAATCTGGTATAATTATACCTCTGTATATGATAGAAGAGCTAAGTCTAGAAACAACAAAAGCAGAAGAGAAAAAGCACTCCTATGAAATTTCAAGTGATTTTTATATTAGATGTATAAATTAACATATGGACTTCACAGCATGATATATAGATTTTCTTGTAAAATTATTGATTGAATTTTTGGTTTTGCCAATGAGTCCACCCTCCGGAAGACTCCATTTCTTACTCAGTATTGGAATACAGTGCCACCTGCTGGTCCTTCTAGATTCATGTTAGAAACCTTCTTCAGTCCAGTTAGTCTTACTAAACTTATGTTTATTAAAAAGCCACTTAGAAAGGTACACTTTCTAAAAGCAATTGAGATTTGATTTAAAAAAATCTTAAGGTGAAAATCTCTCTTGTACTGAAATAAATTTCCTTCAAAAAAGTTAATCACGAATTATCTTAGTTTGCACTTACTAACTAGAAACTTTTAAGGAATCAATGTCAGTATAAAGTTTACATTTTAACTACACCATTAAAATAAAACATCAGAAATTAATACCTATCCCTTAATCTCTTTTAATTTTAGTAAATGAATTAAAATTACATAAGTAAGTATGTAATTTTTTTCATTGTTTCAGACAAATATCAACTGATATTTCTGTCATGGGTCAAGTTCAGTGTCAGGCTTTGGAAAACGGAACTGACAGGGCTGATGTGGTGTTTATAGTATAGTTATGGAGAAAAGCTGAACAAATGCCCACTCAGGTTGTTGCTATAAACTTCAATCAGATGCAGTGGGGAAGCCATCCGGAAATGCTCTCATAAGAGAAGCATCTGGAAATTGCACTCATGTACACTTACAGAGAAAATGTGCAGTTCTGAGAGCTATGAAACTGCACTGTTGTATGCTTGGACTGCTATACGGTCTCCCATTAAAAGGGAGGAGTTCCGACTTCACCTTAGTGAACATGATGCGCACTAATGAAGAGAGTATGTGCATGTGTGCTTGTGCATCTGTGTGTTTAGCATCTGGAAATTGCACTCATGTACACTTACAGAGAAAATGTGCAGTTCTGAGAGCTATGAAACTGCACTGTTGTATGCTTGGACTGCTATACGGTCTCCATTAAAAGGGAGGAGTTCCGACTTCACCTTAGTGAACATGATGCGCACTAATGAAGAGAGTATGTGCATGTGTGCTTGTGCATCTGTGTGTTTAGAGTCCAAGAAAATGTCAAGATGGAGATAATTAAGAACCAAGAGGCAATTCCTTGGACAACTAAATTGCCAAAGTCATGTTCAATGCTTTCCCCTCAACTATTAGTGAACTGTTTCATTATTCTTCTTTTATATAAAATAGCACTTTTTCTCCAAGAACCTAATATCTGCATTAAATATTTAACTTTAAAAACTCACAAAATGACGGGCCCAGGGCTGTGGCTCAGTGGTGATGCTCTTGAAAGCATGAAGCCCTGGATTCCAGCCCAGCACTACAAACAAAAGCACAGCTCCATGTGGCATTCTCTGTCCATGCAAAACAGATCAAACAGATTTCACTTCCAGGGTCTCAAATATTATGTGTCTATAATGAACAGATACCAAAGACCATGACAACAGAAAAGCTATTTCAAATAAGAAATCGTCTACATTTCTCTTGGAGCTGCGTACACTAAGTCACCGTTGTTTGGGTAATGAGACAGTACCAGTGAGCTTGGATTATAGTCCTTCACTGCAAGTCAATCATTTCTCAAAACAATCTAATTTGTTTTAGATGTTCTCATTGATTTGAGCATGTGGTGTACAGTTGTGTTAAGTTTTTCAAAACATATCAACTATAACACAAAAATGAATGCTGCAGTAACAAGATGTTTATTGAGAGCAAATTGGTCAAATACATCAGACAAAGTACAACAGGCTGTTTCAGTTTATCGTCACAATTCCTGTCTAAAAAAATAATTCATTATTAAGTAGATGTGAATTTATTAGCATTTTTTTATATCTTGAGTTTCATAGATGGATACAATGCATTCTGGGAATATTCACCCTCCCCACTGATGCTCCTGGACTCCTCTAAACACATCCTCCACTCAACTTCAACTCATTTTGTTGTTGTTTTGTTTTTACTTTTAACCCAGTATATTCAATTAGTGTGTCTGCCTGTGCATCCAATGGGTTGTGGGGTATGGCCATCCAAAGGTGCATGGGCAATCTATCAGGGGCCACACCCTGAAGAAATATGACTCTCCCTTCCCCATCAGCCACCAACTATCAGTATGTACTAAGCTAGGAGTGAGGTCTCGTGTGTCCCTTCTCTATCATAACATAACCCACTTGATCTTGCACAGGTCTTGTGCAAGTAAACAGAACTGCTATGAGTTTGTGAGTGCAAAGGCTGTGTCACATTCAGAAGATAGATTCACAGCAGTCATGCATGACCTCTGACCACCACTCTCTTTGTAGTTCCTAAGCCTTGGAGAGAGATGTGATAAAGATGTACCAGTTGTGGCTGAATACTCCGTGGGCACATATTATCTGTGTATTGATTAGTATTACTCACTTCTCACACACTAAGAAGCTTCTCTGATGAGGCCTGAAACTTGCATTAGATATATAAACTCTCTGTCTGCCACAACTGCATGTTACCTAGACACTGGCTGGTTTTCCATTTGTCTGAGTACTCTGAAGTACTAATCGTCAGGATTCACCTTAAACAGAAAGTGAGTGACCTTTATGTACTTCACAACTTTCAAGGAAATGCCCTGGTATATGATCCCATTAACTAAGGCAACCTCAAGATATTTAATGAGTATTAAAGGGGAAACCTGCATAAGAAATGCCAAGATGGAAGATACCAAAGACTATTTCAGCTGTTCACCATTTTTCTTTAGACCAAAGTTAAAACAATTTAATGAAGACATATATGAATGCATCTATACATTTTTGTAGAAAAGAAAACAGTATCTCTTCCTTCTTTCTAGTCAGTTTTCTAGTTTTAATGAAAATACTGGGGTTTATAAGCACACATTCATATACTTCTACCAAAAGGACATTTCTCTATTTCAAGCAGGTTGAGGTGTGAAGAATAGCTTATAAAATGTATTGAGTTCAATTGACAGAGCACTTTCAAGAGGACAGAAGACAATGTCTCTTGGTATAGTCTATAAAAGCAATCTCTAATAGCCCTTGGCTATCAATTTCTCTAATAGCCCTTCTTGTGGCTGAAACTCTAAAGTGATTCTTTTTTCCTGAGTTTTGTGAGATCTTTTTTTTTTTTTGTATAATGCTTGAAGATCATTCCTATCTAAAGTCTTAGATGTCAGCCATGTGGAAATGAAATAAACAAATAAACTAAGCTTGTACATATACAAAAATTTGAGATTGAATTTCATGACAATCGAAAAACATTCCGTGACAAACTAAACTTGTTTGAGCGATGGGGGTGTGGGGTGGATTTGTTTTTTAATAAACAAATGCAGATGTTGAGGGGAAACGTTTAGATTTTTGACACTGCTCTTTGCTAACACAATTGCCAAATGTTTTCCATAAGCAAACAATGTTGAAACGTCTGAATACTTTTTTATGGAACCACCACCCAGATGAACTCTGAAAAATGGAATTTACCAATTTACTGTTAATGAACTTATGTATGTGATATTTCTGATCAATATAACTGCTACATTTTCACTTTTTTCCCATGTGTTTTTATTTAAACAGTTATGGGAAGAATTCAGGATTGATCCATGTTGTGTATATCTGAGATATACATGTACAGTTGGGATTTCTTCAATTGTCATCAGTCTTTAGGAGCATAAAGTTTCATGCAAACTAATTATGGATGCAATGCCCTATTTGCCATATAAGATAGTTCGAATCCATCTTGATGAAATTAACAAAATGCAAAACTGCTCTGCCATGTTTGATAGCCCATATTTGTAAACCAGCATTTGACAGACTGAGACAGGGGGATCACTAAAAATTCTAGAACATCCTGGAACTGTTCAATTGTCAAGGGCAAACAATCTAAATTTCACTGAACAAAATTACTCTTTCTAAATAGGCAGAGGTCAATGATAATGAAAACAATCTAGCTAAAGAAGGTTCAAGTACATTGGTCCCTTTTTCTTGAATATAGTGCACAATCAAGTGTGTCAAAATACTTTGCAAATTGATCATCCCTGTAAACAGTGCCAATGAGTTGGCCTGGTCCACTCAGCTGGCATGGTCCAGTTATTATTTTCTTACTGTTCATGTTCTTTCTATTGAGGCCTACTCATAAGTAACCAAAGGAGTCCCAGAATACAGACTCAATATTGACATCAAACAGGACAACTCTACAAAAATCATCTCAATTCTGCAGCAAGAAACTTCAAGTTTCTGACAGACAGAGGTAGGTATTAGAATTGATTGAGCAGGCATCTTAACTTTCATGGGTGATCAGCAGCAAGGTAATTCACAAGATCCTGTAAGCGCACTCAGTCTCTGGGTAGTTCTAAGTACTTTATCCCTGAATGGCCCTACAATTCAATATCAAACTTAAGCTGCATAGCACTCATTAGGACATACAGAATTGCTACCTAAAAGGAAGGAAAGATTACCTTTGCATTAATATCATTTTCCTGACTTCATCAACCAACCAAATAAAGGTACACAGTAAAAATTATGAAACATAGACATATATGTTAAATGGTTTCATGATTAAATCATGATTACATTTTCCATTCCCTTTTCTCCCTCCAATCCTTTCATATAATTCTTTTTGCTTTCATTCACTAATAGTTATTATATATATATATATAATATATATATATATATATATATATATATATATATATATATCCTTCTCAGTGTATATAAAGTTTCTAGAGATAATTCTTAGAAATTTATAGAAGTTATTTGCATACAATTATATGTACTTGTTTTCATTCAATGTATCAGAATTTTAAAATCTATTATACCTTAAATTATGCATATTTAAAAGGTTTTTCATCAATAAATCATAGAAGAAAGTCATTCAAATTATTTGAGGAAACTGCCAAATTTTTCCCCAGAATATAGTCTAGTCCTCATCCCTGTTTAGGAATGGGGTATTCCTGTGGTAAATGAAAATATTTGGCTTCTAGCTCCTTCTTAAAGCATATGTTAAGAATGAGAGACATGTTAATAAAGTGTCTACGAGCCCTTTGGGATAAAATTCTATACTGTAAGGTAAGTCAAGACGTAATTTGACAAAAGGTAATTACCCATTAGAATCCTTTGGCTCTGGATCACAGAGGAGGGTGGGTAAAGTAACCTTGAACAAGTGGTCTGGTATAAATTAATAGCTCTCCATTCCAAAGAGCTGATTCATTACATACTGCTGTTGCTATTTCCCTTCTGAATTCTTCAGAGTCTTGTGAGAGTTGCCCAAAGATCCATGCTGGATGCCATCACATCATTAAGAGTCAAGGAAAGAAATATTGACCTGCCAAGAAAATGGAATAGCTAACCTCTCCTATCATTCCGATGCCTGGGGAGTAGGGAAAACAGAAAATCTTTGAAGGAATCCCTTATTTCATGGAGTTTATCAAGTTATAAAGATCAGAATGTAATATGAAACACAGCCACAGATTTATTCCCACGAAGGAAAACTCGTGAAATACCACAGGCCATTCAAAAATTCATGGTTTAGAACAACGTGGAATGAAGGCAACTCAGAGACAGCTTGGAAGGTTTTATGCTATTTTTCAATTAAATATTTTTATAATTATTTGGAAATCTCAATGACAAGCAGGAACTATGTCTCTCTGCCCAAAATTAAGTCAGAAAGTTCCATGTCTTAAATGTTTTTAAAGGACAGTATTTTCCCCTTCCTTTACTAAACATTATGTTTCCAAAAGTCTTTCATTTTTAGAAAGTTAGTAAGGCTATACCACTTAATTTGTTATCTCTTATCTTTCAGATTGCATGGAAAAGAAATCTTCTTGTCATAAAAGAATTTTTGCAGAAAGAATCCAATGTAGAAATATAAAATTTATAAATACACAGGATGCGATATTAAAAGCAGGAATGCAAGACCCATTATGACAAGTTATAAATAATGTCAAAAAGTTGTTTGCAAAGAGGTTAGCACCATATCAAAATTGGCCAAAGAAAGCCTTTGAGCCAGAACTAGTATGGCTTTCAAAAATGTATATCTGAGCATATGATGGTGTGGTGTGTGTGTGTGTGTGTAGTGTATTCATAAGTGTGTATATGTATACAGAAGCAACCTACATGCATATGGATGTGTTTCTACACATGTACATGAACACATGAGTGAAGGTCCTAGCTTTCTTTCCGAGAGTATATTTATCCTGCATGTTCTAAGAAATGATCTTTTGAACTGCGAGAATATAAAGTCAAAATATCACGGCGGTGGGACTTTAATCCAGACGTGGCAAGGAGGGGATTTCGATCGAGCACTGTTACAAGTGATTCCATATACAGGATACACAGAGAAACTGTCTCGAAACCAAAAAAAAAAAAAGAGCAAGATACATAAAACATAGAACAGAAAAGCGCATGAAAGGCTAAGAATGACATTGGGCCCAAAACATGACGACATTTTTTGACAAATTATGGACCTTTCAACATGAAAATCGTGCTGAAATGTTAAAAGGTTTTGTCTCATTCAAGATAGACTAAAGACTTGCTTTCTGTTAAAATTATCAGCATATGAAAAGCACAAACATTAAGGATTCAACTTCTTGATAACAACTGTGATAACCATATTTCAAAGGCACCTCATATAAAACATTTTTTTTTTTAAATCAGAGCAACCTTCTTGGTGTATCACCTACATCCAGCTGCATTAAATAAATTAAATCAAAATTCAGTAGGCAGTTACACTTGCTTTCATGTTAGACCAGTACAAATATTTACAGTGTGTTACATTTGATTTTCAAATTCAAATTAAAAGATGGTTTTCCTAAGAAGGATGCTGCTTCGTCAAATGTTCACAAAGATGTTGCTGGATGAGACTTCTAAAGCATGAGATGGAAAGTGGAGAAAGACCCTCTGTATTAGGAACAGGAGAGCTGCCTTCTTTCTTTTTTTTTTTTATTGGAACTTTTATTTACATTTCAGATGTTTTCCCCTTACCCCATTTCCCCCCTCCCTCCCAGGAACTTCCTATCCCTTCCCCCCTCCTCCTGCCTCTATGATGGTGTACCCACACCCACCCTCCCCAGAACCTCACCCTTGAATACCCCCCCCACGACGTCCAGTCTTCATGGGACCAAGGATCTCTTCTCCCACTTATATATAGCTCCCTTGCATATATAGCTGGAGCCATGGGTCCCTCCCTAAGCGCTCCCAGGCTGGTGGTTTAGACCCTGGGGCTCTGGTTGGTTGGGATTGTTGAAAGCTGCCTTCTCTTTTTTTTTTTTTTTTTTATTGGAAATTTTTTATTGTAAATTTTTTATACATTTCAGATGTTCTCTCCTTACCCCATTTCCCCCCTCCCTCCCAGGAACTCACTATCCCTTCCCCCCTCCTCCTATCTCCACGTTGGTGTACCCCTTCCACCCTCCCTGTACCTCACCTCCCCACCCTCGATATCCCCCCCCATGACGTCCAGTCTTCATGGGACCAAGGATCTCTTCTCCCACTTAATATATAGCTCCCTTGCATATATAGCTGGAGCCATGGGTCCCTCCCTAAGCGCTCCCAGGCTTGTGGTTTAGACCCTGGGGGCTCTGGTTGGTTGGGATTGTTGCTTTCCTCATGGTGTCTCGAATCCTCTCAACTCCTTCAGCCTTCACTCTATCTTCTCCATTGGGAACCCCGTGATCAGTTTAATGGTTAGCTGTGGGCTTCTGCCTCTGAGTATGTCGGACTCTTGCAGACTTCTAAGGAGACAGCTATATCAGGCTCCTGTCAGCATGTACATCCTGACATCCACATCAATCTCTACCTTTGGTGACTGCACATAGGATGGATATCCAGGTGGAATGGTCTGTCTCTTCTTCAGTTTCTGTCCTGCACTGTGTCTCCATATTTGCACCCTTGAGTATTTTGTTACTCCTTCTAAGAAGGACTGAAGCCCCCCTACTTGGTCATCATTCTTCATGAGCTTTTTGTGGTCTGTGAGTTGTATCTTGGGTATTTCAGGCTTCTGGGCTAAAATTCAATAATCAGTGAGTGAATACCATGTATGTTCTTTTGTGATTGGGTTACTTCACTCAGGATGATCAGAACACCAATGGCCTATGCTCTAAGATCAAGAATTGACAAATGGGACCTCATAAAATTGCAAAGTTTCTGTAAGGCAAAGGACACTGTCAATAGGACAAAACGGCAACCAACAGATTGGGAAAAGATCTTTACCAATCCCACATCCGATAGAGGACTAATATCCAATATATACAAAGAACTCAAGAAATTAGTCTCTAGGCAACCAAATAACCCTATTAAAAAATGGAGTAAGGAGCTAAACAAAGAATTCTCAACTGAGGAAATGCAAATGGCCGAGAAGCACCTAAAGAAATGTTCAGCATCCTTGGTCATCAGGGAAATGCAAATCAAAACAACCCTGAGATTCCACTTCACACCAGTCAGAATGGCTAAAATAAAAAACTCAGGTGATAGCAGATGCTGGCGAGGATGTGGAGAAAGAGGAACACTCCTCCATTGTTGGTGGGATTGCAAGATGGTGCAACCACTATGGAAATCAGTCTGGCGGTTCCTCAGAAAATTGGACATATCACTACCTGAGGACCCAGCTATACCACTCCTGGGTATATATCCAGAAGATGCTCTAACACATAACAAGGACATATGCTCCACTATGTTCATAGCAGCATTATTTATAATAGCCAGAAACTGGAAAGAACCCAGATGCCCTTCAACAGAGGAATGGATACAAAAAATGTGGTACATTTATACAATGGAATATTACTCAGCTATTAAAAACAATGAATTTGATAAATTCATATATAAATGGATGGAACTAGAAAGCTGCCTTCTTAAGAACAAGAAGATAGACGAGGAAATGCAGTCAGGATGTAATATATGAGAGAAGAATAAAAAGTATTTAAAAATAAAAAAGGGGGGCTCTGGAGTTTGACTGTTCAAATCTGTGTCGTTTCAGTTGTTTGGACATGTAACTTCTTAGTAACAGTTTGTTCATTAACAAAATAAAGACAATAGCAGAACTACTAGTCATATTAAATAAATTAAACACCATCAAAGCCCAGTAGGCAGTTTACATTGCACATTCAAATGAGCTAACAAACAAAAGCATTTGGAGCTGTGGCAATCTCTTAATAAAGAACCACTTATTCCTATTATCAGTATGTCATTGTAGCTGCTCAGGTGCACCTTATGGTCGGTTCTTATTTTCTTCAGCTAGCATGCATGCTATAACAGGAAACATTTTCTCCATGAATAAAAGGGATGGCTCCTTTTTTGTTGCCCCATTTTGAGTGGAATATGAGCCATGCCTCATCTATAAATGTAGCCCCAAATGGGATTGATTAGAGCTCATGTCCTGCCTGCCCCCGGATCAACTCAAGCCCTGGCCCTACAGGAGCCTTTCAGACAGAACACAGGGCTGGCATGCTGTGCTACACAGCTCTCTAGAAGTGCTTCGAAAATCAGTATTAAACATGTGGTAAAGAGCCAAAAACAGTGGCAGAAAGTGAAGGGGGAGGGAGGAGAAGGAGAGGGGGAGGAAGCATGTGCTGCAGCAATATTCTACTTTTCTAGACTAAATTTGCAAAGTCATACACTTAAAATATTGTACCATAAAAATAAGCTTACTTAAAGATTTTCTGGAGGAACCAGAGACGTGCAAAGTTTCTCCTCTCAGGTATGATGCAAGCTCTACAATATGTCCCATAAAATTCAGATGCCTCAGTCAAACTCAGTACCCGCCCCTTACCAGACTCAGTATTCTTGCTCTCTAGATGAGGGCTCTACCACTGAGCTAAATCCCAAGCCTCATCAGTCAATTGCATTTGACAGTTGAAAATTTGTCACTTCTACCTAAATGTTAATATATAGTCATAAATTCTTTGCTATTTCCAGAAGGGAAATTCTTGAACTCTGTGGCCTCTCTACTTGCTAACTCATAAGTTGGAGGCAAAACTTGCTATTCCTTTATGAGGATTTGGGTGTTGGATGATCAATACAAAAATACTATAGGAATAACACAAAGGGGGGTGAATCTCACTATAATTGTAAGGGTGAAAAGCATTTGAAGGTCTTCAGGATATGAGAGATATGGCTACATTTCACAAGCATCTCATGCCCCTAGTCTAAGTTTAACTGCATGAACCTTCAATAAAAGAACGCCCTGAGCATGTGGAAAATCTGCCATCAAATTGATTTAAATGACTCAAGGTGTATTTTCTGAATCTGTCCTACTTCCCAAACACAAATCTCAACGGTGTTCTAACCAAGCAGTAACACCACGTCAGTAGGGAGATGGCACCGCTTACTGAGAAAAACCACACTGAGCCGTCACCCTGCACTTCAGCACGTTTCTTTACAGCAGCAGCAATCCACAGTCTTGCTATGGATTTGAGGCCCTCTGAAGTTTAAAGGGTAAGAATTTAGAAACACTGTAAAGGGACTGCTACAGTCAAGACAGGAAACAATTAAGACATAAATACGTGTCCACAGAAACAAGGCAAATAAGGACATATTTAAGAGTGTCTCAAAGGTGGCAGAAACAGACATATAAATGATGGGTTTGGAGAAAATGAGAGATTGTGTGATATCAAAAAAAATGCATTTTTTTTTCTGATGAAGTTTTTAACTTGTTGGTGAAATACAGGTTTGCTAAGTTGTACCTGTGTGATTCAGTACCTTGGTCTACGACAATCAAAGTTATGTATCACCTTAAATTTAAATTTAAAATGTGCCTCATAGAAAAGAATGCATGTTTGAACGTGCAAATGCTTTGAACTGAAAGCCCTAAAGTTATTTTTAAAAATCTAGATTCATAAAATTTCCTAAAGACAGTGATGGATAAGACTGTTGATCACCCTAAGATTTTGCACAAGCTGCAGTTACGTTGTGTAAATCTGAGGGTAAATCGGGCTTTTTCTTTGCTTCAGTTAGTCAGTGAGGCACTTACAAGATGCATGAAAGAAAAAGACCTAGGTGCCTGACTTGTTAAAGTCTCTCTTTATTGAACTATTTCACACACCAGGGGCTGTCAGTGGATACTTGAAAACAAATACAGTTTACATTTGTTGACAGCCCAGAGACCCACAAGAATCACTTGAGAGCAACAGAGTAACAGCCAGCAAGCAATGGCCAACGTTTACTGAATCCTGGCATCTCAAACCAGGAAGGAAGCATGAATACACTCCATTCTGATGTAAGTAAACACTTAGTCCTCCTAAATAACAAAGCTGGAGGGCTGACTTCTGTCAAGCTTACACAATTTATCCTTACAGGAGCTGAGAGGGAAGATTTAACGGAGACCAAGAGAAAAGTGTATATTCAAATGTACTATCAGACATGTATATAAAGAGATTAAAAAAGAACTAGCGCTATGTTTAGCCCCCTCCCCTATTTCTAGGCAGGCAGTGTCTTTTCAAAACTGCTTTTCCATCTCATCCTAGTCTGTCCACTTACCTGCCTTCTCTTTCTATAATCTTGAAAGAACATTGTTCAATAGAGATTCACATTTCAATTCTCTCTCCGTGCCACTGCAAGTTCTTTAAGGAGGTAAAATGGACTGAGACAAAGGGAAAAAATGCTGTCAGGCAAAACATAATGGATTTGTCTTCTTAAATGACCACATGGGGTCCCAAATACCACAAATAAGCAGTTCAGATAAGGCCTGAACTACTAGGGTGAGTTTGTGAAGAAGCTGTAACTGCTAATGTATCCAAAGAACTAAGTTAAGATGGTTGTGAATGATAATGGTGATGTTTTTTCCTCCTCCCTCTTCTTCCTCCTCTTCTTCTTTTCTAAAATATCACCCATGTTTACTTCCCTATATCCTCCTTGTTTGGATTCTGGTTCTGTTGATTTTAATGGAAACACACTGCAATGGTGGACTGCATTGGTCCACTAGGGTGCCTTGCATGTGCGCATCTCTCACCTAATGCAGCTTCACTATGACACCATTGCCATGGTGTCTGGTCCATTTTTACTAAAGCATCCTACTCATCTCTGGAGAGGTATCAAAACAAAAATGTATGATTTTACTTCTGCCTTAGAATCTGGTTCTTTCTTAGAATCTATCGTCTTTGGGAAAGTATCTATGTCTGTCCAGTGATCCAAATTCAAAATATAGGCAATATTAATATTGAATCTTTGCTCATTCACATTCCTCCCATACCTAACCACCACCAAACCATACCCATTTTATCTATTAAATAGCTTTTGAATGTTTCCCATGCCTTCCCATCTCCTCAGCTACAACCTTGTTCCTAGATTTGTCTTCTTGGCTTCCAAAGATCCCAGACTATAGGAGAGACCCTAAGAGTCCCTTCATAAGGCACAATGATGTCCTCTTTAATCCATTGCCCATGGGAAACAAAGTAGATATAAGCACTATTACGTCATAAACCAATTAAGCCCTCCAGTATTAGGATGAAACCCCTAAGCACAGACTACATTGCTCTGCATGGTCTGCTTTCCACCTTCAGAAATTCTCTGTGTTTTTTATTTGCTTACTTGGTTTGCACATTCTTATCCCACAGGATATTTTTCTTTGTGTCTTTTCCTAAGCTGTTCTTTCTTCTGCCGTTCCCCTTTTTCATTCCTGTTTCTCCCAGGTTTTTAGTTTCGTCTTCTCTCCTTTGTGGAGAAGCTGTGCCTGCCTCCCTCCACTAATTCAGACTCTCCAAGCTACATTTTAGATTTTCAACTGTTTAATTTGACTATTTAATCAATTTCTCTCTCCACAGACTGTTAGCCAGAGTGGGGCGGGACTACATCTGGTTTTCGTTTTCAGCCACCCCAGTGCCAAGTGAGTGTCTCGAACACTGCCGAAGTTCAGTATCTGCTGAATAGAGGAGCATGTAGTGGAAGCCGAAACTCACAGCACTGAGCCGCTACAACAACCTGCAGTTGTCGGAGACCCCGGGAGAGAAACGAAAGAATGTATCCAGTCCTTTGGGTGGTTATTTTTCGAGAACATTTATTTTTCTTAGCACGCAAGTGATAATATTCTAGCCAATTGACTTTTTTCTCTGTTTCAGCACTCATCACTAACATGAATCATTCTGAATTATTGAACAAACCCTAACTAAGAAAGCCTTTCATAAGAGCAGTGTACAATTTTCTTTTGGCAAAGAGTATTTGCCTACTCGGTGTAACAGGAGGAAGAGAAGAGGGGAAGAAGAGGAGGAGGAAGAGGAGGAGGAGGAAGAAGAGGAGGAGGAAGAAGAGGAGGAGGAAAATGAGGAAGAAAACGAGGGGCTACAGAACTGAGTTTATGCATTTTGACATTATCATGAATTTATTTACTTTAAAATGTACCAAAAGTAACTCACCTTTTACCTTGTGCAATTTTTTAAAACCTGCAAAGTTCAGAGCAATGACCCAAAAGGAGTGGAACTAATTTCTTAATGAAATTATTAGAACCAGTCATTTATTTTCCTAGCTGACACACAAATACGCATTTTTAAACTTTTTCCTTTCCTCAAGAACAAAACAGAAAAAAGGTTGTCAGAGAGTTGTGTCTCATGTGTATCCTACATATGCCCCGTAGCGTGAATTTATTTTCTCTGTTAGCAAAAGAATTCATAAAAAGTAAAATCGTCCATAAGCTGATTTTGATTAACACAATAACTGTAGACATGTAAACTTTATTGAAACATCTAATTTAGCTACAAGATGTTTAAACTAGGAATGATTGTGATTGTTCCACTTGTAATTATTTACAATAATCAATTAGGAAATACATTTTATGGATTAGGTGTTAACCATGAACCTTCAAAGCAACCTGTGACATATAACTTGTGTTTAATTAACTTACAGACTTAGACACTGAAGCTTGAACATGCAAAAGATTAAACAGATGGCTGCAATTTAAATAAGGGCTTGGGAAGTTGTCTGTTATGATCTTTGAAAAACACACACTTTCGGCCAACTGGATTTCAGCAAAGGTGCTAAGAACATGCATTGGAAGGAGAATGGCCCATAGTGGGCAGTGCTGGGAGAGCAAGACATCTGCATTCACAAGGAAGATGCTGGACCCTGGCCTTGCATTAGTTACAAAAATCAACTAAAACAAAGGATTAGAAACTTAGATAGAAAACCTGAAATTACAAAACTATAAAACAAAGGAAAAGTACTTGACGACATTGGAATGGATGAGGAGATGATACCCCAAAACACAGAAAACTAAGGCAGAAGCAGGCAAACAGGGTTACGCCAAACTAAAACCCTTTTCCTCAACAAATAGTAATACTAATACTAATAATAATAATTAGCAGAGTGGATGGATGGAAGAAACCAGATTAAACTATACTTTTGATAAGAGGTTAATTTCCAGAATATATAAGGAACTCCAATAGCAAGGTGGGGAGAAAGAAAGAAAAGAAAAATCAAAGAAGAAGCCCCACTAATTAAAACTGAGCAATATAGAGAACATCAGCAAAGATGCTGCAGATAGACTGTAACAGATGAAGTAAACAGTGAAGGCGTTAAATGCCCCTTATATGTAATTAATATAGGTTAAGAGAAATAAAAGGCAAAAAGTGAGCAATAGACTACAATAGGTATTTTCAAAAGAACATGTATAAATAGCAAAGTATATTTTGTAAATGTCTCAACAGCATTATTATGGGGAAAATTCAACCCCAAGCCACAGTGAGATAGCTGACTCCATGTACTTGCGTTTTACCAAAAAGCAAGGTAAGAGCCAGTGAGGAAGTGGAGGAAAGAGAGCCCTGGAACACTATAGTGTAGCAATTACAGAAAACAATATTAGAAAAAAATTAGAACAGAAGCACCATAGACTATGGAGACTCAGTTCTGGATAGATAGCCAAAGAGAGCATAACCAATATATTGACAAGACTTTAGAACACCTGTGTTCTATTAACAAGAGCCATGAATTTGAATCACCCCAATTGATGGACAGATAAAGAAAATGTGGTACATATAAACTATGGGGTGCCATTCACCCATATGGAATATGAAGTCCTGTCATTCACAACACATATAGAACTAGCGATTGTTATGATGGCAGGTAGACTGAACCAGGCACAGACAAACAAATACTGCACAATGGCATTCAACCTATACATGCATTCAAAGGCTGATATCACCAGGCATGGTGGTATATGCCATTATTCCCTGCATTTGGGAAGGGAGAGGCAAACAGATCTCTGTGAGTTCAAGGCCAGGCTGGTATACACAGTAAGTGGGACAGGCAGGGCTACAGAGAGAGGCCCTATCTCGAATTAAACAAACAAACAAATGTTTGACATCATAGATATTGCAGAATGATGGCTGTCAGGGGCTGGAAAGAATCAGAAGCAGGAGTAATGGCAAGAAGCATATCAGTGGATGCCAACCGTAGTCAGGAATAAGTTTTAGTGAACTATTGCACAAACTGTGGAGACTACAGACTACGGCCTTGTTCTGTGCATCCCAAATAGCTAAAAGATAGCTGGTATTTGAAAACTTCACAGACAAACGATAAATGTTTGAAGACAACCTAGATATATTTAGCCTGAGTTAAAAAATCGTACAATGTATGCATACATCGATATATTATAGTGGTGCACAATATTTGTCTTTGGTTTTCTTTGTCAGTTAAAAGTATATTTAAAGTAAAAAGGCAACATAGCTAGGACAAGTCCCATCAATACTATTTAATTAATCAGTGTTCCTTTAATGAGCACCTACTACTGTGTGTTAGGCTGTAGGCTGCAATAATGAACAACATAGAAACAACAACCATTTGCCTTCATTTCCATCTTTTCAAATCCGCACAGGAATAAAGCCATGTCAAAGTTTGAAAGGGAAACTCCAAGGCTGATTCCTTAAGCAACTATATTGTAGGATTAGAGGTTAAAAAAAGTTCTTCCTTCTCCTACCCTGGACATAATCCTCCTCCTGACAGTTCAATGTAAACAGATCATGTCTCTTTCTGAGAAGGCTCAGCTATCAGGACAAGTGTGTACATTCAGGACATTCCCTTGAGGAGTGGCTAAGTAGAAACTGGCACCAAAATTCTTATCACAGTTCCTTGAGTTGCATCCTTGGCAAAGGGCAGCAATCGAGTGAGTTCCTGCAAGGTCATTTCAACGGTCGCAAACCAGGGAGCTTGGACCCACAACTCATACATACAACTCCTGGGGACGGGGGTCTCCTGGGAAGAGATTTCAAAAAGACCCTTTAATTTATTTTTTTAGTACTTAATGATTATATGAAATAATAATATAAAATGTATATTTCTTGGACAGCTGGGGAACTGAAATATTTGAGTTGGCAACTGAAAGAAAGAAGTAAATCAAAGAGACTATAGTGCCTGTCAGCTAGCAGTCAATTACTATGGGAAAGAAATCTCAGAAGCTTGTCTATGACCATCTTTAAAGTCTAGTACTTGACTCCACATCACAGAACGTTCAAGTTCTAGTATCCCCAGAGAACTCATCAGGGTCTTCATGTAAGCATGTGCTCATGGACACATGTACATACACACATGCACACATGCTCACTTTCTTCCTTCTGTTCTCAGAAACACTGTCCTACAATGAGGAGTAGAAACTCTCTAAACATACAGGCTTCTTTTCCTGTCTTTTCCTTTCTTTTCTTTTCTTTGTTTTTCTAAAAAAGGTTTTTATTTTTAAATTATGTGTATATGTGAGGGTGTCTGTATGTGCATACAAGTGTAAGTACAGGCTTATTTTCTTATAAAATCCAGAGTTTGACAATAGTATTATGACAGTTTTGAAAAATTACTATATTGCTTACATTATATAAAACTAAGCGAACTCTGCAATTGGCCTTTGTGTGTGCTGCATTTATTAACACTCATCAGACGGCATCTCTCAGTTTCAACAATGGTTTTAAAAAATATCTTCTCACACACAGGATGAAAAAGCCAAAAAAAAAAAAAGAAAAGAAAAAAAAAGTCATCAAGTAAAGACAATATACTATATACAATATACTGTATAATTAAGTGAACCTTAACAGTCCCCAGAGCTATCTACCTATCAAGGAGCCTCACAGGAATCAGGGACAGCTGTGATGGTAAAGTGGATATCATTGGCATTTGAAATCAAGGGACATAACCTATTTAAACACTTTGTGAATAAACCTTCTGATAGCTCTCAACACAAAATTAACTAGATAGTTCAGAAGTGCTCTCTAGGTCTTCACACACCTGTCTACATAAGGACCACAATTGCCTGTGTCTCTCACTCCAGGTAGAGTATAATTCAGTCTTCCTAGATCCAGAGAGATGGCTGTGCCATACCCCTCCCCAAGAACACATAAAATAGTTTCAGAGGTTCATAATACCGCAGAAATGTCCCATCTGTCTTAGGCTTTCCATTGCTGTGAAGAGACACCATGACAAAGGCAACTCTTATAAAGACAAACATTTAATTAGGGCTGGTTTAGAGGTTCAGAGGTTCAGTTCTTTATCATCAAGGCAGGTAGTATGGCATCTTCCAGGCAGGCACAGAACTAGAGGAGGCTAGAGTGCTACGTCTTCATCCAAAGGAAGCCAGAAGCAGATTGGCTCCCATGTGGCTAGGAGGAGGGTCTTAAAGCCCACCCCCACAGTGACACACTTCCTCCAACAAGGTCACACCTACTCCAACAAGGCCACATTTTCCAATAATGCCACTCCCTGGCTTAAGCATATTCAAACCACCACACCATCCGAAGCCTGGATACTTAACATGTGGGCCTATCTCCTGTTTCAAATATTAGTAAATATTTTCTATTTTTTGGTATATTTATCATCATTTAAAATATTAGTTAAGCCGGGCGGTGGTGGCGCACGCCTTTAATCCCAGCACTTGGGAGGCAGAGGCAGGCGGATTTCTGAGTTCGAGGCCAGCCTGGTCTACCAAGTGAGTTCCAGGACAGCCAGGGCTATACAGAGAAACCCTGTCTCGAAAAACCAAAAAAAAAAAATATATATATATATATTAGTTAAAATAACTCAACGATTAGTCACTGAAAGCAAGTAACAGAATAGAAGCTCCACCCCACCCCCAAATACATCCACATCCAAATCCAAGAACCAGAAACATATTCTGAGATGGGAAGACTTACCCAGATGGTAGATTAATCACAAAAGACTTCACAAAAGAAAGAAAGTCAGAGAGAGAAACAGACACAAAAGCACACTGAGGTCAATGCGAGGAAGGACTGGATGGCAAGAAATGCAGGCCTAAATGAATGACAGCAGGAAAAGGAAAGGGGCAGGTCCTGCAGCTCCAGAAGGAGGGTCACAACTCTACCTGGACAGGCTGATACTTGGATTTTTTACTTTCAAAGCAAATAGGTAATAAACTAATGTTTATTAGACCACTAAATTTATGGCAATTTGCTAAGGCAATAATAAGAAATGACCAGAATTAAGAAATCACATAAATTCTCATAGAATGTATCAACTAGAAAGTAAAGAAAAAATTATAAAACTGTTACAAATTAATATGAAGGTAATGACTTTCTGGTGATTTGTGGCTGGTGGCGCAGTACCCTCATCGTGAGTTAGTATGAAACAACGGGAGGACTGGCCACGGGATGATCATGAATCCATAGTGAGCTAGACAGAAAATTCTGATACCTTAGCTCATGAAATGGGGTTTCATCAAGGAAAAAAGAACACATCATGAGTGTATTCTTTAATGTACACAATGAGTTTTTAAAGTTTGTTTCAAAGAAGAAGAAGAAGAAGAAGAAGAAGAAGAGAGGAGGAGGAGGAGGAGGAGGAGGAGGAGGAGGAGGAGGAGGAGGAGGAGGAGGAAGAAACTTGACTCTGAGGTTGAGTGGGTCAAGCTTATTTTTTGAAATAGTATCCTCTGGAGCTAAGACATGAACATGAAACACATCACTGGTCAAACAGTCCTTCATATGCTGAGGAAACTATTTTCTACTCAAAAAAAAAAAAAAAAATCATTGAACTGCCGATGAAACTTTGCTGAGTCATTTGAACAGTTTTCCTCGAAGTTCTAAGGATTTGCACTTTCCATTAAAATCCTACCTTAACCTCTCACTTACATGGAGATACTGTCTATAGCTCCAGATTCATTGAGTGCTATGCAGTTCAGGCAAGTACAAATAATTCCACTTACTTGCTCAGTGATGGCGCCTTCCAAAGCAAACCATTCCTTCTTGCCCATGGCCTACCCCCTCAGAACTG
The DNA here is from genome assembly GCA_021653895.1 of Mastomys natalensis. Lineage (NCBI taxonomy): Eukaryota > Metazoa > Chordata > Mammalia > Rodentia > Muridae > Mastomys > Mastomys natalensis. The sequence continues at coordinate 873,838 of JAJTUV010000398.1, forward strand.
CCCTTCTACAAAGACTGAAGACTGTTTTAATATTTGCTGCAGTTGTTCATACGTCTACTTCCTCCTTCAGATGGCGTGTCTCGTGAGGACAGGATTTATTGTCTCCTCTGCCTCTATGTCCTCACTGTTGGACACAAAGTAGGCATTTGGAACTGTTTCTTCAATTAGTCTAGCTATCAGTACCCTCCTTGGCTTGTACATAAGGGAAGTGTATCATGTAGCAAAGGACAGGGGAATCACCTTTTACGTGCTCACAGTTTGCCTGGATTTATCTTAACTGGTAGGGATGTCCCTGGTGTTTAAGATGGGCAAAAATTTGCACCATTTAATTTGAATGCATATATTGATTACAACCAAATTCAACTTCTAAACATATCAGATTTTGAATGGCTGGCTTTTTTATGTTTTACATATATACAAAGACAGAAATATACTCTTAAGCAAATTAATAAACTGAATAAAATCCCCAAATAAAACATTATGGGAAAAAAATTATCTCTTCTGGTTTTAAGGCTTAGCTAAAAAAGCTATTTTTACACAAAAGTTTATATATATAAAGTTATCAAGACTACACCAAAGTAAACATCTTTTATCTAGTTTTCTGGACCACAGAATAAGAAAACTACAAATACCTTTCTTTGTTCAGTGATTTGTCACTGACAAAACTAGAGCACTTCTGGAAAAGCGAATCACTTCCCTGGCTCCTAATCCGCTTGACACCTTCACTAACACCAACAGAACAAAGAATAAGACCAGGGAAGCAGCAGTTGTGCACATGCTCTCTCTCCAGTGGCACCTGATATCTGCCTGAGGGTCGTGTGGATAAGGCTGTGTCTAGTGATAACTGCTGAATTAACATGAATGGAAAGAAATAGATATGGTAGAGCAAGCCTGTCATCCCAACATTTCAGAGTGTGAACCAGGAGATTAATGCAAATTTGAGGGTAGCCTGGTCTATGTAGTGAGTTCCAGGGCAGCTGGGATTACATCCTGTGACCCTGTAAAGAAAACAACAAAATTCCAGGGTTTGTGGTACATATCATTATAACTCAGCCCTTAGGAGGCAGAGGAGACAAAGGCAGGAGGATCTCTACGAGTTTTAGGCTAGCCTAGTCTACTGTTAGTTCTAGACCCGCCAAGTTTACATAGTGACACTCTGTCTCAAAATTAAAAGGAAAGAAAGAAGGAAGATATAGGGTGAGATGGAGAGAGGGGGGAGGAAAAGGCAGGAAGAGAAGAGGAGGAGGAGGGAGGGAGGGAGGGGAGGGAGGGAGGGAGGGAGGGAGGGAGGGAGGGAGGGAGGAAACTTGAGAATTGGAGCCATTCTCATAGAATGTTGAAAATACAGTAGAAAGAGCTCTTTTAAACTTAGAGTTGGTTTGAAAGCATCTTCAGTGATAAAGCTAAGAAGTTCAGAGACTAGGAAAAAACCTGACATTCTCAACATCCATCAATTATATTAAGGTATAGCTTACTGTCTAGTCCTTAACTTCACTCTTGTGAATTCAACCCTTCTCCATCCCCCGATTCCAATCTTCCGAAATCATTCTGAATAATCACAATCTCTGACGTTTCTATATCACTCTGGGTTTTTTGAAAAAAAGAGAAGTTAACTTGACTACAAAAAATGTTCTTCCAAGCTCTGGTGATGCCTTGTGCTAACCCAGGGCCATGTAGCCTTTGTCAACCATCCCTCACTGTCAGCACAAGAGAGCAAAGACCTTTATCCCATATTTCAAGATTGAAACATAGCCTACTCTACAGTCAGTTGATAATAAGCTGTTTCTGCTTTCCTCCTACCTAAATGTTTTCCACCTCAACAATAGCTTTCACCCTTTGTTTAAATGACAGCAAATATTTCTTGACACTCTACTACATGCTACACACAGTTGTTGGCACCATCAAAATGGTATCTGTTCTCACATGTACTGAAAGGTAGGCATGAAACACAATGCACTGCAACCTGGTAAATGTGACTCAGGCATCTAAGGAGCTCATGGGAAATGGTATGTTCCTAGAAGCCCAGGAGCTCACGTCTGAGATGATTCTGAAGATGTATCAGAAGAAGCTTTTGTTAAGTATCAAAGTTTCACTTCAATAAAGACAATGACCCAGAAGGAAGAAAAACTGAAAATATAGGATGAGAGAGGTACACCTGGAAGTGAGTTAACACAAACGACACCAGAATGAATACACTATATTGTTTCTCCCAAAATAATAAAAATGATAAATAAAGGATAAGTGGCTTCAGAGAAAAGGGGTAACTATAACCCCCAGTTACTCTGACCACAGGACTGTACCGCCACTGAGCAGTAGTCTGAGAATGAGTGTGTGGGGCAGTCTGGGCCTGACATAATGGAGGATGTAACCAGCAGTTGATGCCTGGAGGGCAGGGATGCCAAGCACCCTGCAAAGCCTGGGAGAGCCCTTCCTTGGGAAGAACTGTCCCACCCCTATGCTAACAAGGCCCCCATTGAAAAGCACTGCTCTAGGCCATGTGGCATCCAACACTTCCTCTCATTCCTTCCCTCAGTGTCTCAGGAGCCAGAGCTTCAGTGAGGTCCTGGATATGGATGATGAGGTCACAGCTAGTGTCACACCAAGTCCCATTCCATCCTTTGAATCACTTTTTTTTTTCATATTGCTCAGCGGTAAAAGGAAAAAGGAAGCAGGTATAATAGATAAGACCAATAAATAGTAGACAAGGCAACCTTGTGAAAACCCAGGCACGGACGATGTGTTTCAGAAAGAACTGAGTGGTTACTAGTATCATAGGATGCAGAAAAGTAATGACTGACCAAATCACTGTACCTGGGCCTGCAGTGACTGTAGAAAGTAGTAGCTCTATCACTAGGGATGCACGTAAGGCTGATTAGGGGCTGCAGATTTCAAGTAAACCTAATACATTCTTTCCGTAAATTTGACGACAAATGAATGCACATTGCTTTGATGGGACAGTTGGGTTATAACAGCACATATCTGTGCCTACTGTCATCTATCTCGAGGGATTATTTGTAGAGAAGAGCTGTATGATATGGGGGGGTGGAGAAGGAGAGAGAGACATATATGTGTGCATGTACATTTGTATATTATATATGAGAGAAAGCATATGTGTGTGCAAGTTTTATATTGTATGTAGAGTATATGTGTGTGCATGTATGTGCATGCATGTGCATGTATATTTGTGTATTGTATATGAAGAGCATATGGGTATGCATGTATGTATGTGCGTGTGTGTGTATGAGAAAGCATGTGTTTTCTGTGTATGTTTGGATATGTTCACGGGTGTGCATATGCATGTGCCTTTCACAAATAATGTGATCATTTCTTTGCAAGAGCCAATCAAGACTGACTGAGGGAAAATGTCTCAAAAGAAAGGAAGCAGAACACACACTTGTCAGGAAGAAGGGATCTGATGAATGTGCAAGTGCTGAAGGTTTTCTAAGCCCAGAGACTCTGAGCAGCTTCTCCCATTCCAAGCAGGTGGAACTCAGAGATGAGAGGGTTAAGACCACAGACATCACCAAGGAGCAGGTGACCAGGAAGCCAGAAGCTGACAATTAGCCCTGGCCCTGGCACAGAAGCTATGCCTCTGGGTTCACAAGAGAGAAGAAGGAGTGAATACAGTTGCCTCTGGCAGAAGTCAGGACAGAGGCACAGGAACGATGGATGCCCAAGGACATTATATCACTGTCACAGATTGAGACTCTATGCTGCACAAAAGTGACAGTGTGGTCATTATGTGTGACATGCTTCCTTCTCAACACAACACTCCTCCTCTATTACATCAGAGGGATGACATGGCCTTTCCAAATGTGTCTTGCTATATACCAAGATGTCTGCAGCATGCCATGTTAACTCTTTGGTTTGATTTCCCAGTGTCTCAGTGACCTACTGAGCAATCCCACAAACCATCTGGATGTAGTGTGAGCCTACTACAGAGCCATCGCCCTGTTTTCTCACACCCACTCTCTTCCACCCTGTCACTTTTCTAAACAGGAAATCCATTGACCCAACTGTACAAGCAAGGAACAGTAAATGTTTGTCAAGTCACATTCAACAAAGCACCACTGTTAAAAATTGCTTTATAGATAGCAATGATGGTAAAGTTATTAAAAACACTGTACATGAATTTTAACTTTGTAAAAATAATAAGTCTGGGTCTTTTTAACGGAAACAAATGTAACTCATGTTTTTATATCCAATTGCAAAGTGCTTATTATAGTTTATTCTATATATCTCAGAAAATCTTCGGTTATAAGGGTTTTATTTTTTTAATCTGTTGCTTTGTTACATGGGTATTAAAAGCCAAATAATAATTAAATCCCTATGATTTTTTTTTTCAAAATAAACATGGAACACATTTACTGAAAAATTAGTTAAAGTGTTTTGTTCTGAATATTATAGTTTTGAAAAAGGTCACTGTAAAAAAATGACATTTGGGGATAGGGTCATGTCATCACAAAAATGAAAGAAAGGCCCTACTCTTCTGTGGGCAGGCTTGAAAATACCAGTGTATAATTCAACAGGCTCAGAAACCATCCCAGAGGGATACTAGTGTCCCTTGAGACAGTGAACTTCAGCTCGTAAAAACACTAATGTCTAAGAGCAGAAAATTACAATGGCTTCCTGTTAAGCGTCTCCTCTCTGCTCTTGAGCTAATTTAAACAATATGGCAAAACTCCAACGCAAACTCAAGCACAGGTTTAAAAAGCCTATTATTTAAAGACTGATCTACACATTTGTCTGTCAATAGGGCCACTCATCTTTTTCAAGTCACACATGTTTTATTGCCTCACGTAAAACAAAAAGAAACTTTAATGTACTCTAAAGTAATGCAATTCTCTCCACCCCCTCTCTTTTTCTCTATTCCTCCCTCCCTCCCTCTCTAAGTGGTTATAAAGGCTTTGTCTTGGAAGACAGCAGGAGAAGGCTAAGCACAATACCTGACAGATAGGTGTGGGGATTTGTGGAACTAGATGTGTTGTAAAGCCACTTAATAAAAGTGTTGATGAAGCTTTTTTCCCCCTGTCTGCTGTGTTAGCATTACAGAAATTCCAGAACACAACAATCATCCTGATCTCTTTTAAAAAAGAAAAATCAACTATAAAGTAACATTTATGTATCTCAAACATACCAAACTGTTGTCCTGAAGTTAATTTAATTCATTGTTAATTAACAGTTATATACACAGGAGAAAAAAAAGCCAAATATGTTTTTATTGGGCTACACTGAGTATTTGCGGAGTGGGCAGGTGGGGGAAAAAAATATAGTGCACATTAATTCAATCGCACATCCTGAATTCTGTCACTTTCTGCTGGTCGGTCACTTCTCTGGCTTTGTTCTGCTATCTATCATAGAATTAAATAAATAATACATGAAAGCATGTACAAATGTAAAATAAATAGTACATACACGCACACGTGCACACACAATATAATAGAACTAAAGTTAGTCACTAAAACTCCCCTAAAGGATTGAAGGAGAAAGGCTCTGAGAGGTGTGACATGTGTTAGTTCTTTCTCATGTCTGTTCTCCAGCATTTGTTCCTTCTACTTTGAGAGGCAAAACCTATTCCAGCACTCTGCTAACAGGATTGCAGTAAGAACAGCTTTGGCAAGAAGATCTGGGAAGCGATGTTGGAAGTACTTGGGAGTTTTATGGGCTTTGGTCCCCCCTCATTCCCACAAAGTGACTCCCTTCCTAACACACTTTGCCGTGAACTCTCAGGCGACATAGCAGTGGATTTTGCAATCTTAGCATGCCCTGTGCCTCATCAACTGGCATCCTGAATGCTGGACACGTTCCGGCCAACCCCTCCAGATTCTAATTCATTGCGGCTGCACTTCTGGTTCTCATTCTCCCAGCCTATGGTCAAAGATCAATCCTGGGTAGCACTTAAAACACCTTACCAAGTGCAGCATCTACATATCAAGCCCAACCTCATCCTAACTCCATCTATTTCTGGTAGAGAGGATACTCCAAAAGGTACATATTTCCAATCTCTCCTGTCAAACAATTTTAATGAAAAAAACTCATGTTGCAGCACACCGAGTTTCCTGCCTCCCCATTTAGCCAGACACAAGTGTATATACACTCCCACGGGAAGACACTAAACTCAAAGTTTCAAATTTTAAATAATTACTTAACTTGCTAAATTACATTAAGACAAAGGAGGATAATAGAGTATTGAAAGTTACTTCATACAACTGAAGGCAAATATAAAAAGTATGTCTCTTCATTACATATTTGGTTTATAGCAAGCCTGGAGCGTGCAAAACAGTTTCCTATGCAATGTTGGCAAGGGCAGAATTGAGGTGAGGTGTGTCATACAACACAATGATGATAACCACAAACAGAAAAGTAGGCAATTGCTATGGCCAAATCTAGAGACAGGGAAAAATGCAAGAGTTTTAATTTGGTTCTGCCATATTTATTTGTGTAAGAGTTTCATGTTGGCTTTGTGCCTGGAAATGTATTTATCTTCAAGTAGTTTTAACATTAATACAGCAGATTGAAATATGTGATTAAATACATTTTAAGAGAGTATTTACAGCTAGCGAAGGTTTGCACAATGATACATTACACCTGCTGGAACCTGGTTGAACAGATTCTCAAGGAAGTCATAGAAAGTCAAGATACAAGAGGACCCAGATAAGGCAAAAAGAACCAGGATGCAATGTTTACTACAAAACATAGCCTCTCTTTGCCTATATGTATTTTTCATTCTCAAAGAAAATTAGTATTGTTTCTAAACTCCCAACTAATGAAAGCCCTCCAAATAGAAAAAAAATAAGCAGTAGAAGTGGATAATCGACACAGTTTGGAGAGTGAGGGGGAAATCAGGCTAAATACCAAGGAATAGGCTCAGAAAGAGAACTCGGAAGAATGTGTATTATGCAAATGTTATGTTCCAAAGGCTGTTTCTGCATTTCCATGGAAAACCTCATGTTAAGGAAAATTATTTCTGGGCCTTCAAGTAGGAAACTCAAAGAGGCCTCCTTGGAGCCTGATAAATAACAACATCAACATGATGTCATAAAATCTAACTGCATTCCTCTGTAGTATCTCAGAATCCTTACAAACATCCTTTCATTATCTGCAGAGGATCTCCCAGATGCACATGCGGACTTCACTGGCTGTAGACTTTATTTAGAAGAAGCAATGACTTCCCAACTAGGGATGAGGAGACAGGACTACATTCTGGGTCACCAACTTTATGTGACACATCTCTATCCAATGTTGTTCTCAAGCAGAGAAGTTCACAATAGAATCAATCAAAATCTCTTAGCAAGGATGGTCGTCATGTTTACTACATCCCACCAGTGAAGATTTCTCAGAACCGATCCACGGTTTATTCATGCTAATGATAAGCTATAAACAGGATCACACCAGAGTTGTCATATTGGCTTCCAAAATAGAAATCTGAGGCAAAAATAACATTGGCATACATTTAAACACCTGTTTGCCTTGAAATGTACATATTAAACATTTAAGGTGGGAAAGACTTTTAATTTGCTAAGCAAATTTTTATGTTTTCTTTTGGATACTGGATACACAAGAAATTACAGAATCTTCCTTCCCACATATCTAATAAATGAACAAAATATTAAAATTAACCTACTATATATCAGAATAGTAAGGAGAAGAAGTGGATGAAATTCCTACATTTCCTATCAATATCCCCAATTATTTTTTTCAGAATCAGGTTAAGCAATGTATCTAATAATAACCAAACAATTGTGTTCCCAGATGTTATCCAAGAGAAATAAAAATGTATGTTCAAAACAGATACTATATAAAAAATGTTCACAATAGTTAAAACCAAGAAGCAACCCAAATACCCTTCACCAGGAGGATAAACAAATGTGGAGTGCTGATAAAATTAATATTGATAACTCAAAGGAGTTGATCTAGACAAAATACTGAACTGTTTGAAAGAAGTCAGAATCAAAGAAGCATAAAGTCCATGGCTCTGGTTAAATGCAAACCAAATCCTTGGTAATAGATATCAAGCAATGGGAGATTATACAGGTTCAAAGAAGGCATTATCAGAGAGCATGCAGAGGAAACAGAAATATTCTCTATCTAGCTTGGGTTCCAGAGTATACACATTTGTCAAATGTATCATATGTTAAGGTATACAAAATTCACTACACATAAAAATATACAGTAGGCTAAAAGGGTAAGTAGACAGTCCAGGCAAAAGACATGGAAACTCTTACAGATTAGAAGGCTTTCCTTGGCCCTCTGATGAGTAGATACTTACTGACCCATCCCTTGCTGTTCTCTGTGTGTGTGTGTGTGTCCAGGGTCAGGACCACCACTCAGGAGAGACTGCTTTTGGATTGAGTTCGCAAATCATTGCACAGGGGTGCAATTTTAATTTAAAAAATTAAAGACTTTTCTAATTTCAAAAAGAAAGAGAGAGAGAGGAGAAAGAGAGAGAAGGAAGGAAGGAAGGAAGGAAGGAAGGAAAGGAAGGAAGGAAGGAAGGAAGGAAAGAAAGAAAGAAAGAAAGAAAGAAAGAAAGAAAGAAAGAAAGAAAGAAAGAAAGAAAGAAAGAAAGAGGCTTTCCTTCCATGACAACACGCCATGGGTTCAGATATTTCCATTGTCTATCCAATTCATCACTTTCTAACAAGAAAGAAAGCTAAGACAAAAAGGCAGAAGTACTGAAAGCAACCCACTACACCTCCAGCAATAAAGAGCAGTGATCTGAGAGATAGAAAAGGGAATGTGAAAACCAGACAGGGTTACTGGAGAGAATGTGCAACCTTCAGTGAGAAATGCACCACCCCAAGTCCACACCTCTGGGAACTCACAGGCTATGACCAAAACCCATAGTTTTCCCCTCAGGGACTAAAACAAAGAGCTGCTGGATAGATCAGAGCAAATGAAGACATGGGAATGATGGTATTTGAAAGCAGTGAAAGTTCTAGAGGGTCACCTTGATTCCAGAACATCTGAAACTCACAGGAATAAGAAAGTCTCTAAGTAAGTGAAGTAATAACCCTACTTTGTGTGCTATTACTGACTTCTGACCAACCACCATAACCTCTTGACCTTTGGTTCTCCCCACCCTCATGACATCATCACAAACTAAAGCATGTTGAACATCAGTGCATCTAGTCTTCCAAGAGGTGTGAAGGGCATGACAAGCCTCAGATCAGCCAGAGGCAAGAATTCATCAACAGAACCTTGTAAGGCAACAGAACCTTCTGCATCTAACATAAACAGTACACAGAAAGCCAGCATCATACAGCAGGATTTTTGTTAGTATTCGTCCCAGCAAATTGATAATCCAGCTTTACCATTGGGCCAAACATCTGAAGCTGTTAATTCTGTTGTAACATTATGGTTCATGGAGTATTCACCATTAAATATAACCAGTCAATGTCTAATACAAGAACAGGTAGCTTAACTGTTCTGTGGTGACATCTTTGAACAGATGTTGATGGAGAGAAATTAGCAAGAGACAAATTATTTATGTCTTTTCTTCGCCCTTCTCTATTTTTTTATACAAGTTACTGGTGGGGAGAAGCAGAAAGGAAGGATGGAAAGAGATGATAAAAACATCAGCACCTCCTGAATACTGAAAATCAAGGAAAATAAGCTGAAGTAACTGTCTCAACCAGGGTTACTGTTTCTGCAACGAAATGCCATGCCCAAAAACACTTGAGGAGGAAGGAAAGGGTTCCTTTGACTTACACTGCCACATCCATAGTCCATCACTGAGGAAAGTCAGGACAGGAACTCAAACAGGGCAGGAACCTGGAGGCAGGAGCTGATACAGAAGCAATGCAGGAGTGCTGCTTACAGACTTGCTCCTCATGGTTTGTTCAGCCTGTCTTCTTGTAGAACCCAGGCGCACCAGCCCAGGGAAGGCACCACACACAATGGCCTGGATCCTCTCCATCAATCACTAATTAAGAAAATGCCCTACAGGCCTGCCTTCAGCCCAATCTTATTTTCTTACTTGAGGTTCTCTCCCCGCCTCAGATGACTTTAGCTGTGTCAAGTAGACATAAACTATCCAGCACAGTGACTATATTTTCCTGTGTTGGTCCATTAGTTTTGCTTTCACACCTAAAAGAGTAAGTTCAGAGACTAAGGCACACTGCGTGGCTACATTCTTCTGTTCTGATTGCTTAACTGAGTTCATTTCAAAGCCAGTGTGAATCTCTGTCTTCACCAATAACTCGATGGGGCTCGCCAAGAGAAACTGGCAGTTAGAGAAAGAAAGTCTGTAAAGTCGTCACAGAGAAAATTCTACCTGAAAAGACATAAAAATGAATGTCCTATCAATTACCCTAAGGGCAACATGCCTCTCTTAATAAACATTTTAACTAATCATGCTTTCTGTTACCATAAATTAAATGAAGCATCTATGGATGCTAAAGCTTGTATTTTTCCCTCTCTCACAATGGCCCTATTTATTTAATCAAGCTTACGAAACAATTTATCACAGTGAGATCCAGGGAAGCAACTAATTTAGGAAGATTGTAATCACAGAAAAAGGAAATCAGGATTTGTAGTCACTTGAACTTATGCCACATCAGTGTGTGGTTATTTTCATTAAGAATTCCCCAGAGCAGGACGGAAAAAAAAAACATCCAATCATTGTTGATAGTGAACATTAATTACCACCTAAACTGTGTGAGAAAATTCAACTATTGCAAATGACATTCGTCCAAGAATCAAAGGCCCCATAGAGCCTAAAAACAAAATAAAACACAGAGATACATCTATGCTCTTCTGTAATTGAGCAGGAGAGAGAATTTAAATTTTTAAAGCAATCTCCAAAAAGAAAATAAGAATGGGCTGATAGTGTATTTAAATAAAAAACAGTATACTAGAATATATCATCAATAATAATAAAATGATAAAAATGAGCACCAGTCTTTTCGGCCACGGCAACCATCTCTCTCCAGTAACTCACCAAAATGACCAACACAAAAGGAAAGAGGAGAGGCACTCGCTATATGTTGTCTAGGCCCTTTTGGGAAACACGGAGTTGTTTCTTTGACCACCTACATGTGAATCTATAAGAAGGGTGACATTATAGACGTCAAGGGAATGGGCACTGTTCAAAAAGGAATGCCCCATAAGTGTTACCACAGCAAAACAGGAAGAGTCTACAAAATCACCCAGCATGCAGTGGGGAAACATTGTAAACAAGCAAGTTAAGGGCAAGATTCTGGCTAAGAGGATCAATGTGTGGATTGAGCACATCAAGCACTCGAAGAGCAGAGACAGCTTCCAGAAGTGGAGGAAGGAGAATAATCAAAAGAAAAAGGAAGCCAAAGAGAAGGGCACCTGGGTTCAGCTGAAGCAGCCTGTACCACACAGAGAAGCACACTTTGTGAGGACAAACAGGAAAGAGCCTGAACTGTTGGAGCCCATTTCATACCAATTCATGGCCTAATGTACAAAAGATAATGTACAAAAAATAAAGGACACAGACTGAAAAGTGTTTTCCTTTAAAAAAAAAAAAAATGAACACCAATGGCTCATCACAGAAAATTGTATACTCTGAACCCTTAACTGTAGTCGCCCATGAAAACAAATGCAAGACTCCAGAGTGGTACCACGGCTTCTCTGTCCATCACTTCCTATCAGTGGTAGTGTCAACTACCACAGAGTACAGCAGAGGTTGAGAAACATGGCTGACCTCTTTCAACAATGTTAGAGCTCTTTCCATCCCAGCCTAATAAACACATGTTCCCAGTAACTCTCCCAATGAATGAGCCCCTTTCAGAAGAGAAGCAGGACTCACATGAACACTGCCCTCTTGATTAAAACGTCCACTGAGCCAGTGGACTGTGAAGGTCCCCCCTCAAGTCGCATGCTTCAGGCTGCATTCACAATCAATTAGTTACATCAAATCCCCTTTTGTTTCCCTCCAGTGACTTTTTATCACCCTGTTACTTGATTCCTAAACAACTGCCTCACCTGGCTTTCTGCCAGATTCCCCATGAGCATGGCCCTCCCAGGAGACAATAGCCAGCCACAGAGATTCTCGGTAATATGGTGAACAGAGAAATGTCTTCAAACTATTTCCCCAGACCAGCAAAGGCATTTATAAAACATTTCTTTAATTGAGGAGGTTCGCATTTCTTTTCCTGCCCATTGCCTGGAGTTTTTACAAAGCACCAGTTTTTCACACGTTTCAGAGCTGCGTAGTCAGCCCAGAACCAAACATCTGTCTGATCTTTAGTGCTAAATGACTACCTGACCTTTACATATGCCCTTAACACCTCTAAAATACACATTCTCCCTCTACAGTGCTGGTTGCTAGCTTTCTATCACTGTGACAAATACCCTAGATCAACGAAGTCTATCAAACATGGATGGTAAGTTCAACTGGACTCATAGTTTCAGAACATTCAGTCCATGGTGTCTTGATGCTGTTGCTGAGAGGTCATGGTGATACAGAGTATCATGATAAAGGAGGGTCATCTGTCTATGGGTACCAGAAAGTTGGGAAGGGCGGGGGTCACTTTTAAGGACACACACCCAGTGACCCAACATCCTTCCACTGGGCCCTACCTAATAAAGGTTCCACCATGTTCTAACAGTACAACAGGCAACTAGTGCACAAAGGCCTTTGGGGTCATTTAGTATCCAAACTGTAACAGTGGGTGATTTAAGTAATCCTGTCAACCTTAAATGGGGCATATATATCACCGACTCCCCATCAATGACGTCGTGCAAGAAGGGGCTGAAACAGCATCAGAGCCAGTAATGAAGAAGGACTGTAACAAAATAGTCCCTTCTGGACACGATAGGGCCATGCACTCCTGAACTCATACCAGCTGTGACTGCTTTCCCAAGTCCTGCACAAGATCAAAGCAGTCAACGTTTAGCATAGATATGGGTAGGGAAGCTCACCAGACCCCACCTCTAGCTGAGAATAACTGGCAGCTGATGGCTATTGGGAAAGGGAAAGCCAGTTCTCTTCAAGGACAAGGCTTCAACCAGGTTACCAATGCTCCTCCAGTGCACCCTACACCTATGCATATGCAGACAGCAACTGCTGAACTCAGCGGATTATAAAGAAAAGTAAAAACAAGATATGAAGTTGAGGAAGGGGTGTGTTGAGTCTGGGAAGAAGTCAGGGCATGGGAGGTGGTGAATATGATCAAGACATACTATTATGAACATCTCAAGGAATAGACAAATAATATTTAAATATATTAAGAACTATGAAAATTCACAGGAGACGTGATTTGATGCTCTATAATGATACTTTATCCCATACTACTATCATTTAAAGCCCTACCCAGACTTAACTTCATTCCCCAAACAAGATTAAATGGTGGCTAATGAGTCAGTCTAACTATCCATAGTATTTTCTTCAGTCTCCTGTTTCCAGGTTATCTGAATGTGTTTCTCCTGCCCATGAGGCTCTGAGTGATTCCTGCAGCATTCTGACCAGTGCACTCCATAATTACCTTGTCAATTCACCTTGTGCTCCAAGTCTCCTTCCAATCCGCAGCTAGGGTTAGCTACACTGCCTATTTCCCTGCATGGGTTCTCCGAGCCTTGCCAGGGCAGCAGTCACATAAATATGCTGAGATTCAACTGCAGCTGCTAAGCCACCTATTCATTTATCTCTCCCCTGCTCCTCTTTCCATTGCCTAAACGTAATTATTCAAAACTTTGACACTCACCCAAGCACCAGACTCCCTATTTTGGCATGCCTCAGTCTCAGCAGTCAACTCTCAGAAAAGAAAAACTTATACTGTGCACCCCTCGGCTTCTCCCTTCTTTTAAATCCTATGCATTCTTCCTGCCTTGCTGCCTACACTAGACTGGACACAAAGGTACTGGCATTCTACTTCCAAAAGCTGCATCCCCTCCATGAACGCAGCCTTTCATGTCCTTCTAAACAGCCACCCTTCAATTCATTTCTCTTATCCATGTTGTTCTATTACACTGATTTGCTTCCCCTTGTGTGTATGATATCTGCTCAAACTTTCCACGTTTTCAAATCGTGGAGCAAACTTTTCCTTGCGTTGGTTTTCTCAAAGTTAGAGATCACCATGAAACGCAGTCAAGCAACTTCATCTCAGTGATTATAGTGAACAATCAAATAAATAGTTTAAATAAACAAATAAATTTTAAAAATGAAATTAAAAAGCACTTTCCCACACTGGAATTTCCTACACTTGGAACCACTAACATTTAAGAGCGGGTAATTGTGCTGTGGAGGGCTGCGCCACGTACCATAGATGTCTAGAGGTAACCCTGACCTCTTTATGTGACCTCTTAGTAACCTTCCTCACTCACTCGTATTAATGAGAGCTCACCATATTGCTCACCAGATTCAGTACAAACGTTGTCTATCTCCCTTAAGAGTTATCCTTGACTCTTTTTCAGTATGTCCTCCTCTCAGCCTCACAATGTAAGAATTGTATTCTAACGTTTTCTTCTTGTGCTCTAAGCTCTATTTGAATTGCAGTTATCAGTGCCCGTGGCTACACGCTATAGGTGCTGATTCCCTAATTGGTTCTTGATTGTGTCAATAAAGACAACGAGAGCCAATTACTGGGCAAAGAGTAAAGGTGGGACTTCCGGGTCCCAGGAGGAAGAGAAGCGATGCAGGGAGAAGGCTTTTTGCAGCCATGCATTGGAAGTAGAAGAAAGTTGCAAGTCATGTAAGGCCTTGGTTACCTAGGGCCTGCAGCCTCCGCCATGAGCGGGTCGAGGAGGTTGGCAGGAGTTAGCTGTTAGCTGATAAGATTAGGGCAGGAGATTCTTCACCTAACAATTGTGTTAACTGGCAAGGTCTAGGATAATAAGGATGAGTGTGTGCTTTTTATCTGTGGATTCAAGGGTCACGGGTGGGGCTGGTAGGGCAGCTCCAGGAGAAAGATGGATGATGGTGGCTTGGTGAAGCTAAGAGCGTGATCGAGCTCCTGGGAAAGGCGCCAATTGGCCATTGGCAGAGCTAAGCCAGGAGGAATGGACAAGGAGAGAGTGGGACTAGAGGCAGCCAATCTTGGAGCTAAGCTGGGAGCAAGGGCCTCAGACCTGGATAAAGGAAGAAGCGTGTTTTTAAAATTACACTTGACAACACACTTATGATCTCTGAATTAAACCTTTCCTAACTCAATCTCGGTTTGACTCTTTTGCTCTGCTCTAATACTGCACTCTAAACAGATTATGTAGTGCCATCATTTTGAATCACCCACAGCAATTCAGAGTGGCCTGATCAGTTAGGATGCCTTATGGTCCGAGTAATAGGAAAATACTATGAGTTATTCAGGCCATGTATGAATTTGCATATAAAAAGAGGTAGAGGCCATACTTGAAACTGTTCAGATGTACATCAGAGTTCTGGATCTTTTTCTCTTCATTTCTCTTAGCTCTTTATTCTACATGTTGCTTTCATTCCCCAGCTACTGGCAGGGTGGACTCAGCGGTTCTATGTCATATTCAGAGATAGCATCAACCATAAAAAATGTACCACTTTCTGCAAGAGAAATGCTTCATAGAAGCCGCACTGACTTGGATCCATGCTTATCCCTGACCTGAGAATTAATAGTAAAATGTAGCTGTGTACTTATTGTACAGTAGGGTTTCTACACTTGGAACTACTGACTTTTAGGTAGATAACTGTGTTGTAAACTGCTGTGCCAGGTACCACGGATTTCCAGAGGTATCTCTGACCTCTTTATATTACTTGTTATTAACATTCCCCACTTACATAAATCAGAGTTGCTGCTATGGACTTAGATTCAGATATAGGAAATTTAATTCCCAGTGCCATAGAGTTGGGAGGAGGGGCCTTTGGAGAGGTATTTCAGTTAAGAGAGCTCTACTCTCATGAATAGATTATTGTCACAGTACAACAATGTTTCTCTACCTATGGGTCGCAACTCCCTTTGGAGGGAGGGGGTCAAATGACCCTTTCACAGGGGTCACATATCAGATATCCTACGTATCAGATACTTACATTACAATTCATAACAGCAGCAAAATTACAGTTATGAAGTAGCAACAAGATAATTTTATGGTTGGGGTCAGTACCACATGAGGCACTGTATTAAAGGGTCACAGCATTAGGAAGGTTGAGAACCACTGCTGGAGAAGGAACTGCCAGAAAGGAATGCATTCTCCTTTCCGTTTCTGCCTTGTTGGTTAGTGTACAGTGTCTGTTCAGGTTCACCAGATGACAGCAGCTTCACCTTGGATTCCCTAGCCTCCAACCCTCTAAGAGATGTCTGTTCTTATGAAGCACTCTGCCTGTGGCATTCTGTTACAGCAACAGAAATGGACTTCCCTCAGGATCAGAAGTGATTAATACTACTGTACTGTCAAAACCAATATTAGTGAACCCTACGATCTCTGCAGTCATCTTGATGCTCTCTTCGTTGCCTGTGGCCAAGCATCAACAGCTCTTATCAGTGTGGTCTATAAAACACCTAAGGAATCTTATCTCTCCATCACCACTATACCCCAAATATCTTCAGCTCTCTGTGTGATTCAGGGGCTACTACACATGTGCACTTCTAGACACTGCGTAGGTGTTAGAAGTGTCTTGAGAATAGGAGACATTGGGCTGGAGAAACGGTCAGTGGTTAAGACCACTGACTGCTCTGCCAGAGGTCCTGAGTTCAATTCCCAGCAACTACATGGTGGCTCACAAGCATCTGTAATGGGATTCGAGAATAGGAGACATCGTAGGGAGAGCTCCAGACCAGAGAGATAAAAACAAGAGGTGCAACCAGGTCTGAGAAATTAGGTCAAGGCAATATGTCCAGAAGACAAATGGGAAATTTACACACACACACATATTGACGGACCAGAGAGAAACAGGCCAAAGTGCATAGAATATGTGAAGAGAGTCACTACAAGAGGCATAACTGCTTTTTGTCTGTTTCCATATCCTTAATGCACAGGTTATCTACATACAAAAAGCAATGTGCACTTTGTGATTAGCTAATGTGTTACTTCACAAAGATGTGTGTTTTCTTTGTCTCGGAGGCTTCATTTGAAAATCTTTGCTAGGCAAACAATCAAAAGCCCAGGAAGGAGTCTGCAAGATGTTCCTATGTAACTGGCAGTGCAGCATAGGAGACGAGTCACAGCTTTTTCCCATTTACTTGATAGGATAATTTCTGAAAACTATGTAGCAACTCTATGAAAACATAAAGATACATGCTTACACTTAATATGTTTGTATTAACAAATCAGTCTTGTTATAATTATACAAGTTTGAAAAAATTAATTGTTGGGAAGCCTTGCCTAAATATAGCAAAAATAATCCTGGTGATATTTATGCTGAAGAATTAGAAATGTCTAAACGTTGAATCTTAATTCTTTTCCAGGGTCCCTGCACTACAGTTTGCTGCCTTAAGTTTCATTTTGTCGGCAGTGATGACACAGAAAGGATGAGTTTCCCACGAATGCCATTTACTCGTGCATTCAGCACAAGCCGCTGCCCAGCAGAGAAGACCCATGCTTGGACACACTGCTACCAAGGCAGGGCCAACACCACATGCCAGAGGCATTGGCTCAGTATTGTTCCTCTTGTGAAGTCCCACAAGCTCAAAATTCAACTCAAAATTGCAGTTGTAAGCCTCATCAGGACTGTCTTGACAAAAAGAGATAATCTTACAGCACTTTCTGAGGCTTGATTTCCAAATATCTAAGATTAACTGTTCCTCACAACAGGAAAGAAGGCCTAGGATTTAATCATTTGCCTTGTCTGAACAGGGTAAAAAGGAACTTGTGCCACCCACCAAACCCTACATACCTTCCAGTCTACCATCGGGAACCTCAGCCACAATGTCCTATTGGCCATGGTGCAAGGGAGTGAGCATTCTAGAATGTTCTAGTTCCAGGGGCTTCTGTATTTTGAGTACACATAAATCAGTGTCTTAAAAACTACAGACATAGTTTGTGCCCCTACCACATTGCTAAATCTTGTATCCACCATGAGATTTGTACACCGGCATCATTGTCATGTCTTGTGCTCTTTCCCCTCTGGGTTTCTATTTAGCCTGGTTTGCTGCAATGGCAAAACCTGCTACAAGCACTAAGAAAGAGGAAACGGGAAGTTAGAGGGCCTGACCCAAGTGTGGCATGCTGATCAACACGCTGCTGAACACAGACATCACTGTTACAAGGTGTTGTGCTTAACTCTGTCTTTTACTTTTGATTCCTGCCAATCAACTGGAGGAGAAAAATTGTTCCCAGTAAATGATATCTCCATAGTGGAGGCCAATGAGCTCTGGTGGAAAAACATACAGAGTAAATTCTGAGGTCAGATAAGGCATATCTCCACACTGTCATCACACACAAAATGGCCTCTCTCCCTCCCTCCCCCCTTCTCCCTCTTTCTCCCTCTCCCTCTCTTTCTCCCTCTCCTTCTCTTTCTCTTTGTAAATGAAATAAAAATATTTAAAAAAAAAAATCCCTGTAGTCCACTGAGTTTTCTCTATACCATTAGCTGTTTTCTTCAATATTTCACCAAATTTAAAACTTAAAATTAAATAGTTTATTTTGGTCGAAAGCAACACTACCTCCCTGTTACCACATTCCCAGTGTTCTTCCCACACCCAGATCCACATGACACTTCGGAGCCCTTCCCAGTGCTCTAAGACAATGACTCTGATTTTGATACCTGACAGAAACAAACTTGTAGTTTTTCTCAAATTACTTTTGGTATAAAAACTGCTAAAAGTCATGTCTGTGCTATAGAACACTGCAAGAGAGAAAGAGGAAGGGAGGGAGAAATGGAAAGGGAAGAAGGAAAGGAGAGGGGAGGGAAGGGAAGGGAAGAGAAGGGCCAACACTGTCAAAGCACATGCTCTCTGGAAGGTGGGGGCTTTTCAGTAAATGACTGGCAAGTAGATCAACAAACAGCAGGGAAAAACAGTCAAATTTAGGTGTCCATATTTAATAGGCTAGAGTTGCAGGCAGAACAACAACAAAAGACAAGAATAGGGACCCACACATTCACACCTGACCTTTTTGTCCCCTGCTCCTATTGTCAACAGATACCAGACTCCAGATTCTGTAGTCCCTACAACAGATCTGTACCAAGAACTGCCATGGGGCTTGTATAGCTGAGGCTACTTCATTGGTTCCTCTTGTTCTGAGGCTCTAGACTCAAACTAACTACGGGTTTCCCCAGCACTCCAGCCTGCTGATGTGGGATCCTTTACCCTGTAATCAGATAAGCCAATCTAATAAATCTTTCAATTATACATACATCATGTTGGCTGTTCCACTGAAAAACTGATACAATATCAAATTTCCCAATAATCAAGTATTTTAAAAACATCAACACAATCCTCATATAATACAGAAATAAACCTTTAGTATCACTATTTACTATTTATGATCACTTTACTATAGCTATCATAATGTACTGTGTCAAACACTTTACAATTATCTTTCCACTTTTCATATGCTTATGTGTTTGTGTATAGTGTGTACATATGTGTGTGGAGGGTTGCTCATCCATGGTTGCACATGTAGAAGACATGGGTCAATACTGGGGTATCTTCCTCAATCACTTCTCCACCTCTCTATCTGTCTCTCAGAGAGGGTCTTTCACTGAACTTTGATCTTTCCATTCAGTGTTTCTGACTGGCAGTGAGCCCTCGAGATCCACCTTTCTCACTCTCCAAGATTCACTCCAATGCCACATCTGGCTCTTATGCAGCTCCTGGGGATCAGAACTCAGGTTCTCATGTTTATACAGAAAGCACTTTCCCCCTGAGCCATCTCCCCAGCCTATCTCATTTTTTTCTATGTCGACATTTACCACGTGCTCAAGGTCAAAAGAGGGTGGCAGAGGTAACGCTCAGGTTCATTTGGATTTTCTGATGATAAAGCCTGTGGAGGTTTCTGTTTTCTTCCATTAAAGTAAGTAAGCTATTCTCACCATCACTGGGGCCCTGTGACAGACTCCCCTTTATTTCCTAACACCTTCGAATCACTGTTTGGCAGTGACTTGCAGAGCAAACTCCTCACATGTTCCCTTATTCTGTTCACTCGTGGCAGATGTGGCCTGAGATCGCAGCACTGGATCCCACCACTCTCCTGCAAGGCGAGTCTCAAGATCTGAGAGGACTGTCAATGTTCAAGGCCCAGCACACCTTCTAGCTTCTTTCTCACCTCAGAGATCACACTAATGTGTTAATTAGGCCAATTTCTCCCACTCCTCTAAGTATATATTTTCCCGGAGAACAAATCAGCTATCTCCCCTAAACCCTTATATGTATTCCAGACTGTATTCTAACCAACAACTGAAGTATAGACAGACAAGGACAAAGAATAGGGGAATCCAAATTTGAAAACATTAATTAGTTAGGTCTAGGAGGCCAACTTCTGCCTCGCTATGAGATTCCCCCTGGTCCTGAGTCGTAACAAGTGTAAGTTTTCTGAATAAACTCTGTTCTTCCTTCTCCTTTGACATGATGGGTGTTGGGTAAATGAGTATTGAGGAACAATGATACACAAAGTAGAGAACGTAGCTCCTCCTGGTTTAATGTTGCATTCAAAGGAACTATCTTTTATGGCATTTGACTTGAACTGTATGTTTTTTCCTTGCTACAGGCTATTAACATGAATATTGCACCATCGAGGGGATTTTTGTTTTTCTTCTGATAGCCATCTTTCAGCAAGTCTGGCTACAAGTTAATTAGATCAGCATTTCAAGAGCCAACTATTGTGTGGCTTGCTGCCTGTACTTGCTAGACTCTACTTTCCCCATAGTCTGCCTCTGCTTCTATCACTGGCTTTATCTTGTAATGAGAATTAATGCGCTGATTTAAATGAGTGATAGGAAATATGATCTATTATGCCTGCTGGCGTATAGTGTGTTTCACCTCATTACCACATTCTTAAAGAATAATTAGCATCTCTGGAGATGAATTGCATATGACATAGCCAACATCTGCAGATACCTTTATTCATAGTCAGAACACAATAGCTCTATCCTTTGCACATAGTCAACTCCAACCGAAAACTTAGCAGTTCAGAAAACTGAAGTAATTCTCTGAGGGACACAGATTGTGCTACTGTTGGGACCTATGCACAGTTCCAAAATTGTTTCTACTGTCTTATCTTTGCATTTTTTTTCCAAAATTATTTATACCCGTCAAATACTTAATTAAAGTTCATAAATAAGATGGAAAACTGACAACACTTAACTAAAATAGTCACCTTCAAAACCCAAGAGTTCATGACATATGAAGACCAACAAGCATAAGGCTTTGTTCAGTCTATTTATCTGTATCTGTATTTCAAGTGGATACAGAAACTGAAAGGCAAATTTAATGTATTTCTAATGCACTTGAAATTATCTTTATATATTGGCAACAATTTAGAATTTATAGATAATTATTTATAATTCTAAATGGATACTGTTATTAATATTGATACAGGATCTCCCCATAGCCCAGCCCTCCTTGACATTGTAATCCCCAACTCATATCCCCCTGCCTCCTGAGTAGCTGGGATTATAGGTATATGCCATTATATCAAAAAATTTTAATCTAAAGTTAACTTCATAGATCATACCTCATAAAATCTTAACCAAAAAGTTGATAGTTGTAACCTACATGGATTAATAATGCTGTTCCCAGAAGTCACAAGTTTTTAGGGGAAAATCCCAGAACCAGATGTGGTATATTTTTCCCTTTGAGTTGTTAGCCAGAAAGCCTCCTGAGGCTTCTAAAACAATAAATGCCATTGCCTTTGCTCTATCAAAACTATAGAGAAGATTCTATCATTGAAACATAAAGAATTTTGGATACAGGATACAGAGAAATGACACTGGAATCTAGCTAGAAGCTTCCTCCCTACTGGCTAGCATTCATAGTACCAAAAGGTACTGTGTACAGTGCTGAAGGAGACATTGAAGTTCTTCCTGACTATGGACCCCCTTGTGCTACAATATCAACTTGACAGGCAAGATATACTCATTGATACCATAGTGTCTGTGTTTACGGGGTAACCACTCACTCTCAGCTTAGGTTAGAGGCCTGCCTTAGAAAACAGAATGCATGCTGGTACTATAAATCTGGTCAAAAGCCTATGGCTGAAATGGTCACAATTCTGTGATCACAATATATATGTGCATGAAATTGGCCAAAATATTTAAATGTTAAAAAAAAAAAAAAAAAAAAAAAAAACCTGCAACACATGCTTGTGATCCCAATATTCAAGAGGCTAAGGCAGGAAAATTGAGAGTCTAAGGCCAGCCTGGATTACACAATGGTACCCTGCTAGGAAGTAAAGGAGACAGAAGGGGAAACCTAACCAAAATTGTTCTCAGAGGAAATACTTTATCTCTAATGTAATTTTTTTCATCATTGCTTTCTTAGTTGAACTTCTTTGATGTATTTCTTCTATAGATGCTATGTAACCTCCTATCACTAGAATGTTTTCTGTTCCTAAAAACATTTTTATATTGTTTTATTTCTTAAAAGAGAAGGTTTTGTTTTATAACACTCCTGTGGACCTCTTTTGGTGGTCAAGAATTCCTTGGGTGCTTGATTAAGTCACAGTGAGTATCTCACTTTATGTATAGAACGATCTGTATAAGTTACTAGAAATCTAGAATTAGCATTTGCTTTTGCCAAACACACATAGGGATCAGGGTTTGTCGAAAAGTCCCCAATGATTTTGCATTTAGTATGGTTTTTGTGCCATCTTCCATTCATCACTGGAAATATTTTTTGGTTTTCAGACAGGCCCTCATGTAGCTCAGGATGACCTTGAACAAACTATGCAGTCAAAGTTAGTCTTCATGCACCTTCCTCTACCTCCTAAGTACTGGGATACAGGAGTGTGCTACCACACCCAATTTACTAACTGAATTTTCTGTTGAAGTCCCCTGAGGACAGGAGCCTTAGCTTGTCTCATTCTCAGACAGTAACCCTTAGGACCATACTTCTCAGTAGCCTCTTGTATTTCCAAAACTAGAACTTGCCATGGTTTAATAAGCCCCTAATACAGTGGTTCTCAGTTTTCCTAATGCTGTGACCCCTTAATATTGTTCTTCCTGTTATGCTGTCTCCAAACCATAAAATTAATATTATAAATGTTTCGGAGCTATAATCTTCCTATTGTTATTTGTTTTAATGTCAATATCTGATATGCAGAATATCTGATTCCTGGGTGATTCTAGATTCTACCAAATTGGCTATCAACATTAACCATCATAATTAACATTAAATGAAATAAAAATTGTAAAATGCTTAGGATAGTGTCTAGTCCTTAGAAAGCGCTTGCTGATACCCACTGCTATTATTATAATTATACATTTCCCTCTCTCCACACCCTGCTCGTCTTCCATCTCTCATGCTTAAAACCCTCAAGCATAGTATACACTGGCCAAACTCTCCAGCTCTGTCATGAATCTATTTCATGGATTAATTCTTTCCAATCTTTTAAGTTGATTAATGACTATGATACCGTGATTGTATCCATATTTCCCCATTTAAATTACCAAAAGATAACCTGAGTAGTCCAGCTTGTTATATGGCATAATGCCAAGCCACAGATTACCAAGCAGTCCATGAAGTTGCCTGCCTTGACCTTTGGCATTTCCTCCCATTCAATCAGCAATGTTCATGCTCTTTAGGAATGTGAGCAGAATAAAGAGGCTACCAAAAGCTGTCTTCCAAAAGTGTCCATGAATAGGGAACATTCACTTAAAAGTTTGTAAGCATGGGGTAGATAAAGGCTTTACTGCTGTGAACAGACACCATGACCATGCAAGTCTTACAAAGGACAACATTTAATTGGGGCTGACTTAGAGGTTCAGAGGTTTACTCCATTATCATCAAGGCAGGAGCACGGCAGCATCCAAGCATGTATGATATAGGCAAAGCTGAGAGTTCTACATCTGAAGGCCACTAGCAGAATACTGGCTTCCAGGCAGCTAGGATGAGGGTCTTATAGCCCACATCCACAGTGACATACCTACTTCAACAGGGTCACACCTTCTAATAGTGCCTTTCTCTGGGCCAAGGATATACAAACCATCACACTGTGACTGACACACCTGTGAGATATGATTATAAGTTTGAAAAATAAACATTGCTCATCTGTTCTCATTAGCTCAATGCCATGATCAAATATCCTTATATCAAATAACTAACAATTTAATTGGACTATAGTCAGATATATGAGTCCTCGTTGATGTGTTTCACACATGGTCAGATTGTTGGAGGTGTCAGCAGTAAGTATCATGGCACTTCTGTAAGTAAGCTGTAGGAGATGGAAGGGGCTTCATTGCATCACAGGATAAAATTTGACTAAATATTCTTATATTTGCCTTAGATCCATCAGTCAAAAAAAAGGAAAAAGGGGATGATTTCTATCATTTCTCACTAGTGTAATGCTCAGAAAAATGTCTGTGTTATAAACATGAAGAGCACAGTAAAATTAATATAGATCAAGACAGAGCACTATCATTTCCAATGATGGCATTAAAAATAACTCTATTAGAAATGTGTAGTTTTAAAAGCATCATCTTTATTGGTCACCACAATCCCTACTTGTTCCATAAATATTGATTATGGGTCCATCAACTATGAGTATATGAAATATCTATTTAGCCTTTCTGTATCAACTGAACTACACCACCCACAGGTACAATGTTTCTCTTAGCTTCCACTTCATTGTGCATAGAAGTAGAGAATTACATAAGTTGCTCTTCTCAAAGTGTCCATTCACACACTATTTGGGTGTGTGTCTACCTTTCCTGGGTTTATCGTACCAGATTCTATTTGTTGATTCAAGAAATCAACTAAGGGAGTTATCAACCATTTTAAAATGAAGATATTTGTTCCCCACTCAGGACAGTTGGCTCCTTCCCATCATGAATACAAACTTACATCCTCAAGGACCTATTTCAGGATTAACATGCAGTTTCTTAAATCTAAGTACATTCATTTTCATCTAAGCAAATGACTTGCATGGTCCACTATGCATAGGCATTCTTCATATTACATGCCATTTTATCATGTAAGCTATGCATATTTTAAATTTTGTAGTATACCAGTGTCTTAGTTAGGGTTTTATTGCTGTGAACAGACACCAGTATCAAGGCAACTCCTATAAAGACAAACAGTTAATAGGGCTGACTTTCAGGTTCAGAGGTCCAGTCCATTACCATCAAGGCAGGGGCATGGCAGTGCCCAGGCTGGCATGGCACAGGAGGAGCTGAGAGTTCCACATCTTGGTCCGAAGGCAAACAGGAGAAGACTGGCTTCCAAGCAGCTAAGATGAGGGTCTTAAAGTCCATACCCACAGTGACACACCTACTCTAACAAGGCCACACCTACTCCAACAAAGCCACCTCCTAATAGTGCTACTCCCTGGACCAAGCATATTCGAACCACCACAATCAGAAAGAGCCCATGTAATTATGTAATAGGGAAAAGAAAGTATGAATAATCTTAGGTGATTTATATAATTTCTCAACCTTATCTTTCTCAACTATAAGATGGGTATACAAGATATCGCCCATCTTGTAACAAGATTATGAGACTCAAATGAGATAGTGGACATGAGCCCTTGGCTGGAGATTTGCTTTGTTTCTTTTTTTCTATAATACATAAGAGGTGCAGGGTCTTATCAAGATGTGATACATGAGACTGAGAGCAGTCTTAAAGAACATCCCTGTTCTTCAAAAAGCTCATCTCGATCCAAATGCCTCAACTGTTCACACACAGAGAGAAGTGGCAGTGTGCCAGTCTCTTCTATCTATATCCTAACAAATCAGGGAAATTTCATCAACTGTGATTGATACATAAATTCAACAAATATTTAAGGAACATTTGTTCTCTATTTCTGTCCCCCAGTATCCTACAGTTTAGTAGAGCATACTTAAGAATATATAGAAACAAAATGAAAGGAACATAATAATACTGAAAAAAATGTATTCTAAATAGAGTGGGGAACCCAAAATCGGGGAATTGGAGTGCTCTGAAAAGACCTCCTAAGAAAGTATTTATTAATTTATTCAACTATGCATTAAGTAAATATACTTTTGCATTTGTCCAAGTGTCAGGTACTACTTATAGAGTTAGAAACACTTCAACAATCAAGAGATGCTGTGGATTGCCCTGGTGCTGCTTGTATTTTGATGCTAATTCTGCTTCCCCAAGGGAGGCGGTGCCTGGGAAGAGGAGTGAATCACTACTCAGGTGTCTTCTTGTGAAGCTTCTCCCCATTTTGACTTGTAAAATAAAGGCTAGAGCCGGTGATTGGGCAGTGGAAGGGAAGGTGGAGCTAAAAAGTTTTGAAGAGAAGGAAAGGGGGAGAAGAAAAGATGATGGAGGAGAAGGAGGAAGGAAAATGGAGCAGACGCACATGGTCTGAAAACTGCAAGCTATAAGGGATCTCATACCTGGGAAATATAGTAGTGTAGTGGTAAATCTACCTAATCTAGGTGTGCAACTTGTATTCATATTAATTGAGTTGTGTCTTCTTTACACGGGTTTATTTGGGTTGGAGAATTTACTGCAACAAACAGAGATAAAACTTACACCGAATATAGGAAGAAAATAATCAAATATACATAGTTCAGCATGTATAGTAATCAATTAGATAATTAGAAGTTTTTAATAAATTAAGTAAGTAAACTAGTGGAGAACAATTTGGGGGTAGGAAAAGTAACTTTACATAAGCAGACGAGAAACTTTTTTTTAAATTTTGAACATTTGACCTGAGACCTGAAAGTACTCTTGGCAAAAGGAAGAAGACCAAGCGCAATGAAGCCGTAACAAGAATGACCGGCATATAACTCAACATTTGGAAGAAGGAAGGAAAGAAAGAGGGTGCATGGAGAGTGCTCATGGACAGATCACGTGGGAGTCATCATGGGAAGAATTTGTATGAAATCAAACTTAGGGAAAGCTGTTAAAAGGTTTCTAGTTATTGATTGATTGATTGATTGATTGATTGATTGTGATTTAGATAGCCATGGATTATTATGTCAATGAAAGAAAGATTGGCAGAGACCAAGAAGAAAGCTGCTGCAGAAGTTAAGATCATGGTGAGGAGTGAGAAGGCACCAGAGACTCAAAATTGGACCTACTCAGTCTAAAAAAGACCAAACATGGCGGTGGTAGTGGTGGTGGTGTTGGTGGTTGACTTGACTATTTAGAGACATGATAAAGAAGACAGATAAAGAAGAGAGGGGTAAAAAGAATTAATAAGTTACTGGCCACATGCTGTCAGTATTTCTATTTCTCTTAAATCCCTTAACAACTTACAGAAGAGGATGCTCTAAGCACACTCCTTCCCCCCCCCCTTTTTTTTGCCTCTGGGGTAAAACTGAGACAAATGGACTCACCCAGAAGAGGGGACAGTACGTAAATTGCCCACAGTCTCCCTCCTTGGTGAGAACGATTTCAGATCCTGCTTCTTCTGACTCAAAGCTGTGTCTTTTCTTTACCTTCAATCTTTCTCTGGGACCCTAAGAAAAGTGGAGGATGAAACAGGATCTTGAGTTCAGTCAGTCTGTCCTAAGAACACATGTAGAAAGGGGAATTACCGGAAGTCAGACTGGCTGCATTCTTTAACAATTCCATCTACTTCCGGAATCTCACCAAGGGCATTGTGTGAAGACTTTAAATAACTTATGGAGTCTCTCCAGGCTTTGCCTCCTAAACTCATTAACCTTACCTTATTGGTTTAATGTATGAGCATTTTATGCCCACACTGTGTAATGCATTAGAAAAGCCCTTGGTAGAGAGCTGCCGGGCTGTGCAGAATTTTGGATTCCCTTTGTATCCCACGTGGGAAATCCCTTTTCCCTGGAGCTCCATTGGTTTCAAAAACCCCACCCCTGAGGATTTCCCATCCACTCTGATCTCATCAGGTATGCCTGGCTTCAGGCCACACCTGAACTCCAAATGTACATTTTGGAACAGCTGAATCTCCTCAGACAACTAGTGAGCCAATATTTAAGGCTTTTCATCTAGGTTTTCAGGCCTCATACAAAAATATCCCAGTAGCTCACAGTGGTCTCACAGAAGCCAAACTCTTCTAAAGGCTTACTATGGTACTACATCCGGAGACTCAGCAGAACCCCACAGTAGAAAGCCAATGCGAGGCACTCTTCCATACACGCACTAGCCCAAGGACGCCATGGGATATGGCCATCTTTGAACTGTACAGAGTGCCTTCCAAAGCACTTTACAGAACAAGTTGCTTGCAGTACAGGGTATGACTTTCTGTGTCCACACAGACTAAGAAGAGGTCCTGGATCAAATGAATATTAGCACATAATAACAAAAATGAAGATACAGTAAATAAATACTGTAACTGTACATTTACACATTCCAGCTTCAAACACAGTTAAGAAAGGTGGACCAAAGCATCGCTTGAAGAGCATAGTAGAGTTAATGGATTAAATACATCTCTACCACAAACTGATGGGGTTAAATTATAATAAACAGAAATATGGATTGAGAAATGGTAATTTAGATATTATACACCTTTACTATGATCTAAACACTGTTCTAAGTATTTTACTGGTAATTTAAACCTGAAAAATATTCTACCAAGGGATACCATCAGAATATACATTCAACAGATAAGAAAGACAGGTTATACCCAGATTTTCAGAGTCAGTTGTGTATAGAGTAAACATTAAAACTTATGCAATCCTCTCCATAACTTACGTTCTTAACTATTATTACATCACCTCTCTGTGCAATATGATTGACAAACTATGCTACTTGATCTCTGAGTCACCTATGTATCTAAGAAGCCTCTTAACCCTGCTTCTAAAAGTAGATTTAGTGAGTACATTGGTTCACTATGTTGAACTTCAGTTGAATTATTTCTCTGGTATGTCTTTGGTGCCATACCTGGGGTGCAAAGAAGTAATGCAACAATACTTTTCTGACATAGCCACCATGTTTATAAACTAATAACTAACCAAACACATCTCTTTGGTGTCTTAATTTTATTTCTGTTGCTGTAATAAAATATCTTGACAATAAGAAACTTAAGGAGAATGGGTTCATTTTAGCTCTCAGTTCTGGGTTATGGTCCAGGAAAGGCAAGGCATCAGAAACCTGACATAGCTAGTCACACCCACAATTAAGAGCAGAGAAAGAACCAATGCATGTATACTGGCACTCAGCTCACCTACCTTCTCCACTCACACAATTCAGGATCTTCTGCTTAGGGAATGATACCACCCACAGTGGACAGGTTCTCCCACTTCAATTAATGGAATCCAGACAGAATGCCTACAAACCAACCTGATTGTGACAATCCCTCACTGATACTCTCTTCCCAAGAGACTCTAGACTGCGTCAAGTTGACAATCAAAACTAACCATCACACCCAAGAAGTCTCAATTATTTTTAAAGTGCATATGTTGAAACCTAAAAACCCTATTTTTCAAACAAATGTCTTTTGAAATAGTAATTTTTTTTAGATAGGAAATTTAATTTAAAATGACCTGTTTGATAAACACTGAAAATATTCTTTTAATATTTCTTTTTTGTCTAACTGAAACCCTGTAGCATTTGACCATTGTCTTCCCATTCCCTCCAGCCTCTGTTAATTAGTCCCTACTCTTTGCATCTATAGAGTCATTTGTTTAAGATTCTACATATAAATGAATTACACTTACTTATTTCACTTACTAAAATTAACTTTTATAAATAATACAGGTATTATAAATAAGCTATTTATAATCATAGTACATATATGTTATTATAATATATTAGAAACAAGCTATTTATAATATGATATAAATAACACTGCCATTATAAATAAGTTATTAGAAACACTGCAATAAAGCATGGAAATGCAACTGTCTTTTGAACATGCTGGTTTCACATCCACAGGACAAATAACCTAGAAAAGTGCTAGATCACATGGTAATTCTAGTTTTGCATTTTGAAGAACATAGTTTTCATAATATCTGTGCTATATTTTTGCCCACAAACTGTACAGAAGTTCCTTTTGTTCCATAGTTTAACCAAGGCATGTTATCTTTCTCCATTTGACAGTAGGTCCTCTACAGGTGTGACATGGTCTCCTCATAATTAATAAACATGTTCTTAAGGGTATCTCATTAGAGATACAACATAAATTATGAACTATTTAAAATTAGATGATAACACAAATAAGGGATTTCAAAGTCATTAACTTACAACTAAAATGGCTCATGAAAATAACTGCCAAAGCTAAAGCTTCTAAATATATGCATTATACATGAGAAAAGAGAGTTTTGAATTTTATTAATTAACAAGAAACAACAGAAAAAAAAAACAAGGACTGCAGAAACTGAGACGCAATAAAATATAGGGAAAAATTAAAATATAAAGCAAAAATATTTAGATATTCAGATGATTAAAGAAACTTCATAAAGTTTTTCTAAAACTGACAAATCAACCCAGGATGTTCATGAGAAGACAGACGCACAAATAGTATTAGAGATGAAAACTGAAACATCATTTAAATGCACTTACACAATGCTCAGACCACTTTTTATCTTTACTGAAATTGCAAAATAATTATCGTGAGTTTTTGAAGGTATTTTTCAGAGTAAAGCTAAAACCCCTATTTTTCAAACAAATGTCTTTTGAAATAGACATGTGTTCCTAATTTTGCTGGTGCTTTGTATGCCAATCAGTGTGTATAATTACACCAAATACTACAGATACATAGATAGATAGATAGATAGATAGATAGATAGATAGATAGATAGATAGAATAATTTTCTCCTTTTATTCACTAATATTACAATATAATTATTTATTTTCCAGTGTTAAGTGATCTATTGGTTCTTAAGTTAAAACAACCCAGTCATTGCATAAGCTCCATTTTACATACTATCAGATTCGTTATAATTCACTTGAGGATTTTTCTCAAACAGATTTATGAAGGGCTTTTCCTTTCTCATCGTCTCCTTTATCACACAGCTGACACTAGAGCTATGTTAGCATCATGAAAACCTTTCCCTTTTTTTCCATTGCCAAGAAATACCTCTGTAAAACCATGACTATTCTCCTTGATACTGCTTTCCCGAGAAATCATCTGGGCCTGGGGATTTCTTTGCAGGAAGATATTTTACAACAAAGGTCTTTTTTTTTAATAGGAGAAATTTGGGCATAGGAAGCTAATACAGAGACAAGGAAATGTGCAAAGCTCCAAAGCATGACCTTTAGTATTATGACAGACTACAGGACATGAAAGATCTTCCTTCCGCAAAACAGAAACACTAGACAAAATATAAATTTTTTCTTTCTAATCAATAGCCAAGTTTGATGGTAAAAATAAAGGGAAATCTCCCAGATGCCAGAAATAATAAGGGAACTCGAGCCAGAAATAAAC
Organism: Mastomys natalensis; assembly: GCA_021653895.1. Taxonomy (NCBI): domain Eukaryota; kingdom Metazoa; phylum Chordata; class Mammalia; order Rodentia; family Muridae; genus Mastomys; species Mastomys natalensis. The sequence goes on from JAJTUV010000398.1 coordinate 905,182, forward strand.
ACCAGTTGTTACCATGACAGCACAAAAACCTGATACAAGACTTGGCTACTAAGATTTTAATGTTCACATGGGTACAGTTTTTATGGTCACAGCCTCTTGGGGCTCAGATACTATAGAGTATCCTTTTTAAACTAAACCTTATCAGTAAAACAGGGATCAGCAGAAATTCCTCCTACTAGCCTAGAAAATTGGCAAGAAAGCTTGGCATCCGCCCAAGTCTTTAAAGAAAAACAAAATCTCCTAAGCAAAATTTAAATCTTGTGTGTGACATGAGTCACAATCCAAAACAATTAGCCCACAAACTAATTTTAGGATGCCTTCAAAGGGGGCCCGCAATCCCCTCTGTAAACTATATTATAGATATGAGGATCCAGTGAGCCACCAAAGGCACACTAACCCCTTGATAAGATTGCATTCGGGGTCAACACTTAACAACTAGACAAGGAAACAGCTCAGAGTGAGAGACAGACAGCAGATTCAACAGCTGGGAAAATATCGGCACCAATCAGCAAAAACAACAGAGCAATATGAAACAGACTGTAATATTGATTAGCGTATAATAAAAAATAGAAAACTATGGAAAGAGAAAGAATCTTGAAAATTAAGAACAATGGCCATAGCAACTGAAAAGTCATCAGGCTGAAGAGATGGGAGTTAAGAGTGTTTGCTGCTCTTTCAAGAGTTTCATTCCCAGTAACTAATCTGCCAGGCTCACCGCCAGGGATCCAGTGCAGATACCTGCATGTAAGACATTCCAGGTCCTTACACATGTGTACACACTAGGCAAGAATTTTTTTTAGCAAATTAAAAAGTGTGTTTTATTGTTAATGGAATCAAGATTTTTTTTCCCAAATTAAAAATTATATAGTAGGAAACAAGCATTTAAAACATTTTCTTTTCTAAACAGGTTGAAAACTAAACCAAATGAATTTATGTTTTACTGAAGCTGCTGCTTTTGGAAAAGCCGACAGTTCATCAAGGACGTTGACAGGCTGCTGAAAATCACAGTTCATTGTGGATTATCCTGCATAATTAAGCATGTTAATTAATGAGTACATTTCCAAATATTATGCTCTAAATGAAATTTCTGCCCAAGAAATCACGAGAGGGAAAAATAAAAACGTTAAACTGCCTGTTGACTCTCAGACAGAACAAAAACATAAATATGCAAACAAACCAATTACTCCAAAGTCATCACAAAATAACTCTAAATGACCTAAATGCATGGTTCAAATATATTTGAAATTCACAAAGCATACTGATAGGAATTTGATTGTCCTGATGTAAAGTCTTTTGAAATTTTACATAGTCCAAGAATTTAATAAGAATTTTAATTTCAGTTCAGAATAACAGAACAAGAAATACAAAACCAAGCCCATGTCTACATACAAAGAAGCAGCAAAAGCATGAGAAAACAAACAACTGTAGAAAAAAAATCAGCTTCTCTTTAAAGGAATGTTAATATTAGCCTGAGGGAAGACAACAAAACAAGTTAAAAAATAAGAAACAATATGTGAAGTACAGAATTCCACAGTGAACTGTTCACCAACATGAAGTATTCCCTGCGTACCCTGTAGACTGGTCACAATTAAAAAGACTAAAAATATCAAGTCTTGGTGAAATATAAGGCAACTGAAATACCTGAAATCTATTGGTGGAAATATTAGATGGTACAACCACTCTAGATATAATACAATGACTTCTTATACAGTTAAACATTCTTTTCAGTGCAACTCGGGAGTAAAGAGCAGTCCACACAATGCTTATGGGTGAATGCTCGCAGTAATTCCATGCATAACAACTGCAAATGGGAAATAACCAAATATCCATTAACAGCAGGTAAACAAGAAAATGTACCCATTGCTACTCAGTCATAAAAAGGAACTACTAATGTACGCAACAACTGAATCTGAACCTAAAACTCATCATTCCAAATAAAAGAAATGTGGGGTTTGGGGTCAGAGGCGTCACAAGGAGGATTAACTGTGTGAGAAGCTGTTGGAAGGATTTTGGCCTGACAGAAATGTTGTCTACTTTACAGTTGCATAGATTTGTCAAAGTCATCAAATCAGTCACTTAAAATTCGTGAACCTTATTTTTATTGTGTGAAATTTACTGGAGAAAAGCTGTTTTTAAAGAACAATGGCTCCATATTCAGTCAAGCATTGATATATTATTTAAGATGATTTTTTAAAAGAATTAAAGTACTATTCAAAAATTACCAAAGACCAAATGTTTTCCTACTTACCCTCGGTTTTGTTCTGTTACACTAAAACACTTGGACGAAGAAACTTTTTATTTGGCCTACAGGCTCATGTCCCAGTCCACATTGAGGGAAGTCTGGGCAGGAACTCAATCTAGCAGGAACCTAGAGCAGAAACTGAAGCAGAGGCCGTGAAGAAGGACTGCATGCTGGCTCAGCCCCTCTGGTTTGCTCAGTTACCTTTCTGATACAAGACCACCTGCCCAAGGATGACACTACCCACAGCGGGTTGAAGCTTCCTTTATCAATTAGCAATTATGAAAATGCCCCACCCAGACATTCCCACAGTCCAATCAGGTAAAGGCAATTCCTCAGTTGAAGTTCCTCTTTCCAAGTGTGTCTAGTTGACACTGAAGCTAACTGTGTTGCTACTTATATGCCACTCCTAATTTTAAAAATTTACTAAAGACAAATAGAGACAGCTCAGTAGTCAAGAGCACTTCCTGCTCTTGTAGAAGACAGGAGTTCAGTTGACAGCACTCATTTCAGCTAACCTCACAACTGCCTATGACTACAGCTCCTGGGACTCTCAGGTACCTTGTGATTTGAATAGAAACTCGAGTGTTTAAATACGTGGTTGCTATCTGGTGGTACTCTTTTAGGAGGTCATGGAATCTTTCAGGGATGGAGCCAAACTAGATGAATTGAATCTCTGAGGAATAGGTCTTGAGTTATGCTTGGTCCTGCTTCCTGTTGCATCTCTGTTTCTTGGTCCATCAAGATATGAATAAGCAGCCTTCCATACCTGCTGTTATAGCCATGAGGCACCCACCATGGGCCTTCCCAGTCCTGGTGGGTTTGTACCCCTAAACCATGAGCCAAAATAAGTCCGTCCTCCTTTATGTTGCTTTTTGTAAGTGATTTGAGCACAGCACTGGAAAATGCAACTAATACATTTAGGAAAAAAATTTCATTAAATATTTATTGAGTACCCTGGGAAATAAAATCATAAAAAACTAATGTTTGCCTCTACATAGTGTCTATGTAGTGGAGGGAGTAGAGTGTAAATAAATGGATTCACTCTAGTGCCAAGCAGGTTAACAGGGCAGTCGAGGGACACTGTTGGACTAGGTGATCAGAGAAAGCTTCTCTGAGGCATGAGCCATGAGCCACAGGAAATAATGGCAGATGTCACATGTGTAGAAGAAGAGGACAGCAAGAGAAGCAGCCCTGGAGGAGGAGCTGGACCTGACAAGTCAGAAACAATCATGAAGCTGGAGGTGAAATGAAGAGAAGTCAGAAAGAGGAGCTGGAAATCTGCCTTGCGTTTCTAAAGGCTCCTTCTGGCAGCTCCAGAGAGAATGCCAGGGAGACCAGTTAAAGTGTCTCAGGCTACAGGACATCAAAAGGCATGAATGGTAGCCAAGTTATCTTGTGAGTTAAGCCAAAAGATTTTGTGGAGGGATTACATGTGGGGTGCAAAGAAAGAGAAGTCTCAGGTGACTCCAAAGCCATTGCCCGGATGACTAAGAAAATTCTGGTGCCTGTACTGAGAAGGCAACACTAGAAAAAAACATAAACACATTTGGGATGGAAAGGAGGCATTGGTAATGGTGAGACGCCTACTGGGTGCCTTATGCACGGTTAGGCGGACAGTACCCTCCTCCTTTCTCGTTTCTGTTTTAGTCAGTCTTGGGGAATGACCAGCCACACAGGGTGTTTGCCATTCAGATTTCCCAAAACTGTCATGGAAAAGAAAACGTTTGCTATGCTTTCGCCATCATGGGGCTAATTGTACTCTTGACAGTTCTGCCCACAGAATGCACTTTCTAAGGAAATTCAGGCTAACATTTGGAGGATGCGTATGACACTAAATTCTCTCACAGCCGTAGGCCTGATATGCATCCTCACGTCTTCTGGAAGAAACTGAAAGTGTTGTGTGGGAGATGGTTAGATATATCTATTCCCAACTCCACGCCCACTGGCATCCAACTGGTCTGAAATGGCCTTGCGCGAGTCCTAAAACAATAGAAATCAGCAAATAGAGAGTGCATTCTCCCAGCCTCAGCTGCATCACCACACCACTGATGAATCCACGCTTTGTACAGGAAATTGAGACCCTAGGAGAAATATGACTGAGCAATTATTAAGCCAGGTCACAGAGGTCTCCACCTCACCAAACATTCTCTTCTGAACACACTGTTGGGACGTTATTCTTCACTGAAGAGTTCTGCTTGTATTTCTTCTAATCTTAAGATAATTCTATGAGGAGAATATAATTGTTATCTTTTTCATGTTAGCAGACTACGGTTTTGAGAAATGAGTAAAGCACTAACTCGAAATGCACATATGAGTATATTAATGACTGATCAGTATTGCCCTATCTGACGTTAGGATCCATTCACTCTAAGCCTATGTCATTCTAACTTACTAAAATCTATTTTTCAAGATAAATCAGATCCACTCTTAATTTTCCTAGATCATGTAAGAAATAAAAAGGAGTAAAGTTATCAAGGGCACAAGAGACATGACAAATATAAAGAAGTATCTCAACACTAAGAAATAGACTTTTTGGTGCTGGAGAGGTGGCTCAGGGATTAAGAGCACTGACTGCTCTCTCAGAGGATCCAGGTACAATTCCCAGCACCCACATGGCAGCTAACAACTGTATGTAACTCCATGATCTAACACCCTCACACAGATAAACATGCACACAAAACACCAATGCTAGTAAAATAAAAATAAATACATTGAAAAAAGAAAATATATACTTTTCTAATGTTCCAGGATGATTCCTTAAGGGGACAAAAAATTGCAGGGATTCTTTAAGTAGAGGAGACTGTGAGACATTCCTTTTGGATGTAGCTAGGAAGAAAACTTCAGGGCAAAAATATAAAGACCTGACCAAGGCAGCAATGAGGATGTTCACCTAAGAAGAGCAAGAGGACGCCTCTGGGGACTGGGAGAACAATTGAAGTGAAGCTCCCTGTGTGCTCCGGCAAAGGCTTTGAACCAGAAATAACCAACTAAACAAAAGACAAAGGAGAGTCTACTTTGAATCTCAAACATGCACTTCCCAACACAGTACAGTTTTGCATTTACAACGTTGCTCGCTCATGCTTAGTGACATGATGTGTTTTTCTTGCCTGTCCACTTGATGACAAACATAATGAGTAGGTAGCAACACTATGTCTGTGACTACCCTGTCAACCAAAGCCTCACCGACCCAGCCTCTCCCTGCAGATCTTGTCAAGAGGAGCTATGAGCTGCCCTGAAGCATTTTCACTGGTAATGTCCCTTCCAGCCTTGAAACATCAAGGAATCCTCCCTCCTGTTGTAAAACAGAGTTAAAAGAAAGTTTCCAGCAATGTGGTACTACCGGGTGGGGGAAAGGTCCTAATTAATGTTTTTGAAGTTTCCAGGAAAGCAAGCAGCACTTATACAAACTCAAGATATTCTGGGGCCTACACACAATTCCCAGAATGTGTCCCCTATCCAACTTTCACCATTTTGAAGTTAAGGTGAATATCTCAAAATCATTTTTTAAAGATCAAAAACACTTTTTATTAGATTTCATGCTTTACAGATAAAATAATCACAGGTTTCTTAATGAGAATCATTTCAAGCTCGTGACTGCTGTTTCTTTCCAGACCTGCCAATCAGGACTCTGCTCAAACCCAAAAAGGATCCCAGACTAGAGTCCAAGATAACTTCTGACACAAACATTTGTTTAAGAAATTTCAAGAACAAACCAAGTGTCAGCAGAAAAAGCACTGAAGAGTTTTAGAGTTTTAATGTTAAGGGACAGATAATCTGCTATAGGTAAAATTTGTGTCCTCCAAAAATGCTTATGTTGAAACTCTACCCCTTAGCACTTCAGAATTTGACCATATTTGGAAATAGGATCGTTGCAGATATAATTGGGAAAAATGAGTTCATACTTGAATATGGTGGGCCACTAATCCACTATGATTAATGTCCTCTCTCCAAAAAAATGAAAATAAAAAAAAAAGGAATTGGGAGGTGTTTGACACAGCACACAGAAAGAACATACATGAAGAAGAAGGCAGGGGTCCGGCTAATGCATTGACAAGCCAGGGACTCCGTAAGATTCCCAGACACCACAAATTAGGAAGACAACATGGCACAGATTCTCGCCCACAGCCTTCAGAAGAAAACAAACCCACTAACACCTTAGATTTGGAATTTTGGACTTCCAGCCTTCAGAATCATGATAGTCAATTTACAGTTTTCCAAGTCATCCAGTTGGTAGTATTTTGTTACAATGTCTCTAGAAAATATCTAGCTCTGCCTTCTTGGGCACATCTCATTTTTACACATTTCTCTAAAATATATATATGAAACAAACAAGCAAGCAAAAAAAACTTGTGAAAATCTACTTCTTTTCAAAAAAAATGGTATATTGTATGAGGTCATATAAGCCTTAGTTATGTGCCATGTGAAATAAAGAGTTGCCATTTTACACACATGACAGGCTGCCACAGCCTGTACCCTTGGGTACCACTTCTCTGTAACTCTCCCTGTCCATTTCCCGCTGCTCCCTTTGTACTGAGCCAAAGGTCTTTACCTGCCAAGAACTGATTCCTCCTTACAATCTATCTCTTCTCACTTCTTCTAAGTCCTCCTTTCATAGGCTATCTAGTCCCTCTGGTGTCACTTGCAATATTTTTCAACGATGTGGATTACTTTCAAACAGGAATTAAATGTTCTTTCCTTCTTACCATCTGAAATTAGAACATCCTTACACAACCCTAAGACCCAATACCTAGTGTGTGTTGAGAATTTACTATGTGCAAGAAACTTTGGACATCCATTATAATTGGCTCTCACATAAATCTTATAAGTTACATTTTATTAAACACAAAGATGGTAATACAGCAAACCATTGGAGGAGCTGGGCTTCCAAGATACGGGTCAAACTGCAGAGTCTCCTCTGCCAATTGTTTCCTGTCTCGTAAAAGAAGCACCTTGGACTCACTTAGATTCATTTTCTTAGTTACCACACAGCTTTATGTCTCCACGAGTCCAATGAGACTTTTCGTATTGTTTGATCTTTGCTTTCATTAATCATATAAATGAAAGAGCTGACAGTTTGCTTAAAACCTATACCCTTTGTTCTTGCTGTTCTGCCATGGACTCTTCTGTTCAGAAACCTCTATGAGCTTCTCTGTCTCCTGAATGTCTGCATACTGCACAGTTCTATCCTGTTTCCTTTCTGAGTCCACACTCGCCTTGGATGATCTCACTTATTCCGATGGTTTCAACTGTCATCCGCCTAAGTTTCAAGTGGATAGAACAGCTCCTTGGCACACTCAGCGAACACTGACAGCTAGAAATGCTGGGAGTGATACCTGGGGACAGACGGGCCACCCAAACAGACCCACAAGAGAAACATGGACTGTGATAAATTCGCCATCACTAACAAGTATCTGGCTCTCAGACTTAAAAACTCAGAAACTTGAGTATGACACTGTCACAGTATTTTAAACAAGGGAGGCTGATGTATACAACTAGAATGCCAAGATATGAGTTACTGATGAGGAATATGACTGTCTAATGAACCTGATGTATGTGTCCGTCTGACCGCAGCATTCTCTCCTTATAAAGAATGACATGAGGTTACATTATCAGAAAGCTGTTTGGAGTGGGTGCATCCAGAACGAGGACAGTTAATTGTATGGTGCTAATGTGTAATGACATCATTACATATTTATAAGGAGAAACAGTCCATCACCACAGTGGAATCCTGATTATTCAAGTGCAAAATAAATTAACACATTGAGTCCTAGTTAGAACTTGGCAGGACACTGCTCAAATATGTTTCTGTGATTATTTTTCATTGCTGACCCATGAACTTCTGGTGGTTGTTCATTTCAGACAAGTTCATCTCTGTAGAGCTTACTATCAAGACTCACTACCCTGGGAATGACATTGCCTCTTGGAGAAAGCATTGCATCATGTCTCTTCTCTCATATTGCATGCTAATTTCAGTAGGCTGTTATATTTATTTTTTCCTGCATTAATAAGACAAAGTCAATCAGACTTCCTTCACAAAGCATACATTTATCCTTTTCTACAGTGCCCATGTCTCCTCCTGGTGCCCCAGGATTTCTTCCCCTGAATTGCAGAGATGGCCTCATCTCTCGTCTCCCAGCTCTGAAGACTCCCTTGCTCCACTGTGCCAAGAGATAAAGTTCTAAATTGAAAATGCAGTGGTGCCACGATAATCCTTGCAACCCTTCCAGCTCCCGAGAGCTTTCATCATGAAATGCAAAACCTCTAATACATTTTGATTAAGCTGCTTTTATTCATGAACTTTCCTCAGATTTCAGCCCAGATGACACTTCTCCCAGAAAATCTTTGCTAGCCAACCCTGCTTGAATTCATGAGAGTGGAGAACTTTGTGTGTGTGTGTGGGGGGGGTGGTTCCACTACAGAATATACCTGCATATACCTGCATATACCTGCATATACCTGCATATACCTGCATATACCTGCATATACCTGCATATACCTGCATATACCTGCATATACCTGCATATACCTGCATATACCTGCATATACCTGCATATACCTGCATATACCTGCATATACCTGCATATACCTGCATATACCTGCATATACCTGCACTCCTCCTCATAGACCATTAGCCTCCTCTGAAGTTTGTCTCGCTGTTTTTGAATCAACACACCTGGCACGAGCCTTGATATTAATAAACAGTAACCGGCATATTGACTATTAAGTGAATAAATAAATATAAAAGCTTACAACAGAGCATCTATATTCCCTTATTATTCCCCTCCTCTTATTATACAAACACTGTACAGCTTCCCCTGTAACGTCATTTTCTTTTTTTTTTTTTTTTTTTTTGTAACGTCATTTTCTACTTCAGTTTTTACAGACAAATGTGACTTTGAGCCATCCATTTTAGAGTACGTTTTACTCTTAAAAATGAGTATTTTAAAATTACATCTGTTTACTTATTGATTAGCAGTGGAACATGGTATATGTGTGGAGGTTAGAGGAAAACCTTCAGGAGTTGCTTGTCTCCTGCTACCATGTAAGACTTAGGAATCGAATGCAAGTCAGGTTTAGCAGCAAGTGCCTTAACTTCCTGAGCCATCTTGTTGGCCCTCTGCAGTACTTCTAAAACATCTTCCCGTGCACTGCTTTATTCAACCATAATGATGCCACCAGCATGAAGAGAGTTGACATTGTCGTCTTTTTATTTGGATCCAGTTTTATTTTTCTACTCTCCATAGATATGGAGAATCCTAACAGAGCTTACAGGAAGAGACATAAATGGCATTGAAAACCCTGTAGACTTGTGGGAAAAAAAAAAAGCAAACAAACAAAACAGTGTGGATCTTCCCTTTGTACAGTGCTTCTTGGAAATTAGTTTATTTGCTATGACACTCCATCAGTAGGTCCAGTTAGTACTGACACACAGCCCAGCCTAATCAATAGCAAGCATTTAATAACTACCCAAGAATCAAGTGTTTTCTACATCACAACAATTTTCTTGGTCAAGCTTAGATGAGATCTATATTATCACCAAAAGGCTTAACTGACAAATTAATATGCTGAAAGTTTTGGTCTCATTAGTAATTAGAGTTAACAGTACACTCTCATAGATGTGAAAGGCAAGATTTCAATTCTCATAGAAGCACTTGCTTCCACAGCATAGACTAAAGCACACAGAGAAATCTTCTGTTCTTCATCCTTCATTCATTTATTCATGCATGCGTTCATTGAAGAAATATTTCCCAAGTATCTGTTGTGTTGCTGGGACTATAAGATGAATGAAACACTTAAGGAGAACACACCAAAAATTATGTTCGATAGGAGCAAACCATAAATCGTCTTATTAGCAATTAAGTAAAAGATTTTTTTCCTCAGTTTAACAAAAAACAAACATGAAATACCTTCATTCTGTGGTAACCTAAGCCAATATTCTTAATAAATTTTAAGTACTATATTTATCAAAATCCAGTCTCTGATATCCTCTTCACTGTTTGAAATTTTAACTACACATATAGACATGTGCCTCCATCTGCTTATGAGTTCATCACTGCTGATGCCCAGAGATACCAGGAGAGTTTCAGACGCCCTGGAGCTGGCGCTAGGGTTAGTTGTAAGTTGCCTGACAAGGGTGCTGGGAACTGAACCCAGGCCCTCTGTGACAGCAGGAAGATCTCTAACCATTGAGGCATCCCTCCAGCCCCAGTCTCTTCTGTTGTCCTGAGGGAGTTTTTAATTATGCATAGCAAAGCATCTCTACTTAGCCTCGAAAGTATCTTATAAAGTAGCACTCATTACCTCTGGTTAAAATATTTCATTCTGAGGAACAAATTATCATTGTTCACCCAAAACTCCTCACTCTGGCCCTGAAGAGTGGTGATTAGACACAGACTGCTTGCCTCAGTTCAAGAGAACTGGAGGCAGGAAAACTAAACTCCTCTGTTAGTGTAATTCCCTTAGTTCTCAGAGCTTTCTTCATATATATATACATATATATGTACATATATGCATATACATATATAGCATATATTCATATACATGTGTATACATTATATATATGCATATATATACATATACACCTTTATGAAAATTCTTGTTCCTGCACAATGTGCTGGGACAAGGGGAATGGCAGCTTCTTGCTTCCTATACTTACAGAACTGGAAATCATTCAACTTGAGGTACAGCTCATAGAAGAGTGGCTAAATTTTCAAAGTCTGAATATATGTTATTTTTCCTTATAAGAGTCTGACTGTTCCTTATGATTTAAAGTAATTCTGCTGTTGGTCAGAAAAATTCTAAGAATCTTTATATTACAAAAGCCTTTGGATAGTTTCTCAATACTACACAGGTCTGACAAAATTGTACAAAGCCAATGAGGGCTTATGGGTTTTATTAAAATAAAATAATAAACTCATAAATAAAAGAGATATGCAGTGCTGATATTTCTGCTTATTAACCAAATCCTTTCTGTTTCCAATCTCTTTAAAGTCCCTTGCCTTTATCATTGTCTGATGGTGACAATGCATTAATTTTATAGATAGCAAAACAGGGATCAGTCAAGATTATCGAACAATTTGCTTAAATGACAAGAATAAGAAAAACACATACATTTTCCATTCCAAAATGGACGTTCATTCTACTGGATGACATCTGCATTTTGAAAAAAACAATTGAATAATTTATCTCAACTAGACTCAAATTCAGCCCATGAATAGGGCAACCATCCAGTAGCTACACACAGAAATACAATTACATAGATTTCTGTTTCTCTTCTCCATCTTCATGCATTCTCTCTTCTCAGGCTCTTCATCACCTTCACTCCACTGAGACTACTTTTTTCTAAGTCATTAATGGCTTCCCCACATAGCTAAACTCCATTCAATTAACCAGCCTCCTTCCCTAAGACAGAGCGTCTCCTGCCCCTTTGATTCCAGCTTCTCTCGGATGCTTCATTCATCACCTTTCTAAATAAGCATCCCTGCATCTCCAGGCTGAGTCCTTGGACCTCTCTCTTCCCCAAGCACAATCATTCCCTTAGTAGTTTTATTAAGTCTGATGCCCTAAACAGCATCTTCATGTATCACTTTGAGTCTTAAGTTAACATCTCTCATTCTGCCTCCCATGAACTCTTCTGTCATACACAGGACTGCCTTCCTCCATCTCCACTTATTGATCAAAAGGTGTCTCAGGTTTATACATGCTCAAAAATGATGCCTCATCCTCCCACCCTTTCTCTCTCATCATCATTCTCCACCTCAGGATATAATCCTGCCATGCTCCTATTAACTCAAGCCAAGTCTCCAAACTCATGCTATCTTGTTTTCTTCCTCGTACCTCACATTCAGCACATCATCAAGTCTTCTTGGCTTTCTACTCAAAATATACACAAACTCCAAATATGAACCAACTCCCATAGCTATCAACTCTATCTGAGGACTTCACAGTCTTCTGTCGGACCCACTCTACTCTTCGTCTGCTTCCCATTACTACCTAGCACCAGAATGATCCTGCAGACGTACATGTCACATTGTGTCACTCAGTCATTTGGAACTCTATAGTTGAGGGTGGAAAGATGGCTCTGTGTTACGAACAGCGGGCATGTTCCAGAGGACATGGTTTGAGTCTCAACACTCACGTGGCAGCTCACAATCATCTCTAACTCCAGTTCCAGAGGCTCCAATGCCCTTAGCCACTGGGAGCTATGAGTCCTTTTCCTGAACACATCTAATCATATTTCAGGCCACATTTGCCAATTCCCCTCTATCTCTTTCCATGTCACACACACTCGGGTGTCTCACTGTTGTTGAATGTGTCAAGATGCTCTCGTTACCAGGACACTTTGCTAAACTGTTCATCTACCTACAGAAGATATGCTCAATGCTCCCTCCTTCGAGCCTTTGTTAAAATAGAATCTCTTCTTCTGGGTGCTCCCCAACCGCCATACTTAACACTCTAACATCATCAAGTCCACCTTGAGAGTCTCATGCCCCTTTCCTGCCTTTTGTTTCCTTCATAGCAATCACAGCCATCAAAAGCTTGTGTGTGTTGACCGTTCTCTTTATCGCCTGTGTTCCCCTTTCCTCGGGAGAATGCAGGATCTACGATGGCAGGAGCCTTCCTTTTGGTTTTATTTTCTTTTGGCTCCTCAGTGAGTTAAGCAATTCCTGAAACACAGTAAGCAAGGGAGCAAGGAACACAGACCAATATGAGATGTTGCAGAGTGAAATGTGACAACTGTCAGAGAGGAGGAGATGTCCAGCTCATTAAAACACAGCGTCCATTCTCACTCCTTCTGTCTATGGAAACTGCCTCCCTCCCAGAGAAAGGGAAGAACACCCTGTGTGATAAAGGGAGTGCAGGGGGCGGGATCTTTAGCTTGCCTCTACACAACTATCCATCATATTGTGTAGAGGAAGGCAGGAATGAGATTTAAGTAGTGTTAAAATCAGAAAAAAATAATACAAATATTCTAATAACTGATGACAGGAGAATAAAGATAAGGAGGAACTGAATCTCCCACATATTGCTATCGGGAACATAAAAGGTTATCATCACTTTGAACAGTAGTTTTCCCACCCCCTCAACAATTGAACATATACTTACAATGACCCAGAGATTTCATTCTAAATAAACACTCAGAAGAAATGAAAACATGTCTACACAGAAATGTGTATGTGAATATTCATAACAGTTATTAATAAAAGGGCAAGGAGTATCTAAATCTCCATCATGGACCAGTATATAAGTAAAATATGGTACACGATGGAAGATAATTTGCTCATATTAAAGGAATGATGACTGATGACTGACATGTGCTTCAATACGAATGAATCTTGAAAGAATGATGTTGGCCTGAGGAATCCAGTCACACAAGACCACAGATGATTATAAATAGTCTCTACAGCGTATGAGCCAGAACAGGAAATCTCAGAGAGACAGAAAAATGGGTTAGTGGTTTTTCTCAGGAGAAGTATAGGACATTGACAACTAAGTGGTACAGGACTTCTTTGAGGGTAAGGAAAATATTTTAAAACCAACTGTGCTGATGTTGTCACCTGTCTATGAGCATAATAATTATACAGGATAAAACAGTACATTGTATGATGAAGGAAGTATATCTCAACAAAGCGATTACAGACTAATGTAGTAGCCAGATGTCATGATGCACACATAAAATGCCAGCACCAAGAATAAGATACAGGAGGATAGTCCATGAGATCAAGACCAGCCTGGCCTACATCGTTGAGGTCCAGACCAGTCAGGGCTACATAAAAGACTATGTCTCAAAACTAAATTAATTAATTAAAAGTAATACAGGAAGCCTGACTTTGGGGGTAACACGGCTTCTCCAACAAAGTTGTCGTTGGGATAACTGAGGCAGGCTTCTGCCTCCCATGCCCTGAGGCAGTTCGTGGCAGCTGCTTCCCTCCCCATGTGCTACTGGTGCTACTGGATCTCTTTTCACTGCGCGAACATCTTCTGAGCTTTATCAGCACACTGCCCACAGATTCCACGCTCTTCCTCTTTGGGCTCTACGTTTTCAAACTACCACCACCTGTAGCCACACACCTTCCCCTGAACTGTTGTGTGGGCCTGCTCCTAAGACCTAAAGACTATTCAAAGGCCTGAGAGTGTCACCATTATTCCGTCTAGCGACAAGGGACGACTTGTGCCAGCAGAGCAAGCACTAGGGTCATTAGTGTGATTGCTTGAGTTCAATGCTAGATGTTACTTCTTTCCACATCAGTTGATTTATTCAACCATAAACATGTAGTAGAGACTATTTCAAAAGTCGTTTGTAAAATAGTCACAAACTATCACAGTCATAAATGTCCTTAGGCATGTTCAAATCCTGTTGCTTCGCTCTGATATTGAAACTGCTTCAAAAAGGGAAATTGACTTTTCCCCAATGTCAGTAAGATATCAATCTCCATTCAAGGCCCTTCCTGTCATTACATCCTGATCATCAGCTGAAAAGGAAACAAAACCTCTCAATGAACACATGGGCACACACAGAGGAAATCAGAAAAATCACACAATGGTAATAATCTAGTAAAGTGAGATTGAAGTTAAATGTCAACTGCATGCTTCAGCCTCTATTTCTCTATCTGTAAAAATATTTTGAATATTTTGGATGATATAAACTGTTTCCCATCCTCTATCTTTAATCATAATGGAAATATAATCAGTATGTACATTGTGTTATAAGTACAACTTTATTAAAGTTTAGACTATTTTCTAAACTTTAAATTATTTTTATTTAAATTATTTTCTCATACAGTCTAATTCAAAAAGAGGTCTAGTTTTATTAGTCACTGGCAATTATCATTCTAAGTTTCCCCACTTTGAATTCTGGTTGCTAAACTATAGGAATAGGGTGTAGACTTTCTCACTGGATACCAGTCAGAAGGCAGCACATATTATACAATTTGTTATAAAATATTTCCACATCCCTTCAGCATCCATTTATGAGATGAAATCTATTTTATATTTTTTCCAGTAACATAATCTCATCATTTTTGAGGCAAGCAGATTATGCTATAAATTAGCAAAATCAGTTTTTACTTTATATTTGAGCCAACTTCAGATTCATCCCTGTTGAGGAAATATGTTTAGCCTATTCCAAAATAACAAAACCCTTGGACTGCATCGTAAGTGGCATCTTATAAACTGAAACATCATGACATTTGAAGTGTCTTACCGAGACAGTAAATACAGCAAATGATCATCAAATTCTTGATTCAAATGGCGATGCATATCATGTCTGATCCGTGTGGAAATGCATGTGTATACTACAGAAGACCAGGATTGCTTATTGTTGTCATTGAAGAACTTGAAAATTCCAGAAAATTCTAGTTCCCTCTCAATGTATCCCAAGGACATCTTTTTAAATAGCTGAAACACCCCACATTGAATAACTAGCAATAATTGGAATTTTAATATATTTGGCAAATACACAAGGAAAGAAAAAAAAACCCTGAGATCTTCAACATCATGCTCTCATTGTGAAAGAGGCTATGCCAAAGTCTAGGGAAGAGAGAATTTCAAAAGCAAGGAGAATGTGGGAGAGCAGTGGGGGAGGGCTCTTAAGAAACCACTGTTTTATTTCTCCCACGGAGCAGCTACTAGCCTAATGAAACTCAGGTGGACACAAGACAGTAAGCCCCAGGGCTCCCCATGTAATGCTACCCTCCACGATGACAATGAGGGCTCCTAGGAGCCTCTCAGAGAGGTGCTACTTGAAAAAAGAAACTGAAAAGAGTAAATAGGATCATGTTACAGGGCAGCCAGCAGCAGAAAGCCAGAGCTCCAGGGCACAACATAAAGTTATTTTTCTTCAACTACCTTTCAAGAGCACAGACCTAGCAAATTACATGCATTTGTACCGCAGGAGACATGGACATACTGTTCACACACATCTGTGAATCTAACTAATGATGACCCGGTGCCGCGATAAATAGATTCAGTTAAGGAATGAATGGCTTCTGTCTTTCATTTTCATGCCTCCAGTTCCAATCCTAGTTGCTATTTACAGACTTGCTCATGTGTCCCGCAGCAGGTCTGATTCTCTCACATGTGAGGTTATCTTGAGAGCGTGCTTGCTCTCAGTGCCCTGCTGCTGAAAGCCCCATTCCTGTCCTGTGGCTTGCCTTAGCAATTGAAGCAGTCTTCAACTTTAAAATGTAGGCCGGTTAACTCTGAGTTTGCTGCTGTTGCTGCTACAAAGTCTTGGTTCTGATCTTCAGAGGATCACATTTCCAGGTCAGGGCACCACTATTTAATCTCCCTAAACAAGCCAACTACTCACTCCATGACTAAGCCTAAGCTTAGCTGAGCGGAGAGTTTTGAGAGCAAACTCAGATGCCAGTAAGCAATTCTTTGTTACTACCGTATTCCTCTGCATATTTTTTTTAAAATGCTCTTGAAACTTTCTGACAATAAAACAAATTCATAGCATAAGAAATAATAGAATTATGAATCACAACAAATACAGAGAGTAAGTATTCCCCTTACCTGGATCATGGAAGGGCACCAAAGCAAAGTTGTAAAGAGGTCTCTTAGGTCTTTTCAAAGACGTCTCAAAATTTTCGAAGCCCCTTCAATAACCTGAACTAAATCATCATACATGGAGCCAGTCACATCAAACACAAAAGCCAACGTGGACGCCCCCTCAGGAATCTCCTCAGCCTTGCTCTCCGACTGAGGGGTCCATCTCCAGCTAGGGAAGAATGAAGAAGAGCCACCAGGAATACTGTGTGGACCACTTCCTGGGCAATCATTTTTTTTTCCCCTTTTCTTGTTTTGCTCGCAGCTTTTCTTGCCCTGAGCTCCTAAGCATGTGCTTACTCCTCAACAGCAGGCAGAGGACTTCCTTTCTGGTGCCTCATCAGGCTTTTGCAGTCTCTGAACTAACTCAAAGTTTGGAGCGGAGAATGAGATGTGGACCAGCCAGAGCCCGGCTGCCTCCAGGAGCTAGGCTGGGCTGGCAGGGATGCGGCGCTTTTGTCCAACTGGGTAGGTCGTGGGCTCTAGGCGGCCGCGTGCAGGGAGCTGTGAGTAGCCGAGCGCGGGCAGAGCGCGGGGTCCATGCCCCGGGGGGGGGGACGCTGCGAGCCTGCGGTGCCGCCTTCGCCGCCGCGCTCCAGGCCAGCGACTGAACCTCCCAACTTTCCACAGCTAGCCCCTCGGAGGCGAAGCCGGGCGCGACCTCTCCTTCTGATTGGCCAGCGGCCGTCCCTCCTCTGTTGGATCCCCCCCCCCACCGGGAGGGCGACTTTCCCCTCTAAGAATTCCAAGTCGCTCCAGTACCGGGGAAGCGCTCACGGTATCAGCTCCCGTGTTCACTTCAGAGCTATAACCAATCTCCGAAAGTCCAAGGTAAACAATGGTTTTCAGGAATGTGTGGCTCACTCCCAAATTCAAGGGCATCGCATTAGCTAGCACAAAGGGAATTGGTGCACTTTGGTTTTCCTAATGTATGCAACACTGCTTCAGACAACACTTTTTTCATAACTCCCCAGCCCACACTAAGTGCAGAAGCTAAGATGCCCCAGCCCACCTTCCTGTCCCTCAACCCACCATTCAGCCCAGCCAGAAGGGGGAGCTGGGACTTTATTTCCTCTGGGCTGCAGCTACAGGATGGATGGTTCTTTGATCTTCCTGGGGAGTGTTTAGCTGAGAGGAAGGGGGTGGGGGTGCTGTAAAGGCTAAGAAGAATGAAAGGACATAGGAGGAAAATAAGACACATCACAAAGTCACTAGCTTTGCTGTGGGACTAGAGAAGGAAGCTGGGTATCAATAAAACATTGACATCCAATAGAAAGAGCGGGGTGTTTTTAAAATGAATGAGACATACTGAATTCATATTAGAAACCTGGGGGAGTTGTAATTTCATTCTCAAGATTCACTTCGCTGATCAGTCTAAATCCTCAGCGAAGCATGGTGATGCAGAATAATATTCCCATTCCACATACCCTCTTGTACAACTATGTGTCAGGTCTCAGGCAAAGAACCACTGAAACGCTGTTCCCTCAATGAGAGTTTCTTGCCAAAACTTAAGGAAACTTTAGCGTGGAAAACATTACAATGTTCTTCCAAGTCGTAATCATTATATACATTATAGCCGTATTAACAAATTTCAGAAGGTAAGCAAAGAAAGTCAGTCATGGTCTAACCGTTCTTTGTTCTCCTTTAATAAATACTTTTTTTTTCCTGGAAAGGATTATTGTCTGGATGCAAGCATTTAAAGTAGAGCACTTGGGCAGCTTTAAACTGGGTTTGAGTGTGTATGAGACCACCCTCTAGCAGCGGGGCAGCCTGAGAAAGGGCCAGCTCCCACCAGCCTTTTATAATCACCAACTGTCTTTCCTTTCAGACCCACCAGCTGTGGGACTTGATTTTATGATACCTATAAGTCATGTCACTTAAAGGAAGCACACGGGCCATTTGGGCTGGGTGGGAATATGAGAGGAGAGGGAGAGAACGTGTTTCCTTTCCAAGTAGTATTTCGAGAATGTTGAATGCTATTTGAGTAGTCCATTCCTCTGTTTATTTAAAAAGGATTTCATTCTAGGTCATAGAGACCTGAGCTATTCCAGGTGCTCAGGGAGGTGGGAGAGTTCTGCATTCTACAGACAACTGGGTGCTAAGTCCTGCATGGGACTTAATAGCTGTGACCTTCAGCAAGCTACCTACCTTCTTCATGCCTTCTTTTTATTTACTTGTAATAGGAAACATGACAGTTAACTAATCAGGATTAAATTATCTATATATGTTCCAGATTCATTTGGGGAAAAGAGGGTAGTGTTATGAAAACTGACTATTCAACAAATGTCAAGCCAGTTTGTTTAATGGTGTTAAACAAATCTTAAATTAAAATTAAATCTTAATTAAGTTAGATTTTCTATATCATTACTGATTCCTGACCACTTGTGATCAGTTATTGAGAAACATTTTGAAATATAGGACTCTATGGATCTGTCAATCTTCTTGAAGTTCTGTGAGTTTTTGCTTTGTGCATTTTTAATATTTGTAACCAAATGCAGTTGGTATTATGTCTTCTTGATTGATAAACATATCTTTAACATTATGATACTACATTCATTTTCAATGGTATTATGTTTTATCTGAAATCTACATTGCCTAATACCAGCGTTCTAACTTTCCTATGACTAGTGTTAGCATAGTGTTTGCTTTCATTTTTTTAAACTATTTGTGTCATTATATGTAAGCTATTCATCTTGTACTCATCATACAATTGAGTCTTTTTTAAAATCCAACCCAACAATCTCTGCCTTTTTATGACTATAGTTAGTCCATTTACATTCAGTGTGTTGGAGAGCATGGTTGTACTTACAACAATCACCTTTCTATTGGTGTCTATTTTATTTTGGGTTGGATGATGACTATTATTATATCTCCATTGCTAAGCTAGATTGTTAACTATTACTTTTGGTTAATAGTTGATTTAGGTTTCTAATATGTATTTTTAATTGAATACAGCTTCCTTTCAAGTATATCACATATTACTTCAGATAGAAGAACCTTGGACTACGGCTGGGCAAATAGCTCAGAAGTAAAGTGCTTGCCTAGCATGTGGGAGGCTCTGGCTTTGATTTACAGCACTAGAAAGGAGAGAGAGAGAGAGACTTCCAATTCACCATTCCTGAGCTACATTAATATTATTATATCCATGTTAAACTCCACACTAGTTTCTCTAGTGTGGCTCTGATAGGAATTGATTGTCTCCCCTTTGTGTATTTGAAAAAGTCTTTATTTCACCATTGTTTTTGAAAACATTGAAAGGTAGAAATAAAAACGCTGGCATGTTTGTTTGTTTTTTTTCCTGGTGTTTCCTTTCTCTCTGTTTCTAGTGAGAAATCTCTGCCATCTTCCTATGTGCTCCTCTGTATGAGCCAGATCTATTTCTCTTGGTGACGTTCAGAGTCTTATTATTATCACTTTTGTTTGCAGTTTGATCGCATGCCTTGATATTGTTCCCCTTGTGTTCCTTGGAGGTTTTGAACTTCTTCCATCTCTTGTCATCAGATTTGCATATTTTAGAACATTGATACTCTTTCTGTCTCCTACTTCACCTTCCTCTGGGAACCTGGAGGACAGTTGAAGCTGTTCCATTGCTCACTAACATGAGGCTGTTTTGAATGTCTGTAGGACACTATTGTTAGAAAAGAGAATAACATGAAAAAGAATACACAGTTATTAAGAGACATTTTTCCTTATATAGGCATTCCTGTAGATGTAGGCAGCTGATTTAAGATGGTGCCGGTTTCTGACATGGCCAGCTCAGCTTCCTGTATAAACAAGCCTGTTACGCATGCGTAGGCCTTGAGCCTCTCCCGATAGGGCTTATGCTAATGAGGTATTGGCCCTAACCTATCCTAGGGCTTATGCTAATGAGGTATTGGCAGTTTAACCAATCCTGAGAGAACACGCCGCCTAGTCAGCCTCCTTGGGTGGATATATAAGCAGCTCGTTTCTGCTGCTTGGGGTTCCCCGTTCCCCGTAGATGAATGAAGAATGTTCCTGGGACTGTGTTGTGTCTTACTTGCTGGTCGATGCGGACACGACATGTAGAGACGTGCATGCATGCATCTTCTATAATCTCCGTGTCTCTCTACTTTGCCCTTCTGTACTTGATGATCCATGCCTTGGACAGAGCCTCCATGAGCTCTCTCATTCCTTCCAATAAAGTCTGATTACTCTTGAAATGCAAGTGTTCACAAACAAGCCAGCCCACTAGACAGGAATTTTTATTTATTCTTTAAAGTGAATGAATCCCCAAGTGCATATTTTGACCACAGTCACTTAAGAAAACCAAGATTGGAAGTTGGAAAAAAAAAGTGAGTTAGAAAAGACACACATCCCAGATTGAAGGTAGGAAGGAATAGACCCCAAAAAAAATTTTGTAAAACAGTGGCACTCAGATCATAGTATTTCTTCAGAAAAAAAAAAAAAATACATTCTAGCCTGTTCTCTACCTTTGTTGTTAAGAAGTATATACACATGGAAAGAGCAGGTCTGTGAATGTAATCATACCTTAGTCTTTGCTTCAGTTCTGTCAACACATCCCAGACACACAAGTAATTTCTAAAACTATTCTAGCTATAACTTTCTTAGAATCTTACCCAAAGATCTCTAGACTGTAAAAGAAGTACAGATTAGAAAGGTAAAGGGACTGGAGAGCCAGAGCCAAGAAGAAGGAATAGACAGTATGACGGCTTTATGAAGCCCAATGTTCCAATGGATAAATAATTATTCTATCTTATAAAACTATCAAGGCTCTAAAACCTATTCTTTAAAGAGAAAGAATAACTGGGGTGGGTAAAAAAAAAAAAAAAAAAAGCTATCTGTCCCCTGGGACCCATTATCAATGGTCAAAATCCATGCACATTTTAGACTCTCACATACAAAGCTGCTGATTTGGTTTGTATGATGTCCTGCACCAAGACATCAACAGACAAGCCTAGGACAGTACACCCAGCCTATAATAAAGGCTGAGGCAAGAAACTGTCAGAGAATAACCATGCAACCCTGATCAGACACTAGGTAGAACCCTGAGTCAGATGAAGCTGAGACCATATCAGGTGTGAGTAAGAAGTATCCAATAAGGTGAGCTAACCCAAAGAATTGGTGGGTGTTATTCAGTATTGCCCTTACTTGACAGCATAGTAACCTGCCTGAACCTAGCCCTCTGTCTATGACTGCTAAGCTCTATTTGCTAATTTACTTATCTATTTGTCAAGAAATGTAATGAAAGTCAAGCATGGTGGTTCACACTTGGGAAGCTGAGATAGGAATTTTGCATTGAGTTGGAGGTCCACTTGGGCTACATAGTAAATTCAAGGTCATCCTGGTCTACCTAGTGGAGACCCTATCTAGCAAAAAGGGGGGGAGGATAAAGAGAAAAGATTAAAACAGAAAGACAAAAATAAATTTATCAGCACTTGTTACTTATGCACAACTCATGCCAAGTACTAAACAATGAGTATCTGTTCTTGTCCCCGAGGAACTGAATATTCTAGAGAAAGGTATAAGGATTCTTTGAGAGATAAAATCCAGCATTCTTAGAAACCATATAAGGCATGCACTCATCTTAAGAAAATCAGATCAACTATCCTCAGAATATGGCACATAGAGTAAGTAGAAACACCAGTATTACTTGTGGGTGTTGGTGAGGGAGCAAAGACATGACCTTTTCTAGGACTGCAGTTTTGGTCGGAGATGAGGTCAGAACAACAGGAGAGTCAGCACACAACATCAGCTGTGGAGGCTTGTGTTCGTCTTGAAGGCCCACAAAGACACTGATGGACTTTAAGCGAAAGAACAAATATTTAGTCAGACTTGAGCAGATCACTCAAATTTTGAAAGATAAAATAAGATGGATGACTTATATTTAAAAAAAAAAAAAGGTTAAAAGTGAGTTGCATCCATAATATTAACAGCATCCTTTATCTCAGGAAACAGAGACCTGCAGAGTTTGCCATCTTGGCTAAGTCAAGGGCATAGCAAAGAAGAGTCTCCCGTTCCAAGCCCATATTCTTCTCATCTCCTTAATGCTATGGCTGTATCTTAGGAGGGCATGAGCTAGTAAGTCACATGCAATACAAGAAGAGGCTAGGACAACATCCAAATCCCTTATTTGGAGCTTTTAGTTGCTTTTAATGAAAATAGCTTCAAATGGAACTCTAAAATAAAGAATCCACAGATAATCTTGAACACTCTAAGGACCGAGACTGAGACAAGTGGAAAAACCAAACCGTCACAGCTGATCTGTGCTCAGTCATTCAGAGCCCCTGAGATTTCCCAGAGACAGGGGTGGGAATGAAGATAGGCTACAAGCACCATAGCAGATTTTGCCAGAATGTGAAGCAGATGATTGGATACTGCCAGTTTCTTGCTCACAATCACCAATTAGTCTCGCAAGTCTTTACCTACGTTCTCATTAGTTATGCTTTCTACGTGAGGGACAGGGAAATGGCGTAGAAATGAAAACATCTTCTTCTTAATGAGTCTAGTGCATTTCCAGCACTCACTAGAAAAATGGCTCCAATTCTCTGTTTACCCTTGAACTTGTTCTGTGTGCCCTGAAGCAGACAAGAGTGTTGGTTAAGTACTTTACACGCTCGTCTAATTGGGACCATCGGACACACTGGGTCTGATAAGGCCTCGCTCAGGCATTCGCTGACTTAATTAGAGCCATGAATGATTCTACAGCAGTTTCCAAGTCTCTAAACAGCTTCATCCTCAATCATCCTTCCCAAAATGTCTGCTTCTCTATGGAAGGAGGCTCGGCATTAGTTTATGTTTACTTTAGCACACTTCTACTAGGTAAGTAACTTGCAATTACCATTGAATTGAGTGTAGCATACTTTTGTATGGGCTGTAGTGATTATAATTGGCATTGTAGTTACATACATGCACACACACACACTCACAAATTAAAGTTAAGTTTGTCCTTCTCTTGTCTCCCTTAAGAAGGCAATAAAAGGACAGAAAGCCATCATGTGTGTTGTAACTGGAAAATTAATCACATCAAATATTTTCTATACTAATCAAGTTATAAGTCTGGAATGGGCTTATATAAAACAGATGTTTACATTCTTGCTCTCCTTGGGTACGAATGTCAAGAGAAGAAAGCCCAGAACAGCTATGTTGTGGCGTGCTTTGGGGAATGTAACACTTTGCTTTTACTTTCTTTAATGAAGCCACAAAGTCTGTGGTCAGAGAGGAGAACAGGCTAAAGGGAAAAACACTAGGGGGTCTAGTCTTCCAGTCCTTATATAGACAAAATTCTTTTCTTGGTGATGGAACAGGAAATATGCTGCCTCAGGAAGAGAGAATGGATCAGAGTAGGAGGAAGAAAATATCTGGAAGCTTGTCCTGTGTGGCTGGGCTGAGACTCTGGCTCTCTAAGTCTTGTGACTCTGGTTCATGGTTCATCTATGACCTGCTCTGTAAAGACTCAGCTCTCTACTCTCTTCACCTTGAAGTGAAGACCAGGAGGACTACAGGCTGTTCTCATGCAGGAAGAATTCTGTAAAGCCTAGTTCAATGTTTTATGAGGAAAAGAGGTCCATGTGTTAAAAAGCTTGGTCATCTACCTAGAGTGGTATAACTTTCGGGGGAGGTAGTGCATTGTGGGAAGAAGTTGGGGCATTGAGGGATGCCCTTGAAGAAGCTTCTGAGAATCTGGGTTCCCCTTTCTCTTTCTTTGTCTCCTGACAGCACTGGAATGACCAACCTCTGTGTGCTCTCACGTGAGCCCCTGCACCACAGCAGGCCCAAAGTAGCAGAACCAAGCAACAGTGACTGAAATCCATGAACCCAGAAGCTAAAATCAGTTCACCTTCCCTCTTGAATGCTGGTTATCACTAATGTTTTTTGCCATAGCAATAGAGAGCTGACAAAGGCCCTTCACTGAACACAGAGCAGACTGAGGCTGAGAGAGTGCTTAGTCTAAAATCAAAAGAGAAATACTTAAAAACAATAATGCAAGCTTTGGTTTTGGTTTTCGTTTAAATTTCATGATTGTCATTCTCCACCTCACCTGTTGCACTACCTAACACTCTAACTACTTCCCAGGCACTATATTAGAACTTGATACATAGTGACAGACTTGACTACATTTACTCTTCATTCCAAAACCATGTAGGCAATCAACATAATAATCAGCATAAGAGAAAGTACAAGAGCACAGAGCTGGTTGGACAACTTAGCACAGTTTGCCTTTCTTGTCAGTTTCAGTCTCCCGCCTCTAGTCTGGATTGTCCCTGTCATTTTGTTGTAAAATTGAAAGTGTTGGTGGTGACACATAGAACATACAATTACCTTACATGATATTGTAGGGCCTCGTTGTGCACTATTGTGGTCTATTTAGGAGAAAACGATATTCCATTTTAATATCTTTTGATGAGTGGATTATTCATTCATGAAGTAGTTTTTAATTCTGGTCCTTTCTTCCTGCTCAGAAATTTTCAGTTTTGGTTTTTTGGGTTTTGTTGTTATTTTGTTTTGCTCAGAGTTTTCTTTCTTATTAGTTATAAACTAAAGCTAATTCTATTTTTCTGCCACAATGCCATGAATTCGTCTGGAATAAGAAGTTCATTTCAGGGCTGGAGAGATGGCTCAGTGATTTTAGAGCACTAGCTGCTCTTCCAGAAGACCCGAGTTCAAATCCTACCACCTCTCTGTAACTGCAGCTCACAACTCTCTGTAACTCAAGTTCCAGTGGATCCAACTCCCTCACACAGACATACACATAAGTCAAACACCAAATGCACATAAAAATAAATAAATAAATAATATTTTTTTAAAAAGAACTGCATTTCATCCATTCTTGTATAGTAGGAATTCAATAGCCGCCCTTTAAAGAACTACTGAATTCACCATGATTCATAACAATGACAATGTCTTCCTGTGAGAACTTCAGACATATTCTTACACATAAGTGTAGCCATGCACATGAATACATCTGAAACTCCCAACAACCTTGTAAGATAAGCATCTCTATGACCATTTCAAAGATGAACAGACAATACTCAGAATGGCAAGGCTGCATCAGTGCCGCGTGGACAGCCAGGAGGGAAAGCCAGGCAAGCCAGGACAGCCAGGCCCTTCAACATGGTTGCCAGCACAATATAGTGTCATACAATGACTTTATAATTAGGCTGCCCATGGAGTTCCTGGAAAACCGAACATTCTGAAGAGCAAGTTGATGATTTTCAGGACAGAGAAATTGCTTAAATCATCATGCTCAGGTGAAGCTTCATTACTGATCCCAAGTAGGTAATCAATATGCTGTAGAAGTGAAGATAATTTAGCAGAATAGGTTAAAATTGAAATGAAAGCTTTTTAGAAAAAAATAAAAGAATGGTATGAACCCATTGCCTATCCATTGGGTGAAACCCTCATGACCTTTGACTGCCTCCTGCTGACCACATGGGCTAATTTTTTTTTAAGGGCAGCAGAGTGTTCTTTGATGTCCCTTGAACAATATGGACAGGTATTAGGATTCAGGTGATAGACACACTCCACTTCACACTGACACCTTCATTCAAATAGGTTTTAAGAACAGTAAAACTTTCATCTCTCTTTTTTCGTAAACCTACCTCTGTGACTTCACAGTGATGTTCTTCCTGGGCTCAGGATTTACTCGTGCTCTCCAAAATCTCATCTTATGGGGTCAGAGAGGGGCTTTGAAAACCAGAACACCTACTATTCTAGACAGCTGGGAACCATGCCTAATGTAAAAGAACAAAAGAAACGCTACCTTGGTACCCTACATTCCAACACTTGGTGACTCTTTGTCAGAAGAGCTTGTGTTTCTTTTCATGAAGCTTGAGACTTCCCCCTTGCTCTGTTTTCAGAAAAACTACAGCTGCTTACAGCCTTCCGCTCTTCTCCAGTACTAATTAATGAGCGGAGGAATGAACTGGACCCATTCCAACTGCCTTTACTTTTTTTGTAAAGAACTCAGTCTTGTTTAAATCACATTAATGAAGACAGTGAATAACTCCAAGAATCTCTGAAGAAATAAGAAACTACACCATGAAACCACCCACTCTCTCCCCTTTTCTTTTCAACCTGCATCAGTTTTTTTTAAAAATTAAACTAAAAACCCATCTCCAGAGAGTTGGTGATCCTGTGGTGATGGAGTTTCAGTAGTATTGTTTACGGCTCTCATCAGCAGTGTGAACCTGGGAGAGTGGAGCCTAAAAATGAGACCCACTAAAGTCCAGGGCAATAGGCAACTTTATTCAGAACATCAGAAAATTTATACTCTGGGGGCTAAGAGTCACATGAATAAAGTGTCCAATCACAAGGACGAGTCACAGGTAGCAAAAACATGTATTTCCATGGAGGCATATAAACCAATAACAATAGAAGGGGCATGAAAGCATGCTCTAAGAACACTTCTGTGGCTGAGCAGTGGTGGCGCACGCCTTTAATCCCAGCACTTGGGAGGCAGAAGCAGGTGGATTTCTGAGTTCGAGGCCAGGCTGGTCTACCGAGCGAGTTCCAGGACAGCCAGGGCTACACAGAGAAACCCTGTCTCGAAACACTCAAGGGGGAAAAAAAGGTTTTATTTTGGCCATCCTGATAAACCCTTAGAAACAGTGGTCACAGGGAGTGATCACTGGATTTTGTTTATTGCCTTGCTTGTTCTTTGACTATTTGTGTTTATTATCTTGCTTGTTCCTTGACTATTTGCATGTATTGTATTGCTAGTTCCTCAACTTAGAACTGACCTTAATACTTGCATGTAGTTAAAATAGTATAAGAGCATATAGGAGGAGGGGAAATGGGGAAAGGGGATGACATCTGAAATGTAAATAAATAAAAAAAGAACACTTTTGTGTTTTGAAGAAACTGGGGTCACAAGACTCCTGTGTCACAAACACTGCATTTGTCTTCACCTGGCTCCATTCTTGGACCGTGTTTCGACAAGTATGAACTCATGCAGAAGAACATAAAGATATGGTCATGTGCACATTAGTGTGCTCAGAGTTTTTTTCTTTTCCTATCAGCTGAAAACTCTAGAAACAATGGCTTCCCAACATGAATGAGTGCACCAAGAGCCAAAACCTTGGTTTCTAATGACAAGATTTTGTTTACAATAAAAAGAAACCATTGCTCTTGGAGAAATTATTATTCTAAGGTTGGAACTGGGAATATAAAACATGAACCTGGCATATTTTATAGAGTCAGAAATGAAGAAAAATAGAAGAAACTTTTTAAAAGGCTATATGTGGAAGGGTTTATTACGAGGGTCAAAAATTTTAAGAATTTTCAGTCATCAAAACTAGAAAAAAAAAAACTTTACCAGTGTACAGCATTAAATCCCGGGAATCAGGAGGCATATACAGGTAGGTCAGGAGTTCAAGACCAATTTTGGGATCATCCTGAACCATATACCTTTCTCAAATAGCTAATTTATTGAAATAATTTGAAAATCCCCCATATGGAAGAATTACAAATATTGTAACTAGAGTTTTCCCTGCTCAAGGACACAAATAAATACCCACCCCATCACTATTGACTACAGATGGATTTATTCCCAAATAATGTGGTAAAGAACAAGAAAAAGGAACACTTCAGGGGAGAAATCCAGCAAATGCTACCTTTGACAGCTGGTTGGGAGTGAAATCAGCAGCGAATGTTCATGCTGATAACATAGACTTTCTATACCTTAGAAGAAAAGACTCTCTGGTCTTCCTTTGGAGACTGTTCCTGAGGTTTCTTGGCATTGTGTGAGAAGTCTAATGTGCAATTTAGTGTTCTGAGTGGAATATGGTGCAGAAACAACAAAGACAAAATTATGAATAAAATGTGAAGCTTGGCCAACGACGATGGAGCAGTATTGTGTCCTGTGCTTACTCACTGGGACATCAACTTGATGCACGCTTCATGTGTGAACAGGGAACTTCAATTGAGAAAATGCCCTCACCCAGATTGGCCTATGGGCACGCTGTGCTGAGTTTCCTTAATTTGATGATTGGCAGGGGAGGGCCCAGTTCACTGTGTGCAGTGCTACCCCAGGGCAGGCGGTACTGGCTCTATTAGAAAGCAGGCTGAGCAAGTTAATAAGCAGCACGCCTCTACAGCCTAGGCTTTGGGTGTTTTGCCTCCAGATTCCTACATAGCCTTCCCCCACTGTTGCATGAAATTATAAGATGAAATAAACTCTTTTTCCTCCCAGGTTACTTTTGGTCATGATGTGTTACCACAGCAATAGAAATTCCAACTAAGACAATTCCTAGTCATAAAATTTCTACTTATAAAAAATGTATCTTACCAGTGGAAGATGTCAGCAATATGGGAACTGGGCTTAGGGTCTCTGTGAATTTCCTCTTGTCTATATTCCTCTCTAAACCTAAAGCAGATATAAAATGGAAAGTTTTATGCATAAAATTAAACTGCGAAAAGTAACCCTAAAGTGAGCTATAAATACCAGGACATCAAAAGCAAGCTTTTCTTTCTCAGTGTCACCCATACAATAAAGTAAATTCATATCATGACCGTGCTTATCAGATAGGAAGAAGTCTTACACTTTGAAGACAGAACTTCTGAAAGAAATTTGGTTGGACCTAACAGAAATCAAACTGAAGATACTATGTCACATACACATTGCAAATGCTTCCTTTTTTTTTTTTTTTTTTCTTCTTCCTTGCCTCGAGTTTATTAGTAAAACCAGCATAGGACACTGGTCATCTGCAAATAGTGTGTGTGGTAGGTGTGTCACAGCAGTCTGCCTGTCTTCACATTGGTTGGAGCCTTTTCTATGGGGCCTTCATGGGGGCCTGGGCACCTTTGAGAGCCTGAGCTGGAGCTGCGGCCTCTGCCTTGATTTGAACCTTGGGCTTTGGTTGGCAGAGCCTATGCCTCTTGGCTATGTAGCTTCGATTCTGCTTTCCAAGCTTGGGGTGAGCGATGAAAGCCAGACGGCTGAGTTTGCGGCTGGGGCCCTTTGGCATCTTGAGCTTGACCGCCTGAGGCTTCAGAAGGGCCTTGATGACCTCTGCGCGTGCACTCACTTCCTTTGTATTGTTGGCCTGCATCTTCTTCAGGCCTTTCTTACTGTGCTTCTTAGCAAAGCACATGTTTCTCAGGAACTTGGGGTCAATCCCCTTAAGAGATTCGTATCTTTGTGATGGGGGTTTCTTGATGCCATTTCTGTGTCATTTGTGGGACTGGTTGTGTGTGGTGTGATTCTTGGAGTTGGCCATATCTGCACGGTAACGTGTAGCTCCTGCAGAGCCTGGGACCGGAAGAGCTACTTCCTAAAACAGTAACACTACTGCTGTTCATTGCTACCTGGCAATTCATTGGTATGAAAAGAAGGCTGAGAAAATATACCGTTAGGTAATGCAAAGTGTTAAGTGTTAAGTGTGTGTGTGTGTGTGTGTGTGTGTGTGTGTGTGTGTGTGTGTGTGTTTCGAAGTTACAACTGATTTACTCAGAAGGATTGCTAATGGGACTCAAGTCGGTAGCCTGTAGATCAGTTACTTCAATTATATTTGCAGTAAGTTCCAGCTTAGTGTGTGACTCTTGCCTTGCAACTGTCAGTGCAGGATAGGAGTATGCCCAGAGCAGCATGAACCCACACCCTTCCTAGAGAAATGGCATAAGCAAAACAGCTTATGGCTGCTTGTGAGGGTGTTGTTTTCCTGCCGACTTTGACCTGCATGATCCCAGGCATAGAACCCAAGCAGAAGCAGAGCAAACTCTACCAGGAATAGCTCTTGTCAGAAAACCTCAGTATTATTTGATGAGCTAATTCCAGCCAAAGCGCCTTCTACTCCCACTGAAGTCTAGCCCACTTGGAGATATGACATACAGTTTAAGTATCTCCATTCATTTCTTTAGTGGAGAAATATAAGCTGATGGGTGGTGGAAGTAACCAGGAAACTTCAAAAACTGTATCAGGCAAGGTTTCTTCCGTCTCGTCCTGTACTTAATGCCTTAAGGTTGACTTTCTCAAAACAAATGCACGGTGAACTGGTGCAGGCATTAAAATTCATTCAGTCATCCCTGACCGGCATTCCTGAATGCCAAATATTTAGCTCTACCCTGGAACTGGGAGTATAAAATTAGAAACATATTTAACAGATGTTGAAAAGAAATGGGCACCATGCCAAGTAATGTAAGCTTCCAGTGTTGCCTCTGTCAATCTATGTAACAAAGTAACCATAAAATAATGATATAATTACAAACTAAAAATCAACAAAAATAAGACTCCATTAAAAATTTGGGCTTAGAAATGGCTCAGTCAGTACTTACCTTGCCAGCATGAAGAAATGTGTTTGATACCCAAATCTTCGGGGATTGGGGAGGCAAGCTTGGTGATACATAACTTGTAGACTCAGCACTGGGGGAACAGTGTCAGGTATACGGCTCACTACAAATCACCAGGCACTTAGCCTGGCCAACTTAGCAAGTTCTAGGCCAGAGGAAGACCAGCCTCACAAAACAGATAAACAAAGATGGCTAGTGCCTGAAGAATTACACCTGAGGCTGGCCTATGGCCTCCATACATACATGCACACAAGTGCATTCGTACCTACACACACACCTAAATATCTACTATCAATTTGCATTACATCTCCCCTAATTCAGTTTTTAAAAATGTCTTTGGCTCTATCAAGTGTCTTATCTAATTCAAGCAACAATTGATGAATACTATTTTCATGTCTTTACAAAAGTCCAGTCTAGCCAAACATATTTGTCAATGCATAGGAAGCCTTGGTCTGTGCAGTAGAAAGTCAGCCAATGGCATTCATCGCGATGAAGGCAAAGCAACAGAAACTAAACTCACTGATCTAAAGCTGCCCTGAAGCAGTGGAAAGACCAGAAAACACTCTCACGGATTCTGTTGAAATTATTCAGTAAAACCATGTGCAGACACGAACGCCTTCTAAGTGAGACTAGATAATGGTTCTCAACCTTCCTAACGCTATAACCCTTTAGTATAGTTCCTCATGCTGTGGTGACCCCCAACCATAAAATTATTTTCGTTGCTATTTCATAACTGTAATTATGCTACTATTATGAATCGTAATGTAAATATCTGAAATGCAGGCTATCTGATGTGCGACCCCTGTGAACTACGAAACAAGTGACAAGCCTTCATCCATCTCTTGGCCTCTCCCTAGCCCAACACACTCAATAAACACTTGTTTAGTCAGAAGCTATTCAGTGTTGAGGTTTCCCTGCTATATTAGAGTCAACTGATGCCCTATGTCTCCATGGCAATAAGATAACAAGCTTCGATTGAATGGTGGGTAAGTCAGTAACACACCTACTGTGCAAGCACGGGAACCCTAGTTCAGATCCCTAGTACCTACATAAAAGCCAAGTACAGAGGGGCATGTGTCTATAATTCAACACTGAGAAGGAAGAAACAGACCTCTGGAGCTCATCGGTCAGTGAGCTCCAGGAGAGTGGTTGAAAAAGATACTCAGCTTTGACTTCCGACTTGCACCCATGTATTATATACACCCACATGAACATATACGACATACAAACTAAATAAAATCTGCTTGATTCTTATCAGAGATGTTGGAATTTTAGTAATCCTCACCGCCCCTTAATTTACATTTCCCGTGTTATTGCTGTTATATGACTGCAACAAAAAGCGTTTCCGAGCCTAAGATTTCTACCGAACAGCTTCTGCAGAATTGGTGCTTTAAGTAGAGACACAAGTAACGTTCGAAAACTAATACTGCCCTCTGCTGGTCGTTCTCTGAAGTACACATTTGTATGGCTGCTGGTTCCTCACTTCTCAGTCTTTGGGAATCCACCTTGACCTGAAGAGATTAGAGGTTGCTTTTCGTCAGTAAAATTTGGGGCCCTTAGGAAGAAAAATGCAAAATGTATAGGCGATGGTAATAAATGTCTAACCGTTACCACCAAAATAAGTACCTTTAAAGATATAACTTCACTGAAATGAGGGGAAGCATTGTCTCACAGCTTAACAGCTCAAAATCCAAGATATCGGAAGAGTACCTGATTAAACATGAATTTAATTATCCAGGACTCTCATCTTCCTGCAAACGAGACAGTTCTGAAATGCAATCAGTCCTCATCAGGCAATAACGTTATTCTCTTTCCCTCCCTCACCACGGGGTAGACAGAGTGACTGCACTCCGCGGGAGCATGAGATTTAGGGACATGAGTATCTCAGGATAATTGTTTTATAAAACCTAAATCAGATGATACTTTGTTTGAAGTCGAGGGGCTTCATGAAACAACGGTTCTTTTAATTAAAAAGATGAATCATGTGTGGGGGTTGCTTCTGGCATCCTATACTGAATCTCTCTCTCCTCTCTCTCTCTCTCTCTCTCTCTCTCTCTCTCTCTCTCTCTCTCTCTCTCGATGGGTTTGGCATAGATAAAATAGCTTTGGTTAAGAGCCCCTGAGAATGAGTACTGTCTTATTTCACCTTGGTATTTCCAGTGCTAACTTAGCACTGTGTTCTTTATAGAATATGTATTTAAGGCTTATTAAATGAGAAAATAAATTGACCCATTTACTATTTTAATCATTTCTCAATAAAATGCTAAGGTGTGAATAGGAAAGGGTTTGGAGAGTGTGTGCTTCTCAGCCATACAGATTTGAATTTAAATTCTGCCCTTGATACCTGGCTGTGTGTTGGGAGCAAACTTAACTTCCCCAGACTGTGGCTTCACCATCTATAAGTTAAGAACTTTTTTCCTCCTTCTTTTAGGGATATGAAATGAAATGTGTGTTCTGGAAAATTCCTGTTGCATAATGGATATCCAAATGTTTCTCTCTGCCCTCTCAGATAAATTACTTATTTCTTTCTTTATAATCAGAGCTATAAACTAAAGTGATCTCAGATCCATTTTGAGACGTTCAAAAGATAATCGATGACTCTTACACTATTTGTACACTATTTGATTTTCTTTTCCTTGACAGGAATAAGTACAAATGTATAACCGCCTCTGTTTTGCCTCTTTAACGTCGTTACTTTAGAGGATTTCAAAGGTTATTGGGAAAGGCAAGAAGCAGCTTTGCTGCTCTGCCTGTCACTTTCCTATTAAGCAAAAGTGGAGAATTACACCACCTTTCCTGTAACCAATGATCTACAAACTTCGAAACACTTCCATCCGTACTCTCACCTCTGTTGCGCATCAATCCCCATTTTAAAGCTAAGGAAAGGAAGGACCGAGGCGGAAGGACAGACCTGCCAGATATGGGGAACAAAACTAGAAATTTTGTATTCTGGTCCATACAAGGGTTCTTTGTGACCTGCCTTGCAGCTACCAGTCTGTACTCACCAGCGCACCCTAGGCTCCACATCGGGTATTGCATTCCTCGATCCTGCTTTCTCCAGCTGCCCTGGGACGCTGTGGTTCGAGCCATTAAGACAACCAAGTCAGGAGTCCTGGTGCTCATTTTCCCCCCTCAGTGACTCACAACTAGCATGTGGTGAGTTGTTTGGAATTAGCTACTTTCCTAATGTTTTGTACCAAGCTTGAATGCCCTTGGTGATATTTTTAACAATTCCCGGGAAGCTCTCAGTTTATTTTGAACATTAAAGATGCTACAGTGAGTGTAAACGGAATGGAAAAGATGAAACTCTTGACTGTAGGGCTACAAATTCAGAATCTCCATTGGAAACAGCTGTGCCTGTAAGTTTTCCGTCTCTGGTGCAATACAGACGTTGCTATTGGGTTCCCAGCCCCAGTAGTGGCCAGCTGTTCTCATCAGCAACCCCGCACCATCAAGCAACCCGTTCTGTGTAGAGATATGAGGAACACTTGTCTATGGCTGTCCAGTTCCGTATCTAGCCCTTTGTAGAGCATCAATTCTCACGCTAATCACACCTCCTCCCATAAGGATATTGCTAATCTTGGTTCCAGAAAATTCTATCCCCCTGAAATTACTTGCAAAAGTGGATGTAAATGCTTTATCGAAGGCATACTTTTAATACATTCTCAAAAGAAGTCATTCTTGACAACAGAGGTAAAAAAAAAGATTGTAGTAGACAAGTATACCACATTCCTCTTCAATGCAAACAAAATAATTGTTTCTTCTCAGTCAACAATGGAGCCCTCAGGGGCTAAATTTAAAACCAAATTAAGTAGGGTCAAAACATACAGGGGTTGGAGAAGTGACTCAGCAGTCAAGAGTGTGTAGCACTTGTGGTGTGTGAATAGGAACGGTCCCCACAGACTCATGTGTTAGAATACTTGGCCATACACACTGGCCATAGGGAGTGGCACTATTAGGAGGTGTGGCCTTGTTGAAAGAAATGTGTCACTGTGGAGGTGGGTGTTGAGGTCTCCTATGCTCAAGCTCTGCCCAGTGTGGCTCATGGCCTCCTTCTGCTGCCTTGCAGATCAAGATGTAGAACTCTCTGCTCCTTCTCCAGCACCATGTCTGCCTGCACTCTGTCATGTTTCCGCCATGATGATAATCTCTGAATGACTAAATCTCTGAAATTGTAAGCCAGGCCCAAATTAAATGTTTTCTTTGTAAGAGCTGCCATGGTCATGGTGTCTCTTTACAGCAGTAAAACCCTAAGACACTGCTCAACGTCTGTATTGCACCAGAGAAGGAAAACTTACAGGCACAGCTGTTTCCAATGGAGACTGAATTTGTAGCCCTACAGTCAAGTTGATTTCCAGCACTGACATTTAGAGTCACAGTCACAATCACAGCCTCCAGCTCCAGTGCTCTTCTGGCCTCCAAGAACACTGCACTAATGTGTTTACACACACACACACACACACACACACACACTTACACACTTAAAAATAAAATCTGTTTTAAAAGCACAGGAAAAAGTTAAGTACAAATAGAGTATCGTTATCAGGTAATGGTTAGTAAATCACTCTACAAGAGTTGTCATAAACAAGAATTTTACACTATTATTTTGAATAACTCATATCACACACTGACAAGAAGCATATGGAAGGACTTCTTTAAAAGGCAGTGGTTATCACCAAAGTTCATCTTGTGCTTAAAAGCAAAGTAAAGGCCTAACTTTACCAAACGATGTGTGGACACACTGACTGCAATCATCCTCTCCTCTGCTTCTCCCATGACCTTAGAGTAAAGCGTCCAGTTCAAAGCTGCTGCCTGAGAACTTCTTCCTCATAATGTGGGGAAGATCATAGAAGTTCTGACTCTGCCTTAATCATGGCAAATGACAAAATATACTATTATCTACTGACTGAAATCACTAATGTGGTCCCATGAATTTGTGTTCAGATATCATTTAAGTTTCTACACAGACTCCACTAATCAGAAAATGTGTCATCTGTAGCTTAATGTGTCCCTGAAATCTCAGATTCGCTAAGTTAATCTCCAAGCTCCTATGGAGATGGAATTTGGACAATGGGTATTTGGGAGTTACATAAACTAGATAAGTTCCTGAGGTGGTGCCCTTCTGGTAGCATTAGTGACCAGATGAAGAAGAAGAGAGTGGCTGGATAGATGGCTAAGTTATCGATGTGCTTGTGCATGAATATGAGGAGCTGAGCTCAGATTCCCAGCATCGTTGTAAGAAGCTGTGCATAGCATCCTAGCACTGGGGATGCTAGCCAGCCAACCTAGATCAATTAATAAGCTTCAAGTTCAATTGCAGATCTGTCTCAAAAAGTTGAGGAGGATGCCCACCATTGATCCAACATTGACCCAACTTGACCTCTGATCTCCACCACCACATACATATAGATGAACACACATGCAAACACACATACACAACTTCCACACACACAATACATACATAAGAATAAATAAAAACCCAGGTGGTCACATTCTGGCTTATCTTGACCTGTGATATTCTCAGGAAGAAAATCTTTACCAGACCAGAAACCAAGCAAATGTCAAATGTCATTGCCCTTTATTTCCTCAGAACTTCAGAACTTTAAGCCAAATAAACTTATATATAAATTACTATGTAGTCATGGGTATTGTGTTATAGCAACAGAATATGAACTGAGGCAGTATTCGGGCTTCATTTTTAGTCTGTGTTTTCAACACTCCTCCCTGATCTACTTCTTCTTTCCATTCCTCTTTCCTGCTTCACGAGAGATGGAGGGGTGTATTTATAAAGGTATACATTCTCAAAGGACACAGAACTGAGTCTGTGGCTGACATACACAGTACCATCCAGTAACGGAACAAATCTTGGATATGCAGCAGCTGTCTGTGCAGGCACAGACAGCATCTCCGCTTTTTCTACATCCCTTCTGACACCTTCCTCTTAATGAACTTTCAATAATTTGCTGCTCCTAAGGAAACCTAAGAAAACTACCCAGTCACTGAAGCCTGTAGGCAGCCGTGTTTAGGATAGCACCTGAGCCGGGTGGTGGTGGCGCACGCCTTTAATCCCAGCACTTGGGAGGCAGAGGCAGGCGGATTTCTGAGTTCGAGGCCAGCCTGGTCTACAGAGTGAGTTCCAGGACAGCCCAGGCTACACAGAGAAACCCTGTTGGGGGAGGGGGGAGATAGCACCTGGGACAGTTGCAAAGTCGTATAACTAGCACCTAACAATGTAAGCAGCTGGCTTCCAGCGTGGCCAGCTCAGCTAAACTGGTAAACAAGTCCTTTGTGCATGCCTTGGCCTCTGTGCCCCTCCCGAGCGGGCTTATGCTAATGAGATATTGGCAGCTTAACCTATCCTGAGAGAACACATCACCCAGCCCGCCTTGGGCAGTTATATAAGCAGCTCATTTCTGCTGCTTGGGGCCCTGCCCCCATCCCCATCCTGTCCCGGTCCCGTCCAGGTCCCCTTCCTGGTTCCAGTCCTCGTCCATAAGTCAAGAGTCGTTCCTGCAATAAAGCTGACTGAGAAGGATCCGACCATGTCATGTCTTAATTGCTGGCCAAGGCGGACGCGACAGAAGCCACCTTCAGTTCGGTCAAGAACAGATCACCGGAAAAGGAAAATAGCAGAACTAGGAAGGGAGAGTTGAAATTCTTATTCTTTTTCTTTTTCTTTTCCTTCTCTTTTCCACCCAGTAAGAAGAGTCACTGTGGACTAAGAGGAAGACATGTTAAAAGGAAGGATATAGGCACCTGCAGCAACGTGGAGTGGGTGCTCCCAGTGTAATGACACAATGTTGGCTAAAGGGAATAACCAAATAGAAAAACAAAGCACATGCTAGTCATGAAAAAATAACAGAGAGGAGTGCTTTAACAAGTTAGTTTTAGGGGGAAAAACACGTTACATTCTGGTCACTTCTAGTAAAACTCCAATTTTGTATCCCTATAGATTTATTACTGCTTAATGGAGCACAACCAGGCAGTTAAAAGTAACTGCTCTTAAGAAAAAAGTTAGCTGCACGATAAAATCTGAAAACGTTAGTTCTTCGGGGCTTGAGGCACTATTTCCAGAAGCATATTAGGCTAGTTCTATTCACTCACACAGAATATCAAAATAAAGCTTCAAGTGAAAATTTT
The DNA here is from genome assembly GCA_021653895.1 of Mastomys natalensis. Classification (NCBI taxonomy): domain Eukaryota; kingdom Metazoa; phylum Chordata; class Mammalia; order Rodentia; family Muridae; genus Mastomys; species Mastomys natalensis. The sequence continues at coordinate 943,382 of JAJTUV010000398.1, forward strand.
AATGAAGTTTAATTTTATTTTAAGAAACATTGTTTTGAACTGCATGCTGGTCCTCACATGCTAAGACTCATGCCAAGAGCAATGAAAAAATTTCACATCCACTATGTGGTTCAGGACAAGTTAATGATTTGCTCTGAGTGCTAGGATGTTTCTGTCTTATATAAAATCTGACTGAATTCAATCAAGATTTTTTAAATTAAATAAATAAACAAATGAACAAACAAACCTCCTGAAATTCTATCTCCTCCACAAACACTTGCCTGCTTTTTTTTTTATTGGTTATTTATATGAGAACACTGTAGCTGTCTTCAGACACACCAGAAGAGGGTATTGGGTCCATTACAGATAACATGGTTGTGAGCCACCATGTGGTTGCTGGGAATTGAACTCAGGACCTCTGGAAGAGCAGTCAGTGCTCTTAACCACTGAGCCATCTCTCCAGCCAACACTTGCCTGCTTAAGGTGACAATTCACTCCTTGTACCCTTCCTGTCTTCTCCAGGTGACGCAGTATCAGGGAAAACAACGTTCCAGGAGACCAAAGACTGCCCAAGTCCCTTGCTCAAAGGGTTAGGATGGGAGAGACAGAAGTATAAGGCCTTTGAAGTTAATGGCTACATGCTAAGTTTTTATTGGTAGTGTCTCATTTAGGGCATATAACATGAATAAGTAGATGAATGAACAATATCACCACGTAGATTCTGAGAACCACACAAGAGGCAAATAAAACAGCCATGCATGTGATCTCTAGGTGGGGAGCAGTTAAAGGAATTGTGTCTTTAAAAACAAAGACAGAGGGCTGGAGAGACAGATCAACAGTCAAGGATACTGACTGCTCTTCCAGAGGTTCTGAGTTCAGTTCCCTGCAACCACGCAGTGGCTCAAAACATCTGTAATGGGATCTGATGCCCTCTTCTGATGTATCCGAAGACAGCTACAGTGTACTCGTATACATAAAAATAAACAAACAGAGACACGGGCTAAAAATAATTGATGCAGAGTCCACCTCTGCAGTGTTTTATTATTTTGGTAGTGGTGGTGGTGCTGCTGCTGCTGCTGTGTGTGTGTGTGTGTGTTGTGCATGTGTGCATGTGTGCATGTGTGTGTGTGTGTGTATGTGTGCATGTGTGTGAGTGTGTGCGTATGAACGTTGTGTGTGTGTGTGTGAGTGTGTGTATGTATGAGTGTATGTGTGTGTGTGCATGTGTGCATGTGTGTGAGTGTGTGTGTGTGTGTGTGGACAAGAATGTGACCCTGGGGCCCTGGCTGGCCTGGAATTCATGCTGTAGGCCAGGCTGACACTGAACCTTCACGAGTGTGAAGCTGAGTGTGGGATCATAAACATGTATTACAGTATGCAATTACTAGGATTCTGTTCTTTCTTGATCATCTTACAAAATATAATCAGTTTGTTAATTATATGTGTGGATACTGCAAAAAGTGACTAGAGCAGTTGATATCTTAGATATCAGATCAGGGATTCTTCTTTCTCTCAAAGCAATAAAATGGGACTAAAACTTCTCCACTTAAACTGATGATGACTACATTAGATCACAGAAACAACTTCAAATGAGCAAGACTTGACTGGATGCCACAAATGTGCTGAATGGTACTGCCTGAAAGAGCACTGCAAAGCCTTCTGCTGTCCATAGGTGGGGGTGAGGCACTGGTGCACTGTGGCTCCTGAGGAGTCAGTGTGGAGTTTAGTATTAAGAGAAACCTTCTAGAGATCGCAAGAGTAAAGAGTTCACTGCATCAGCCATCAGACAGGGTTTATCTTTTTAAATTATTATTTTATTTTGTTTTGGGGTTTTTTTTACTTATTCACTTTACATCCTACTCACTGACCCCTGGCTGTCACCCCCTCCCACAATCCTTTCCCTTTACCCCCTCCCCTTCTCCTCTGAGCCAGTGGGGCTCCTCTGGGTATCCCCGACCCTGGCACTTCAAGTCTCTGTGAGACTAGGTGCTTCCTCTCCCTCTGAGGCCAGACAGGGCAGCCCAGCTAAGAACATATCCCACGGACAGGCAACAGCTTTTGGGATAGCCTCATTCCAGTTGTTCGGGATCCACATGAAGATCAAGCTGCACATCTGCTACATCTGAGAGGGAAGGCCTAGGTCCAGCTTTGTGTGTTCTTTGGTTAGTGGTTCAGTCTCTGAGAGCCCCAAGGGTCCAGGTTAGTTGACACTGTTGGTCTTCCTGGGGAGTTCTTATCTCCTTCGGGGCCTGCAATCCTTCCTTCCATTCTTCCATAAGAGTCTCCAAGCTCCATCCACTGTTTGTTGGGGGTATTTATATCTGTCTGGGTCAGCTGCTGGGTGGAGTCTCTCAGAAGACAACATGCTCCTGTCTGCAAGCATAACAGAGTATCATTAATAGTGTTAGGGATTGGTGCTTGCCCATGGGATAGGTCTCAAGTTGGGCAGGTTATTGGTTGGCCATTTCCTCAGTCTCTGCAAAAGTGACACTGTGCAACCTTATAGAAAATACCCTATCTTTTGATTTTCCTTTCTTACAATGGAGCCAGCATTATGAAGAAGTTCATACTAGCCCACACTGTGAATCCCACCATTAGGCAGCATCAGCTCTAGACATCTCCAGATGACTCAGTCAACCCCATCCTTCAAGTCTTCCCAACTGGGATACAGACATCACAAAGCAAATACAAACTAAACCTCATGTGCCTTACCCAAATCGTTGGCCAGGGAAATCTGTAGGTATAACTAAACAGTTGGGTTCATTTGTCACTAAATTTTGAAGGGCTTTCTATATAGAAATCATGAGACATCAATATATAGTCAGCACTATTCCATTGCTATCATTCACCCTAAGGGAACTGCCAGCCAGCAGCAATAGTAAATCCAATGTGGTCCATGTTGCTCCATCTCAAAGGATTCATCTAAGTACTTGCCATTCTCTACATACCGCTTATTTTGATCTAATACTTGAGGTTGTTTCCCATATGATTAGGTATGGGCGGTGCCTCTGTTAAAAAAATATATACAGTTCTTTTAAAAGTGAAATCTTCACCATGGAAAAAGTATACATGGCACATTGTCTGAATGTCACATGGCTAAAGATGCAGCCCAGGTACCATGTAGGGCAACATCCTTACTGAAGTTATTACTTACTTCTTAAAATTCTGAGATAGAGAAACAATATCACAAAGCTTGCAGAATTCTGTCCAATAAAAGTGCCCACTGTTTTGGTTTGTAAAATAAATTCTTCCAAAGTTCATGCCTGGTATGATTTTATTTCATCCTCTAAATTATATATTTCAAACTTAACCCTCAAAGTCATATGGAAATAGAATTTGGAAGTGGGCACTGTAGGCACCAATGAGGACTGGAGGCCATGAAAGTGGGTGCCCATGGTGGCATGAGAGGCTTTCTAAGGAGGATGAGACACCCGAGCTCATCTTGCTGCCTTGACACATGATGTCCTCGGCCATGTCATGACCCAGCAGAAAGGCCTCCCACCCCAGATGTGCAATAGATTCTGAGCCACGCTTTTGGGTTCTTAGAGCCATGGGATTAGCATGTCTTCCTCTTCGTAAGCTGCCTGTTCTTACTGGTATTTCAATAAGAAAGACAGAAAATGCACTAGGGCAATGGCTTCTTGTCTCATAAAATATTAAACATATTTTTAAAATCTAGTCCAGCAGTCTTATCCTAGCAGTCATTCATTAAATTTCTTAAAAATACCTAAGTTTTCAAATACTTTTAAGAACAATTTTAGCATTGGCTGATTTCTTCAAGTCTAATAAATGAGTTGAATCAATCCTTGACATGTGTTCACTTTATATTTGCATGCAAGTCATGGTTTTAATTTTCTGAAAATTATGTGAGAAAACTTGGTAGGAAAATAATTACCATGGCCAATCTCTTACAAATGGCAATGCTATTTAGCAATGTGACCTGGTCCTTTCTGGTTCATCTGTGACATCCGTCTTTTCCTGTGGGTTCTCTCCCACCCTGGCATGCTTGTGTGCAGACCTCAGCTCAGGCAGGTGTGGCAGCAGAGGGTGAGCTGGCAGAAGTTCTGAAGTCTCTCCCACAGCTGGATTAGCAATGAGTTGAAGATCGCCACAATAATTGATATCGGCTTTTCCGTCTCTGCCTATTCCAAACCATTACTAATGGTAGAAAGATAAAGTTCCTGCTGCCACATGCACAGACTCTCTGGCTAGCTTCATGCACAGAAGTTGCACTCTCCCTGTGGGCTCCCTGCCAACAACAGAGAATAAACAACAAAGCTGGACTCAGAAGGAGAGGCCTTGCCAGTGTGAGCGTTTTCACGCCTTGTTAATGCAATGCTCATCAATACAAAGATCATTTGCCACTATTTTCACTTAATTCATGACTGTTGTGAGCCTCATGAGTGACCTAAACTCACAGACCCAAGACGTAAAAGAAATAAAACCTGTGGGTAGTTTTGACTTGTCTTTAAAATCTTATCAATATTTTGATAAGCCAAAAAAAAAAAATGGATGTGATAAATTCAGCTAATTTCAAGTTAAAAGAAAAACGAGGAAAATTTTAAAGGGGAAAATTGTTCTCTTTGCAGAATTTCCACTGTACAATTTTTTAGAAGTACTGAAAACTTTTTTTTCTTCTTCTCAGTACAAATGTGTGAAGCCATGTGGCAGAAGAGGAAGACATAGACACAAATAGAGTTTGACTTTAGAGAAATCTCATCTTACTTGGGAAGAAGTTCCTTAGCCAGAGCCTGCATGCTTACTCAAAGCTTGCCTAATATGCACAGATCTGGGTTCAATCCCTGGTACTGGAACCTGGGGAGGGCAGTGAGTGTGCTTATCCACGATATACATTCCACCTAAGGAGCTCCATTAGACTTCATCCTGTGACCTCCAGATAACTCTCAGGATACATTGCACAAAGTAATATATTCCTGGGGACTGGAGACATGGCTCAGTGCTTAAAAGCACTGACTGTTCTTCCAGAAGTTCTGAATTCAATTCCCAACAACCACATGGTGGTTCAAAGCCATCTGTAATGGGATCTGATGGCTTCTTCTAGTGTCTGAAGACAGTGGCAGTGTACTCATATACATAAAATAAATAAATAATTTTTTTTTTTTTTTAGAAAGTAGTATATTCCTAAAGTACTATGAAGAGCACGGGCAGGAACATGCGCACAGACTCAGACCATCTGACTAAAGGAGAAAGCGCATGTCCTTCTGTAGCTCACCCATGCTGGATTGTTACAGGTTAATTTAATTAGATACACCAGAATATAGAATCTGATCTTTCCCATCATCCCACAGCAATGCCTCAGACTTAAAAACCAGTTTAGGCATTTTACATGCCAAGTTCTTGAAACCACCAACACTGGTGGTTAATACAGCCAAACCTCAGAGGGTGAAAAACATCACTGTTTTGTTTGCTGGTTTCAAAGAATTGAACCTAGGGCCTTCATGCTACGTACACACTCTAGCACTGAGCCACACTGCCAGTCCAGTCTTTGTGGTTTTTATAAGCTTCATTTGTCTTTCTTGTATATAAAACTCTTCCTTTAGCAGGATGCCAAGGAAGCCAATAAGGGATGGAATGGAAGGTTGGGAACGGAGTAGGCACACAGTCAGGCATTGTTTTAGATTTGGTTAGGGAGATGCTATTAAAGGCTTTAGAATGAGACAAAACTGACCTGACCTTGTGATTAATTGTGGTGAGACATTAGATGGGGAGTCAGACTACAGGACACGTGATGAATAAAGACAGTCATAACATGTTAAATTTGAGTGGTCGTAGGTCCTTATTGGGAGCAAGTGGCGCTTCTGCATTGTCAACTGAGACTGGGCTGGAGGAAAGGGAGAGCTCTCATCTCTGATATGAAGGGAAATACAAATTAAAACCACTTCATGATCAATAGCTACTATCAGACAGACATCAGAGATGACAGAGAACCAACGTTGGCAAGCATGTGAAGAATAAGAAACCCACATTCACTGTGGAGGCAAACGTAGTTTGCTAGTCACTATGGAAAGTGATGTAGATAGTAAACATTTCTAACAGCATGGAGACTCATCTAAAAATTAAAGGTTAAACTACCATACGATTCAGTAATTCTTCTTCTGGATGTATGTTCAACAAACGTAAATTCTCATCTTATGAAGATTAAACTCAACTCGCTTGTCAGTTGCAGTTATATCAAATAGCCAAGACAAGAAAACAGTGTCTGTTTGTGGGAAAGTGGTTAAAAGAAAATATGGTTGATAAATATCATGGAATATTATTTAACCTTTAAAAAGAAAATTCAACCTTATAAAGAAGACCCTGGATCGTGGAACTAGAGGACATTACACTAAATGAAAGAAGCTAGTAAGAACAACATTGTTTCACTCCACTTTAACATCTATGGTTTCTTTAAAGGTCAAATATTAGGAGTTTGGTACTAAAATTGTGGATACAGAAGGGTAGGAAGGTAGAAAGAGCACCAAGGAGGTTTAGGTCAAGGGATACAAAGAGGAAAGTGTGCAGAGCAGGGGTTCTCTGCCTTCCTAATGCTGTGACCCTGTGATACAGTACTTCATGTTGCAATGACCCCCAATCAAAAATTATTTTGTTACTACTTCATAACTATAAGTTTGCCACTGTTATGAATCATAATATAAACATCTGATATGTAAGATATATCTGATATGCAACTCCCAAAGGGGCTGTGACCCACAGGTTGGGAACCAGTGATGTAGACTGAAGATCCCTAAAGAAGCAAGGTGATATGAAGACTATATTCACTAAAATTACATGACACTTGAGACTTTTAAGGTTTTAGCTGCTCTTTGCAGCAAAAAAAAAATTGGCTGTGTGAGATTATCCTTTGTTTTACTATAATCACAATTTATTGCCTGTCTATACTATAGACAGATCCTATACCACAATGGTTTAAATTTCAAATATATATAAAAAAAAGTTTTTTGTATAAGTCTAAATGCATTCCATTTTTAGATCACTAGATAGTCACCAGGATAAGAGTTCTCGGGTAAAGTTTAATGAGAACATTTTCAAATGCACAGCTTTAAGCATCCAAACAGTACTGTCCAATAGTTAACTCAACAAGGACAATATGAAATGTAACCAAGATGCTTTTAATGAGAGTTCAGTAAAACAGACTTAAAATCAGATGAGAAAGAGCTCAGTCGCCCTGTGGTTATATGCTCAGCAACTTTCTTAAGTCCTCTGAAAGGCCCATCAGCATTCACTCATACACCAAACATCTATTAAAAACAACTGCCAGGCGCTGTGTTCCATCCTAGGAACACAAGCAGACAAGATACAGCCCCAAGGGATTTAAAGAAACAATGTGACAGACAATCAATGCTGCAAAAAATATTTACTGCTATCACCTTGAGCCAGGCACTGTTTGTAAGCATTAAAATGCAAGACAGTAAAAAAAAAAAAAAAAAAAAAAAAAAAAAAAAAAAAAAAAACAATAACAAGAAGAACTAATTAATTCTTTAAAAAAGCAAGATTTGTTGGTGGAGCTCACATCCTAAGGGAGAGGGTGGATAAAATGTGTGAGATAAATAAATTCAGTGTATGGGACATAGGAATGAACTAGGAAGATAGAAGAAAATGAAACACGATGAAGATGCTATTGTTTTAAATGGGTGACCAGGAAATGTACATGAATCTTTAGTGAGTTCAGAATGCAAGTATCAGGGAGGGGATACACTAAGCCCACTGAATGACCATTCAAGACCATTCTGTACAAAGTTCAGAAAGGAGGCCTGTGGCTACACAGATGCACAAATGACAAAAGAAATGGCCTTGGAGAGGTCACACTGGCCAGGTGGAGCAGGTCCTGGTGGCTCCCTTAAGGATTTGTGCTTTTCTTCTGAATGAGAGGGGAGTCCACAGTGTGATAAGAATCCTGATTTTTAAGCAGAGGATTGACAGGGTGTGTGATTCATGTCCTGATAGGATCAGTCTAGTCACTGTAAATGATGGAAATTACAAGAAATTGTCAGATTCGTGACTATTGTGAAGGGTGTCATTTCCCTAATTTCTTTTTCAGCCTGTTTATCTTTCACATAGAGGAATGCTACTGATTTGCTGGAGTTGATTTTATATCCAGCCACTTTGCTAAGTTGTTTATCAGGTTTAGGAGTTCTCTGGTGGAAGTTCTGGGGTCACTTAAGTATACTATCATATCTGCCGGGCGGTGGTAGCACACGCCTTTAATCCCAGCACTTGGGAGGCAGAGACAGGCGGATTTCTGAGTTCGAGGCCAGCCTGGTCTACAGAGTGAGTTCCAGGACAGCCAGGGCTACACAGAGAAACCCTGTCTCGAAAAACCAAAAAAAAGATAAAAATAAAAATAAAAAAAGTATACTATCATATCATCCACAAATAGTGATATTTTGACTTCTTTCTTTCCTATTTGTACCCCTTTGACTTCTTTTTGTTGTCTAACTGCTCTGGCTAGGACTTCCAGTACAATATTGAATAGGTAGGGAGAGAGTGGGCAGCCTTATGTAGTCCGTAATCTTAGTGGGATTGCTTCAAGTTTCTCTCCATTTAGCTTGATGTTGGCTACTGGTTTGCTGTATATTGCTTTTACTATGTTTAGGTATGGGCCTTGAATTCCTGATTTTTCCAAGACTTTTACCATGAAGGGATGTTGAATTTTGTTAAATGCTTTCTCAGCATCTAGTGAGATGATCATATGGGTTTTTTTTCTTTGAGTTTGTTTATACAGTGGATTACATTGATGGATTTCCAAATATTGAACCATCCCTGCATTCCTGGAATAAAGCTTACTTGATCATGATGGATGATTGTTTGATGTGTTCTTGGATTTGGTTTGCTAGAATTTTATTGAGTATTTTTGCATCGATATTCATAAGGGAGATTGGTCTAAAGTTCTCTTTCTTTGTTGGGTCTTTGTGAGGTTTGGGTATGAGTGTGATTGTAGCTTCATAGAACAAATTGGGTAGTGTTCCTTCTGTTTCTATTTTGTGGAATAGTTTGAAGAGAATTGGTATTAGGTCTTCCTTGAAGATCTGATAGAATTCTGCACTAAAACCATCTGGTCCTGGGCTTTTTTTGGTGGGGAGACTTTTAATGACTGCTGCTATTTTCTTAGGGGTTATGGGACTGTTTAGATGGTTTATTTGCTCCTGATTTAACTTTGATACCTGGTATCTATCTAGGAAATTGTCCATTTCATCCAGATTTTCCAGTTTTGTTGAGTATAGGCCTTTGTAGTAGGATCTGATGATTTTTTTAATTTCCTCATTTTCTGTTGTTATGTCTCCCTTTTCAGTTCTTATTTTATTAAGTTGGATACTGTCTCTGTGCCTTCTGGTTAATCTGGCTAAGGGTTTATCTATCTTGGTGATTTTCTCAAAGAACCAGCTCCTGGTTTTGTTGATATTTTGTATAGTTCTTTCTGTTTCTGTTTGCTTGATTTCAGCCCTGAGTTTGATTATTTCCTACCATCTACTCCTCTTGGGTGTATTTGCTTCTTTTTGTCCTAGAGCTTTCAGGTGTGCTGTCAAGTTGTTAATGTATGCTCTCTCCAGTTTCTTTTAGAGCTATGAGTTGGTGTGAATCTAACCAAGCAAGTGAAAGATCTGTATGACAAGAAATTCAAGTCCCTGAAGAAAGAAATCGAAGAAGATCTCAGAAGATGGAAAGATCTCCCATGCTCATGGATTGGCATGATTAATATAGTAAAAATGGCCATCTTGCCAAAAGCAATCTACAGATTCAATGCAATCCTCATTAAAATCCCAACCCAATTCTTCACAGAGTTAGAAAGAGAAATTCTCAAATTCATTTGGAATAACAAAAAAACCCAGGATCGTGAAAACTATTCTCAACAATAAAAGAACTTCTGGGGGAATCACCATCCCTGACCTCAAGCTCTACTACAGCGCAATAGTGATAAAAACGGCCTGGTATTGGTACAGAGACAGGCAGGAAGATCAGTGGAATAGAGTTGAAGACCCAGAAATGAACTCACACACCTATCGTCACTTGATCTTTGACAAAGGAGCTAAAACCATCCAGTGGAACAAGGACAGCATTTTCAACAAATGGTGCTGGTTCAACTGGAGGACAGCATGCAGAAGCATGCAAATCGATCCATTCCTATCTCCTTGTACAAAGCTCAAGTCCAGGTGGATAAAGGACCTTCACATAAAACCAGATACACTGAAACTAATAGAAGAGAAGGTGGGGAAGACCCTTGAATACTTGAGCACAGGGGAAAAATTCCTGAACAGAACACCGATGGCTTATGCTCTAAGATCAAGAATTGACAAACGGGACTTCATAAAATTGCAAAGTTTCTGTAAGGCAAAGGACACTGTCAAAACAGCAACCAACAGATTGGGAAAAGATCTTTACCAATCCTGCATCCGATAGAGAGCTAATATCCAATATATACAAAGAATTCAATAAATTAGACTCCAGACAACCAAATAATCCTATTAAAAAAATAGAGTATAGAGCTTAACAAAGAATTCTCAACTGAGGAAAAAAATGACCGAGAAGCACCTAAAGAAATATTCAGCATCCTTAGTTATCAAGGAAATGCAAATCAAAACAACCCTGAGATTCCACCTCACACCAGTCAGAATGACTAAGATCAAAACCTCAGGTGATAGCAGATGCTGGCGAGGATGTGGAGAAAGAGGAACACTCCTCCATTGTTGGTGGGATTGCAAGATGGTGCAACCACTTTGGAAATCAGTCTGGTGGTTCCTCAGAAAATTGGACATAGCATTACCTGAGGACCCAGCTATACCACTCCTGGGCATATACCCAGAAGATGCTCTAACATATAACAAGGACATATGCTCCACTATGTTCATAGCAGCCTTATTTATAATAGCCAGTAGCTGGAAAGAACCCAGATGTCCTTCAACAGAGGAATGGATACAAAAAATGTGGTACATTTATACAATGGAACATTACTCAGCTATTAAAAACAATGAATTTGAGAAATTCTTAGGTAAATGGATGGAACTAGAAAATATCATACTGAGTGAGGTAACCCAATCACAAAAGAACACACATGATATTCACTCACTGATTATTGGATATTAACCCAGAAGCTTGAAATACCCAAGATTCAACTCACAGACCACATGAAGCTCATGAAGAAGGAAGACCAAGTGGGGTGCTTTGGTCCTTCTTAGAAGGAATAACAAAATATTCAGAGGAACAAATATGGAGATAAAGTTTGGGACAGAAACTGAAGGAGGGGCCGTCTGGAGATCATTCCACTTGAGTATCCATCCCATCTGTAGTCATCAAAGGTAGATGCTGATGTGGATGTCAGGAAGTGCATGCTGACAGAAGCCTGATATAGCTGTCTCCTTAAAGGTCTGCCAGAGTTTGACATATTCAGAGACAGATGCTCACAGCTAACCATTGAACTGATCAAGGGGTTCCCAATGGAAGAATTAGAGTGAAGACTGAAGGAGCTGAAAGGATTTGCAGCCCCATGAGGAGAGCAACAATACCAACCAACCAGAGCTCCCAGGGTCTAAACCACCAGCCTGGGAGCACATAGGGAGAGATCCATGACTCCAGCTGTATATGTAAGGGAGGATGGCCTTGCCGGGCATAGCTGGATAGGAGATCCTTGGTCCCATGAAGGCTGGACACCGTGTGTGGGGGAATTCAAGGGTGGGGAGGTGGAGTGTGGGGTGGTAGGTAGGGGCACATCCTCATAGAAGAGGATGGGGGATGGGATAGGGGGTTCTTGGGCAGGGTGGGGGAAGGAGTAAGGGGATAACATCTGAAATGTAAATAACTATTCAATAAAAAATGAAAAAAAATAAAGAAACTCTCAGATTCTAGATAAAGAGAGTGAGTATTGCCTGTTATAAGATGTGAAGAAAGAAAAGGCTAGGGGTAGGTAGTATGTAAACACATGAAAGTAATAAAAACATTCTAGGAATCAAGCCTCTCTCAAACTAAAAGGTCTAACCTGTGAGGTGTCATATACTGGGCTTCCTTCAGGACCTTGTGCTGAGAGGGTAGGCTACAGCTGTGGATACAGACAGCACGGTTGGCTATGAAGCTGATCAGCTTCTCTTCATCGAAGTGAGAAAACTTAAAGAGTGAATTGTAAGATGTCACATGTCTGGTTTTCTCAAACCAGATTAAACTGAGCATGTATTGAGATACCTTCTACAGACCTCCACAGTGGTCTAAGGTCTAAAGTTGCAAATCCCTGATTCCTTATTTCTACTTGACTTTCCAAAGGGTCAGGGTGTATGTGTGTGTTATGTGTGTGTATGTGTGTTGTTTGTGTGTGTGTATGTGTGTGTATGTGTGTGTATGTTTGTGTGTGTGTGTGTATGTGTAACAATAATTATTATAAGACAAGACACCATCAATGTGAGAGGGAGTTGGGGTTGCATATAGGAAGGGTTGGAAGGAAGGAACATAGGAGGAGTTGAATGGAGAAAAGGGAAGGGGGAAAGCGATAGTTACAATTTTCACTTTTTTTTTTTAAGTAGTCCATAATGGACCCAGAAGGAAAACTCAATCTTAAGTACACTTGATCCGAATTATAAATTTCTAAGTATCCAGTCAATGCTCATCTTGGCTTCCTTTTAAAAGAATCTTATAATCCAGAATCCCCAAAGCTCCTAGAATCTACGTTCTAAATACTACCCACAAGGTAGACGGCTGAAGTCAAGATGAGCGACCGCAGCTGAGCTCAGGTTAGAATCCAGGACTGTTGCTTGTCTCAGAACCTGCCTGACTAACTAATAGTTTAAGCTCTAAGAAGACGATGCTGAAACATCAGTACTTCTGGGGAAAACACACATGGCACACGGGCATTGAAGGAAGCCCTAGCAAGTGCAATGTCAGATGGAGAACTGGAGACATTGATCATACCAGAAATCTTGAGTTCAGAAGTGTTTAACAATAAACACTACCGTTGTATGGGTTAGTATGAGTCCACCAACAAACACTAGCATGGATGACATTTGATTTCAGACTTTTCATGGTTGGTGTTGACAAACTGAAATCCTTTGAACCTGATAGCTCTGCCAGACTAGTGGTTTTAGACATTCAAGCATGGGTATGATGGGACTGTCAGTTTTACTTTGCTTGAATGTGGCAATGGTGACTTATCATGTAAGTTCCAGTAAGAGCTGAAAACTTGCTTCCTTTTCAGATGAGCAGTCTTCCTCAGTTTCCCCAGTTACTCAACAAACTCTCGTACTAATTCACAAATTCAGAAGCTTCATTGTTTTCAAAGTAATCTAAATTTCTTCTCGTGAAAATATTTTTTTCCCTATAGAAACAAGTAAGAAAAAGGAAAACCTAACTTAAAAACATAAAATCTAGAAACACAGGGCTGGAGAAATGGCTCAGCCATTAAAAGCCAGGCTCACAACCAAAATCTAGGAAATAGAGCATAGAATGCTTTCTGTTCTAACTCTGTATGCTTTCCCTTGGTTTAGATGCCATACAGAGCCGGCAGGGGTGGTCACTTAGTCTCAACTTCTGGTAAAATTCTTGAAAAAATTCCTAAAAGATCTTTGGGGGGCTGGGTATTGATGTTGTTTTGTTTGTTTTGTGCACTGGGAGAACTCTTGCTTTCTCCACATCTACTTCAGTTTCTAAGCCCTCGTCTTCAAGTTACTAAAGGTTTTGTTTACCTATGCCATAAAAAAAAGAGAAGGTAACCACAGACTGGAATATTGTTGCTTTCAGCCGCTGCGTGGGAGCGTGTCCTCATTCCTCAGCGCTGACTTTCTCCTTATCTCAGAGGTACCTGCCCACTAGAACCGGCTGAGGAGAATTGAAAGTGGTTTGCTTAGATAAGCATCAAAGTTTGGGATGCCGATCTGTACCTAGGAGACCTTTGATCCTGTGCACCCTGGTTAAGAAATCAACCTGGAATGTTATCTAACAAGAAGGATTTGTCTCTTCCGCCATTCTCTGGTCTCAGCGAGCACGGAAATACCAAGAGCAGGCTCTGTGGTGCTTCAGAACTTCCACTTCCTGTTATGGAGGAAAGTCGAAGCGGAGAGATGCAAAACTATCCGCCGGAGAGCACAATGCCACTCCACAATCCACCACAACATCCTAGTTAAATTTAGTTCAAATACTGCCTGTTTACTTAAGCAGCCTGTGTGCCCCTTTGTAAACTAAAACGAACGGGGCAGGGAACTTTCAGATGCTAAACACATGCCAGCTCTCTGGGGAAGCAGAGAAATCCCCTCCAGGAGCAATCTCTGGACTGTCATCCGGTGCCAAGTAATTGGTCACTAACCTGACAGTGTGGCTGCCAGGTTATCAGCTCTAGATAGTGGGTCCCAAAAGAGTGCATTAGAATCTTAGAATCAGCCGGGCAGTAGTGGCACACGCCTTTTATTCCAGTACTTTGGGAGGCAGAGGCAGGCAAATTTCTGAGTTCGGGGCAAGCCTGGTCTACAGAGTGAGTTCCAGGACAGCCAGGGCTATACAGAGAAACCCTGTCTCGAAAAACAAAACAAAACAAAACAAAACAAAAATCTGTGGACAGGAGGGAAATGCTAGCCCCATCCCATCCCTCTCCATTCCGGTGCCCCATCAAGTCCAGCACTGAGTCAAGTATAAATACTGGAATATACGGAGTTGTTGACCAGGGTGCCCGCAGAAGCTTCCCAAATAAAACAAGCTCTTGTCCTTGCTCTTCTTGCCTGAGAAACTAGTTGGTAAAAGCCTTTCAAAAGAACACCACACACTTTGGACACAGGGCACAGAGAAGTCAGACTGGAGCCAATCAGGAAGCTTCCTCTCTGTTAGCTAGTAGTCATGGTATCCAGTGGTTCTATACAGTCTGCTAGAGAAAATTCATCTATGGCCTTTAGGCTGTGAACCTGAAAGCTACATACCCACCTGCCAGACGAGATCTGACTGCTGGTACAATAGTGCTTTGAGGGTCGAGAGTGACAAGACACTTTCTGACTGACTCTGAAGCTCTGGGTTCTGATCCACTGGTGGCAACACGAGTGCTTCCTGGAGCAGTGAGCCTGTGGCTGCATCTAAAGAGGAAGCCATGACAAACTTCATGGTCAGTTTTACCCTCTTAGTATCAGAAGTGTTTTATGCATGTATCCACCACCAAATCGAGACAGCAATGGGGGGGGGGAGAAAAGGGGGTGGGGATAGAACTAGGAAAATCAGCATTATCTCCTCTTTCATAACCTTTCACCATTCCCTGCATTCGGTGCTCACTCATCCCTAATATTTACCCTTTCTTGCTCTCTTTTGTTCATGTTATACTGTATATATGTTCTACATGTATGCATATTTGCCCAGGTTCTAACCATATGTTGCTTAAGTTGTAAAGACTTTAGGTCTGGTTGATTTTGGTGTGCCACTTTTTTTTTTTTTTTACTTAATTGCAAGGTCTTTTTTTTTTTTTTATAATAAAGTTTATTTTATAAAAGAAAGTTAATATTTTCTTTGGAAACTGAAACGTAAATAATATTAGAATTTTTAACACCCATACATGTATGCATGCATGCACACAGATCCACACATACCAACATCTATAAGTCTGGTTTGTGCATAGCAGGGTCTTAATGTTTATTTACTGAACACAGTAAGGCAGTTTTTTATTTATAAATGTAGAATCACAATGTGTGCATGAGTTGCTTTTTGATTGAAACAATTATCATTCAAATAATTTATACTATATATATGACTACAAAAATATTTGTGTGTGTGTGTGTGTGTGTGTGTATGAGTGCAAAGATCATACTCTGGGCCAGAGATAGTGGGAGAGCACTATTGCTGCTGATGTTTTGGTGAGTGGACCTGTGGCCAAACTGCCTTCTAAATATGCAGTAATTGGACCCATAAATTAATCTGTTCTCAGCCTTGATTAAAGATGATTCTTTTTACAAAGTGTGACAGGTAATGCAGAGTCATGTAGTTGGTCAACGTGCTAAAATCAGTGACTATGATTCCTCAGTCCTAAACAGGACAGTTATTACACACCTTCAAATCCAAGATAACACAGTGAAGAAGGAGCAGAGGTATCGTAAGAACCAGACGAGGGGGAGGGGACTATGAAACATGGTATTCTGGGAATGGCACCACGAAGACAACCATGAACACACTGCAACAGTGGTTATCTGCACAAGACCTAAACCAAAAAAGACATGAGGGAGAGGGGAACTAGTTGGGAAGAAGATGGGAGTGGGTGGGTGTTGCTGGAAATATTAAAAAGGACACAAGTTCCCGGGCTAAACCCACTACTCTCTTCCCAAGGTCCCGCTGTTGTGGCATAGCCTCAGCCTTGTATTTTGATCCTAGTTCCCAGTGGATAGCCTCAGCCTTGTATTTTGATCCAAGTTCCACCCTCCTGGGAGGGGCTGCAGAGGAGGATTGAATCAATGTTGTGGATAACCTAGCCTTGTATTTTGATTCTAGTTCCACCCCTGAGAGGGGCTCCAGAGGAGGATTGAATCAATGTTGTGGATAGCCTCAGCCTTGTATTTTGATCCTAGTACCTCAGTGGATAGCCCCAGCTTGTATTTTGATCCTAGTTCCACCCTTCTGGGAGGTGCTGCAGAGGATGATTGAATCTGTACACAGAGGACATCTTGTAAACCTTCTGTCCAATTAAAACCTGTAAAATAAAGACTAGAGCCAGAGATTGGGCAGTAGAAGGGGAGGCGAGAAAAAGGCTTAGGGGAGGAGAGAGTGAGAGGAATTCGATATAAAAGGCAGAGCAGGGGCAGAAGAGAAGGGAGTCACCGGGAGAGCAGAAGCAGAAAGAGAGAGCAGAGAAGCAGGGAGAAGCAAAGCAGAAGGAAGCTGGATGGTAACCCGAAAGGGATCTCATAGCCAGGGATTAGAATAGTATAGTGGTAAATCTGCCCAATCTAGGCATGCGATTTATATCATAAAAAAAAAAAAAAGAAAAAAAATATATATATATATTCTTTTTGGCTCTAGTCTTTATTTTACAGGTTTTAATTGGACAGAAGGTTTACAAGATGTCCTCTGTGTACAGATTCAATCATCCTCTGCAGCCCCTCCCAGAAGGGTGGAACTAGGATGAAAATACAAGCCTGGGGCTATCCACTGGGAACTAGGATCAAAATACAAGGCTGGGGCTATCCACAACATCCCGCCACCTCTAGGCTAGCCTCTGTGTGGCAGTCTTCCCAGCTCCTCACTGGTGTGACTGCCTCAGAGTCTCCAGTATCTCCTCAGCCATCCACCCACAGTGGTCAGTGGTCACAAATCCCCTTAACCCAGTAAATCAAAACTCTAGAAACTTATAATTAATTAGTCTGATTTATATATCAGTAAACTCTCAATTCACAAGATGCCCACACAATAATTTCAAAGTCAATAGATAATTATATAAATTGCCCACCTAGATAAGACAAATTGTCCTGTAATTATCCATCCTTTATAAGATAATCATAACTACCTGTGGCTATTTAAAGTCAGGCAGAATCTGGATTGTCCTGTTCCTCCTCCATCTTGATTTCCTCCTCCCATCTCTCTCCTCTGAAACTCTTCATTTTGCCTCCCTTTTCCCTGTCCAATCACAGGCTTCTTGTTGTGTTAATATTTAAAGTGATTGGACAGGGAAATTTCTGCTACAAGTGGGAATTGGACAGGATGAAGGAGTGAAGTGGGGTTGAGTGTGACCATTTGTCAGGAGCCATCTGGGAAAGACTACGGCAAGCAATGTAGACGGCCTGTGATGGGTGAGCTCTGCGGCAAGGTCCCAGGATTGCTTCTTGTTATTGTAATGTCTTTCCTGTTGTTATTATTACATAGTCTAATGATTCCTGGGCATTAGCCAACTTATTCAACCAATATTCTGTAGATCAGTGAAGATGTACTCTCTGTATAGTAATGCTATGTAGACAAATTGATGATTTCATAGTTCCTAATAATGATTCTATAGAATTCCTCAACTTATACAAGTAATTTTGAGCCCTTCATAGTATGAAAGCTTCAATTAGAGTTCTGTAAACTTTCAGATGTCATGGGATAATTGCACTATGATAAGAAAATAGGCTTGAAACAAACTTGTGATCAAGAAAAAAAAAACATTCATTCTAAGTCAGATCCAAGAATGAAGCCATAGATGGGCACTATGATAAAGCAAGGCCATGTGACACCGTTGCTTTGAACTTATAATGAACTTATAGAATGAAACACTGCTTTGATCTTAACATCAACATTCTTCTGTATCTCCACTTTTACATAATATTTTATCTATGGGTGATTTTCTAAGAACTTTTGTCTAAGAAGATGTAAAAAGGCCAGAAAAATAAGGTGGTGGCTTGGGTCTCTGCCCCATCCATCCAAATGCATATATGTATATGTTTGTTTGTCTATATGTATGTACATATAGGTACATGTGTATGTATGTGGGTATATGTGTGTGTATGTGTGTAAGTGTGCATGAACACTTGTAGAGCTGATGAAACAGGTAGTCGGGACTGATGAGAGAGAGAGAGACAGAGAGAGAGAGAGGATATATGCATGTCTATGCCTGTTGCCTGCATAAAAGATTTTCTTTCTGCATGCATGACTTTCTTTTCCTCTTTCTCTGGCTCATAAAGAGTTAATGAAACTCTCTAAGCCTCTTGTGGATCAGGGAGGGGCTCCTGAGTGAAAAAACAAAGAGTCAAAATAAGCTAACTTCTTTACTTAATATCTCAAGCCCCTCCCCCCCCCCACCACTGCTAAACAGCATGTGTTAATCACCAGAAGCCAGTGGTTTCTGGCCACAGAATATCAAGAGTTAAGAAAAGCAAATATTACAGAAAGTGAGCAACTTTTTACCTCACAAAACTAAGTTTTGCCCCCAAAACTGCCAACGCTACACCCCATTGCTGCCTTCCAAAGAGAACTTGTGCCAAGCAGGCTCCTGGCAACCATTACACACATAAATGAAACTGACCAAATATTTAAAGAAATGGGAAAACATGGTAAACCTCAATAGATATTGGGGTCTCGTTCTAAAAAGGACAATATAATTGTGAAGAGCATAGAACAGCGTGAACCACATGGAGGTTTGTGGATCTGTGTGAATCACTTCACCTCCCTTTTAATCTGTTCATGGGGTGAGGGCACTCTCATAATGTTCTATGGTGCCTCTCTCCTAAACTTCATATGTCAAACCCAAGGATCCTGGCCACTCCTGAAGAATTGGGTTGTTGCTGGTTTGCTTCTCTGTATACCCAGATGTGAGGTCTGACCCCCCTGTCAAAAATCTTATGACTGGGATAAAACTCCTGCTTCTCTGTCCCTTACTACTTCCCTCCACTTATTCTAAGGACCTTCCCCACTCCTTGCTGTTGTTAAGTGGAATTTTATTGTCCGTGGGTCCACAAGTTTCCCTGGACTTAAAAAAATCTTCCATAGTATATAACGAAAAAAGTAAATAGCTGGGTATTTAAAAATGATTTTTCTGCATTATCTCATAAAATAAAGGTTCTACCTGGACCCCCCAAATCTCTCGGACACTGAACCACCAACCAGGCAGCATACACTGGCTGGTCCAAGGTCTCCAGACACATATACAGTGGAGGACAGCCTGGTCTGGCCTCAGTGAGAGAAACCATACCTAGCCCTTGAGAGATGGGGCCCCAGGAAGTGGGGAAGCCTGGAGGGCATGGGGGGTGTGAGTTGTGAGAACATCCTCTTGGAGACTGGGGGGGTGGGAATGGGATGGGGAACTGTTGGAGGGCAGAACAGGAGGGGGATATGGACTGAACTGTGAGGGAAGATTAAAGAAAAAAAATTAGAAAAAGAAAAACAAAGGTTTTAGCTTTTACTCAAACCTACTAAATTAAAATTTGCATAGGAATAGAGAGCAGTTCTTGTTCCACTACAATTTAAGAACAACCATGTCACAACCCTACACAGACACACTGTGCACAGCTGTGTGACAGAAGAGAACAGACTGAGTATAAACCTCAGCCCGCTACACTCATGCAACGACCTCAAGGGATTCATTCATTTGCTCACTTGTGAATTGCTTAGGAATTCTGAAATCATTTCTAAAGTGCCTTTTAAAGTAACATTTGAAAAGTGGGACTGGTTACCATTTAGTCTACATGAACTAAATAATGGTATTTGAAATGGTGCTGGAGATTGTTGGATGATATGGATCCTTGCTGGTCAAGAGAATGAATGCTAGACTTCCCATCAATGCTCACATCCAGGTGTCAGCAAAGCTTATGTTAACTGGTAAACCCTGCAGTTTGATGCCCCAGTCATGAATCTAGACATTCACTGTTTGATATTGATATGGACTCCTTCTCTGTCCTAAACACTGAACTAGTAGATGTGTTTCTACTGAAGAGAATGTACACAAAGTTCACATCAAGGTGACTTGGGGTTTGTCTTGCTTTTGTTTGCTCACTTGTTTTGTCCCGGGCAGCTCTAGAAGTTTTAGATACTAGCTGATCAATAGAAGTAAGTGGTGGAAAATTAGAATATCAAGTTCATACTTTTGTATGACTTAGTCAGATACAAAGCAGAGTGTCTTAGTTGGGGTTTCTATTCCTACACAAACCATGACCAAAAAGCAAGTTGGGGGTTGGGAGGGAGGTTTATTCAGCTTACACTTCCACATTGCTGTACATCATCAAAGGAAGTCAGGCCTGGAACTCAAGCAGGTAAGGAAGCAGGAGCTAATGCAGAGAACATGGAGGGATGTTACTTACTGGCTTGCTTCCCCCTGGCTTGCAAGCTTGGGTTCTTATAGAACCCAAGACTACCAGCCCATGGATAGCACCACTCACAATGGGCCCTCCCACCCTTGATCACTAATGGAGAAAATGCCTTACAGCTGGATCTCATAGAGGCATTTCCTCAATGGAGGCTCCTTTCTCTGTGATAACTCCAGCTTGTGTCAAGTTGACACACAAAACCAGCCAGTACACAGAGTAAAAGAAAATTAGATTGTATCAACAATGGGTTGATAGAGCCTGTTGTTAATTCACAGAGTCAGTATGAAACCTCTTGGTTATTTCAAAACTATAGCATCTGTTAGGCCAGGGCTTCCCATTGTCTTTCCACAATGATCAGTAACAATATTAAACAGAAGAGAGAGAGAGAGAGAGAGAGAGAGAGAGAGAGAGAGAGCAGAGAGAGAGAGGCAGGAGAGAGAGAGACAGAGAGGAGAGAGACACAGAGAGGAGACAGAAAAGACAGAAAGACAAGAGAGGGGACAGAGAGAGACAGAAAGAGAGAGGAAGGAGGGAGGAAAGAAGGGTTGTATGTATCAGGTGTGATTTAAATGATAAAACAAGACATAAGACACCAAAAATGTGAATCAAAGATAAGGGAAGATATGCAACATTATACGAAATTTTGGTAAGCTTAGAGCAATGAGTACAGGATCCCAAATGACATTAAACATTTACACACTTCGTAATAAATGGTATTTTTTTGGCAAATTTCTCAATAGATAAATGGAGCTTATCTACAAAAAAATTTACTGTGCTAAGATAGGGATGTCGTTAAATTTGTTAGTGCCAGTATGACCACAACTCGTGTAGGGTAGGGGGAGGGCGGAGAGGGAAGAGGATTCCTTTTCCAAGAACACAGCTGAAATGCTATTCTTGCCAGAAGCTATATGCTGTTCTGCAGTTTATTTCCTTTGTAATAGAAGAAAGGACTTCAAAGCCACAAGTATACACACATGCTCGAGTATGTCTAAATTCCAAACGAACTTCCACATTATATCATTGGCAAACCATAATGTATATTACTAACGTAAAAATGAGGATGGGTAGAGATGGAGAGATGATAGCAATCACAAGTCGAAGAACAGGAGTTGTAAAAAACAAGCTTTTCGGTATGCCAGAGTGACTGGAGACTCCCTGCCACTTTAGCATAGACTCCAAGCTCCTTAGCAAGTTCACATTCCGACACTTGAAAACTAACAAATCTATATAATTTTTTACATTTGTTTTTAACATGTATGTAATGTGCCCAAATGCACATGTGTGGTGCATATGTATGCACATGCACACGCATGCATGCCATAGCACACATGTGGAGATCAGAGGACAATTGGCAGGAACCAGTTCTCTCCTTCACCATGTGGGCCTCAGGAGTAGAAACCAGGTCGTTATGTTTGGCAGGAAGCAATCTCATCATTCTGAATCAACTTATATTTTAAAAGCAAAGGGAATCCTGTGAACTGGGGGTTGGGAAGGGCTGTGCTCAGAGAGACATGAAGTTCCAGGTTCTATTTTGCCACCTGGGAATTTCTGAGAGGAACTAAGGGAAGGCGAGTCAGTAGTGATAATCCTGACATATAGTGCATGTGCATTACTACGTCAGAGACAGCATTGCTGCGCTTGTTACAAGGCTGAGGATTGGTCTGTTTTACTACTTCTTTATAGATCGACATGGGCTAGCTGGGTTTACAGAGTAGCCATTCATACTTCAAGCACTGATATGTTTTCAAGTAGGGAAAAAAAAAGAATTTCTGCCCATGAAAAGTAAACAACGAAACTTATGCTTTTACTTTATCCAAACAGAAGGGATTTTTTTCAAACTGGATGGTTAGTATTTTCCTTACCTGTTTCTTCGAACATTGATTTGAAGGAAATCATTTTCCATCTCAAAAGAGCTGTAGAAAGCTCAGCTTCACATCACACAGAAGTCCTTAAGTTTTAACTTAATCTAAAGTAAGGACTCTGCCCCTTTGTAGCCGTTTATCAGAGGCCTGTCTTCTG
Organism: Mastomys natalensis; assembly: GCA_021653895.1. Classification (NCBI taxonomy): domain Eukaryota; kingdom Metazoa; phylum Chordata; class Mammalia; order Rodentia; family Muridae; genus Mastomys; species Mastomys natalensis. The sequence continues at coordinate 966,106 of JAJTUV010000398.1, forward strand.
TGCCTTCCTGATGTGATATAAACAACTGATTCACTTCCCATCCGCCAGTGGATGGCCCCACCCCCATGTGTGTAGAAGCACTAACTGCACTTACTGACATGAAAAAATAATGAAAGACATGACATTGGGAAGCAAATGCATTGAGAGGGATATGACGGAGTTGAAAGAACGGGAGTGTGGTTAGTCTCACTGTGTCCATGCATACATTTCTCAAAAGTAATGAAAAATGTTAATATGTTAATACGAGTTTGCCTAACAGTTTCCTCAGAGAAGTATGATTCAAAATCAACTTTTAAGAGAAAGCTAATAAAAAACAAAACAAAACAAAACCAGTCCAGCAGCAGGTGTTTAGTGGGAAAAAAAAGAAAAAGAAAACTTCATGATTGGTCTATAAAAACTTCTTTTAGAAAAGCCATGCTGCTTATGTAAAATTCTGGTATAAAAATCAAGATTTCAAAGCCACTACACAAATTAGCAGACTATAAAATACACAAATACATAATCACCAATAGCTAGCTTAAATTTAATCTGGAGAAATCCAACCCCAGAAATGAAGTTTAATCCTAAAGGTGGGTCTTTAAGCTCTGAATCAACAAAATCAGCTTCCTGGAGTCCTCCCTGACTTTCAGCCTGGGAGTCCTCCATAACTTTCAGCCTTATGCCTCATCTTGTCTCCCTTCTTGCCTACCTAAAAGCTTCCTTTGATAAAAACCCACCTTCGCTTTTAAAAAGTAACGGTTATGGCTGGAGCCCTCAGGGGTGGAGCACTCACTGCAGGAGGAACACTCCGAAGGATTCTCACATTGAACAGAGACAGCACAGCAAACCATACACATCGTCCAGGTGCAGCGTGGCAGAGCCATGTTCAGATAGAAAAGAACTAGATCACAGTGTGATCCTCCAGACAGGCATGCTTTTGGAAGAAGCAGAGGCTCTCCATCACCCAGACGGATGCTACAGGGCCTGTGGGAGTCTGAGTTAGGTAAGAGGGACAGAGACAAGAGATGAAGTGTAGCTGCCTCCTCTGCTCTAGTCCAGCTGAGCCGCCATCTGGCCGGATGGTCTGAAAGGAAAGTGGAGCAGACTGAGGTTTCTCTGGATTTATATGAGAGGACACCAGGCTGGAGGCAGCAAGCAGAATAGATGAGCAGAGGATAAAAGGTGAAAGGTTCAAGAAAGCCATGTGGATGAAGGGCGAAAGCAGGGCTGTCGAGGAAAGAGGTTCACCTGGAAGTTTTTTTGGGACACCACAATAAACATTTGAGTTCCCTTGAATTTGTTCTCATTGTGTGTGTGTGTGTGTGTGTGTGTGTTGTGTGTGTGTGTGTGTGTGTGTGACTTTATTATGACTGGTGATCTAGTTTACTTCTCTTTGCTCTGATAAACACTGACCAAAAGCAACCTAGGGGATTAAAGGATTTATTTGGTTTACAAGTCCATCATGGGGGAAGGGTGCTGGGGATGTCAGGAGCCAAGTCAGAAACTGAAGCAGAGATGAGAGAAGAAGACTGCTGACTGGCTCGATCCCTGACTGGCTCGCTTCCTCTGGCTTGCTCAGCTACCTTGCTCATGCAATCTGGGAATCACCTGCCCAGGAAAGGTAATGCCCATAGTAGGCTGGGCCCTCCTATGTGAAATAGGAATTTTAAAATGCTCCCACAGTATGTCTACAGGCCAATCAAGAGGAGGCGATTCTTCAATTGGTGGTCCCTCTTCTCAGGTGTGTCAAGTTGGCAACTGAAGCTAACTATGACGACTGGATATATTAAAATATTAAGAATGTATTGTGATTTTTGTGAAATGATAATATTAAAATTTATGGGCTTTTTTTTTTTTTCTGAAACTGAGATACTGCTAAACAGTTACCAATGCAATAATACAAAGTCTAGGTATTGGATTCAAAATACCATACTGAAGATTCAGAGGGGTGAAGAGAGTTTGGTGGAGTAAGATTGGCAATGGATAGATACTGGCTAAATAATTTCTCTATCTTTGTATATGCTTGAAAGAACAATAACACCAAGCTTTAAATACTAAAAGCTTACACTATAGAAGAACATATGCTTAAATTTTTATTATCTGAAGCTAAGAATATACCAAAGCAATTATAGATATAGATACAGATATATATAGATATATAGATATTGATTAAAGATTTTAGAAAAACTAACCCCTAAAACTGAAAAACTTCTATAAGGCTAGGGATACCATCAATAAGACAAAACAGCAGCCTACAGAATAGAAAAGGTTTTCACCAATTCTACATCTGACAGGGGACTAATATCCAAAACATATAAAGAATTCAAGAAATTAAACATCAACAAACCAAATAACCCAATTTTAAAAGTGGGGTCCAGAGTTATACAATTCCTAACAGAGGAATCTCTAATGGCCAAGAAGCACTTAAAGAAGCTTTCAGTGTCCTTAGTCATCAGGGAAATGCAAATCAAATGACTATGAGATTCCATCTTACACAAATCAGAATGGCTAAGATCGAAAAACTCAAGTGACAGCACACGCTGGTGAGGATGTGGAGCAAAGGGAACACTCCTCCATTGCTGGTGGGATTGCTAATTTGTACAACCACTTTGGAAATCAATTTGGTGTTTTCTCAGAAAATTGGGAATAGTTCTACCCCAATTCCCAGCTATACCTCTCTTGGGCATATACCCAAAAGATGTCACACTATACCACAGGGACCCTTGCTCAACTGTGTTCATGGCAGCTTTATTTGTAATACTCAGAAACTGGAAACAACCTAGATATCCTCAACTGAAAAATGGACAAAGAAAACGTGACAAAATCTACACAATGAAATACTTTTCAGCTATTGAAAACAAGGACATTATGTAATATGCATGCAAATGGATGGAACTTGAAATATCATCCTGAGTGAGGTAATGCAGACCCAGAAAGACACATATGGTATGTACTCACTTATAAGTGGACATTAGCCATAAAGTGCAGGACAACTGTGTTACAATCCACAGACCCAAAGAACTAGGTAATAAGGAGGGCCTAGGGAGGAGATGTGAATCTCACCCAGAAGGGGAAACTAAATAGTCATCGGAGTTGGATAGAGAGGGAACTGCGTTGGAGAGGGGTGGGGAGATGAACAGGGATGGAGATCAGTGTGTAAGAGTGGGAGGGAGAGGGCTGGGAGTGAGAATGGGAATGGTTGGGTGGCATCTCTAGGACTAGCTGGAGGCCTGGGAAGGGAAGCTCCAGGAAGTCTATGGGGGTGACTCTAGCTGAGATCCCTACCAGTGGAGAATAAGGAGACTAAGTGGCCACCTCCTGTAGCCAGGCCAGACTTTCCAGTGGAGGGAGGGGGGCATCAACCCACCCACAAAACCTGTCCTGCCTACAAGATAAGCAGAAATAAAGATGGAGCAGAAACAGCCGACCAATGACTGCCCAACTTGAGACCCATTCCATGTGAGAAAGTCAACCCCTGATGTGACACTATTAATGATACTTGGCTATGCTTGCAGACAGGAACCTAGTATAACTGTCTCCTGAGAGGCTTCATCCAGCAGCTGATGGAAACAGAGGCAGAGACCCACAGCCAAACGTCAAGTGGACAGGCAAAGCTCAGACAGTCTTGTGGAAGAGTCAGGATAGAATTGAACAAGCAAGAGGGGTCAGGGACACCACAAGAAGACCTACAGAGTTAACTGACCTGAGCCCATAGGGCTCACAGAGACTGAACCACCAATCAAAGAGCATGCACGGGCTGGACCTAGGCCCCCTACACATTTGTAGCAGATGTGCAGCTTGGTCTTCATGTGGGTTCCCTAACAGTTGAGCAGAGGCTGTCTCTGACTCTGTTGCCTGCCATTGGATCCCCTTCCACTAACTGGACAACCTGGTTGAGTCTCAGTGGGAAAGGACACATCCTTTCTCTGCAGGACTAGATGTCCCAGCTGGTGCCTGGGGTGTCAAGTGGTGGGGGTGTGTGTGGGGGGGAAACCTACTCCTTCTCTGAGGAGAAGGGGAGAGGATAATGGAGGGAGGGAATTGTAAGAGTGGGACTTGGAAGAGACGAAGGGGTTGAAATCAAGATGTAAAGTGAATGAATGAATAATGAATGAATGAATGAATTAATTAATTAATTATAATTAATGTAAAAAAAAGAAAGAGAAATGCGGCAGAACAGTACTGACTCCGGTGGGATTCATAGAATGGGCAAACTCAAGCCAACATCCACAAGAGGGCGCCAAAAATCAGCAATCAGAGACCAGAAATAAACCAGGCTCAAACCAGGTTCAAGGGACTAGATTAGAATGGTACCTGGAAAGTCAAACTGAAATTAAGAAATAGGGGGTTGGGGGGGACAAAAACAGAAATGTGGGCAGGTTAGTTAAAGGAAGACAATCCAGAATAAATGTCAAAAGCACTGCTGTAGCAGAGTCAACTTTCCTAAGGGAGTTCTGGTGCAAGAGAATATTAGCCTATTTAACAGTATCCAGGGTAACGGGATACACGGTTCACTGTCCAGTGATGGCCATCTAGTTGGGAGGTAGAGGTGTGAACTCCTCTGTTGGATGAAGGGAATCGGGGACTGGCTTTGGCTGGAATTCCAGAACCAAGAATACCTAGGAAGGAAATCCGTGGAGCAGACTGGATGCTTAGGGTGAGAGCAGAGAGCCGGTGAGACCCATGGCTCAGACAGAGAAGAGCCAAGGTAGTCACTCAGTCAGTCATTAGACTGTTCTGTGTGACAAGCCCTGTGCTGTGAGCTCATGAAGAAAAGCCTCTCTGATTCCACGTGGGAGAGTGTTAGGAGGGAAAAGAGTTTTGAAGTGAATATATAGCAGAGGTTTCCAATTCAGTCACCAAGCTTATGGAAATAAAGAGGTTAAAGTTGGCGTATAAACTGCAGTCAGGAGCAAAGAGCCAGTGAGCTGAAACGAGTCAGTTGGAGTTCAGGATGGCAGAGAGCAGTGTATACAGGGAAGGGTTTCCATTTGGTAGCTAAGCCCAGGGCGGGACAGGAGAGTCATTTGAACTCAATCAGAAAGGAAGATGGCATCTTGGCTATCCTAGGTAGCGTGCAGTGTAACAATGTAGCCTTAGGTGAGAAACTGAATTTGACAGCTTGGCTTTTAACACTGACTTCATTATTCTGGTCCACAAAAGAGTATTTTTAAAGTAACAAGTCCTACAGACTCCTGTCTTGCTGGCAGTTATGGGTCATCTAGCACTTTTTCTGTTTTCTGATACCCTAGCCCCTCCCCGTTCCTTGGTCAATGTTAACAGACAAGGGGAAAGGCAAGAAGCAGGACACTTAAGCTGAGTGAAGACTTTTGAGCAAGTCACAGCAGAAGATTTGATGTGGGAATGGTTGAGGGCCTTAGGTTGTCAGTGGACTGCCTCAAAGACCTGGTGAAAATGGACTAACCACCATTCTACTTTGCCAGAAGCAATGGGATGGATGGTATCCTAGTGGTGGATACTTGGCAGGTAAATGAAGTGCTTTTGAAGAGGTTGCTTGTTAAGAGGTTATGTAATAAAGGAAGACTCCTTGGGGATGGCAAGGCCGCTGGGTGCCTCTCAGCACGTATGCTCTTCCCACAGCGTGGGTGTGCACACCTGCTCTTTCCACCAAGTGCTGGGGCTGCCTGCTCACAACCTTCCTTTACTACAGAGAAGTTGCCAGTTGACTTTCCTCCCCATGGGGAGAATTTCATGAGGAAGTTCAGTTGGGGTCAAAGAGGCTTGTTTTCCTCTTCCAGGGCTTTATTCTACAAACCGAGTTGTTCTGCCAAAAGGCAGGAAATGATAATTGTCTTTCCGCACTTCTGTTTCCCTAACGCAAGCACTATCTTAGGGCCTGTGCTGAAGAAGGCGCACTTAAACTTCACGTAGGTGTTTGTTTTTTCCTGGAACGGTGGCTGGATCAAGGCTTGGATCTATGAAACCATTTGTGAGACTTTCTAGAAGCTGAAGGTGGTTGTCAGATGGAGGGTGCTTAGTTAAGTTGGGGTCAACCAGTCCCTTTCAGGCCTGCTGTTCTCTAAGTACAGTAACTATGTTGCCAAAATTTTATTACAAAATAATAAATAAATAAATAAATAAATAAATGGTTCAAAGTTGAAATTCTCTGCTGAAGAACTGAAGAACAAGAATCTGTTAGTGAGCTTGGATCGTGGTCTGGCCTAGGACTTAACAGTATCTCAAATGTGAAGGGAGATTTAAAACAGAGCTTTAGGGTTGGGGAGTTGATCATCGTTTAAGAACATTTGGACTCTTTCAGAGGACCCCAGTTCAGTTTCCAGCATCCTAGTTGGGTGGTTTACAATTGTCCATAACTCCAGATTCAGAGCAGTCGACTTCCTCTAGAGGCTCCAGCACACATGTGGTATCCATGCAAAACAACACACACACACACAACACACACACACAGAGAGACACAAGGGGCGGGGGAGAGACTCAAACATTTTAGAATTATTTTTTTAATAGAGTTCTTAAAGTATTGATAAACATCTAGTTGTTTCTTTGGGCAATTAAAACTATAATACACTATTTAAATGCAAAAAAAATTAGATGCCAAGGGAGTCATAATGAGAAAAATGGTACCTAGACAGAAAGCCAAATAAAAATCATGGAGTTATAAATCAATATCATCCTCTTGTTTTCCAAATGAGGACATATACAGTGACAAAACTTGTCCTGTAGTGAGCCAAAAATCACAAGTCCTCTGTTCTCTCCAGCTCAGTGTTGAATGTGTTGTGGACAACTTGTGGCCATTGAGCCTTCCCCTTGCTACCTGCACATTTGTTACTTCATAGTTACCGAGATCGCCAGTTAGGGTCCACTGAAGGGCACGGCTCTCTGGATTGCCTCCAATATTACCTAACTTTTTCATTACTATTATCTTAGTTGACCTTTACAGTCAAGTTGAGCATAACAGTAAGGGTTTCATAATCCTCTGAGTGACTTCCTTCACACCCATGACCTCTTCCTTGGACATTATTTCTCCTCAGTTACCATGGATTTCATCTTTTAAACTCTTATTTTCACTTAAGTATGGCATCGTGCTCAACCCTTGCCTTTTTCCCCTTTGAAGTCTTCATCTTTTTCAGCCAGCGTTTAATAGAAGATGTGTAGTCAGGTAACTGAAGACTGACTGCTAAAACAAGCAGTGCTTCTGAGAAGAGCATTAGAAAATAGCTCTCTCCAAATATGAGCTATGCATTTGTTAGTCAGAAGGACAGCCACCTTCTCTTCTAAATTCTGCCATCCAGGTAGTCAATCCTAATGTCTTTTTACCAAGGGAATGAATGGTCGTTCCAATAGGTTAGGGATGGTTGTATTTTCTTTTCTGTTATTAGCTTACATGAGTGATATGAAGAGACTTAATGGTATTTCACATATGTACTTAATATGTGATTAATAATCACAGACACCTTTTAGTTCCTCATACCCTTATCCCCTTTTCTCTCCTCTTTCCCTTCCCACATCTCAACAGTTCCTCCTTTTACTTTCATTTTTTATTCTTACCTGATATTTCACACAGGAAATAAAGCACATGATATTTATTTTTATAGGAATGACATTTCATTTACCATGAGCTTCCCCGGTTCCACCTATTTTTCTGCAAATGGCACCACGTCAGTCTTCCTTATGTTTGAGTGCATCTGTTACATATGGATATCACGGTTTCTTCATTTGTCTGTTTGATGGACACCTAGGTGGATCCTATACCTCAGCCTCTGTGAATACTGCTCCTGTAAACATGACTGTGCAGGTAGCTAGCTCTGTTGTATGCCGACTCTGGGGAGCATACCCAGAACTGGTTAATCCGAGTCATATGGACTCATGCACATTTGAAGACAGTAAATACATGCTGATTTATGTCTAGATGAAGACCGTGAAGGCTGAAGGAAGTCAGAAGGCTTTGGCGACGGCAGCATCAAACAATGAACACTACATGAGAATCGCTATGGAACTCAGAATTCAAATATATTCTGGATCTTAAGGATCATTAAAAGTAAACGCTGATAAGTTGTCATCCAATTCCTCCAAAGCTCTTATTGCTCTGGAAACTAGACCTCACACTTTCTATAACCAAGCTGTCTTTAGGGGGAAGGGAATTTTGCTTTATAGGAAGTGGTTTTATTACCCCTAGGAGTTACAGGGAAGGGACAAAAGCAAGTTATCAGGTAGAAAAATAATTATTGTAATGTCAGCATAAAATTTGACTACAAACAGCAGTGGCATCTTTTGTGTTCAAAGCATTATCTTTACAATGATGAGTGAGTATCTTCCAGAATAATTATGGGCTTTAACCAAAACCCTTCTCTTCTGTGATACAAATGTGAACAGGTTTATAAACAGTAACTCAGGATCACTTGCTACCAAAACAAGTCAGTGAGGTGCATACCTTTTATTCAGGACTGGTAATGCCTTCCAGAAATCTCTTTTTATTCTCCGCCTCTGTCAACCAATTCACTTCATGGCCATTAAGTCCGTAAAGCCCTGGAATGCACTGTGGCTCAACTCACAATGAAGTCAACCACCTGACATGAAGCTGTGTGCAGACGTGACAATCCCTCCCCAGGACTTGCTAACCTGACTCAACAGGATGCATTAGTGGAACACAATTGCGGGCTTATGGAGTGATTGCAGTTAGTCACTGAACAAGAGGTATCTTCTAATTCCTCTGCGGTTTAAAGATCGATTCCATTTGTTTGCCAGAAAGCCGAGTGAACAGAAAAAATGTAGCACTGAAATCATGGGTTGTTCTGTCCACCTAAAATTACTGCCATCACTTTTAAACATTCTTGATTAGTTTTTATCTTAACAAACAGAACTAGACAAACATTTTCGACCATAGCACGCAATACTATTCCAACTACAAAAGAGCCTTCAAAGGTTTTTTTTAAATGCTTTATAAAGGTGAGGCTGACGTATATCATCATCCTTCCTCCAAAGTACAAAAGCGTCATCCATTACTTCTCAAAATAAAATAACCCAAGACTACACTTAGTCGACCTAGATAACAGCCTAGAAGGACATCTTGCCTTCCCAACCCCATTTGACACAGGATAAAACTGGAGACCAAACAGGTGAACTGATTTAAAGGTAAACACAGGCCCGTGACCGTAGACCAGAGGTCACATGACTTCCTCTCCTTTGCTCCTTCCTGTCCTCTGTCTGTCTCCATTCCAGTATCTTCTAACCCTCTCTCATCCCACGAGCCTAACTTTTTATCAATTCTCAAAGATTCTGGCTTTTTTCCGTGAACTATTACATTTAGAAAATAATTTTTTAAGCTAGCACATATCTCTCAGTACTTGGGAGGCTGAGGTTGGAGGCCACTGGGTCTACACAGTGAGTCCAAGTCAGCCAGGCTATATAGTGAAACTCTGTCTTGAAAAACAGTCAAGAGAAAAATAATTTTTAAAACTAGCGTGTGGTCTTAACCCAAAATGCAGCCATGCCATATTAAGGAGACATCACCTAATAAAAGTAGTCTCTGATCAATTGGTTTGGGAAATTCTAAAACAATTCTTCTCTAAACAAAGGTTCCTTCTCTATCAGGGAGTCCCAGGCCTTCCATGCTGTGTACTTTATGGTCTTCAAACACATGTATTTCAATCTTATTCAATTATGAATTTACATTGTAAATACTCGATGAAATGAACACAGTTTGAGATCTCTATGACAGGAACTAATTCCAGGAATAGGGATGCTTTACAGTGATGAATGAGATTGTCACTTTGAGATTTTGAAACATACATAGTAGAAAATAAATTTTGTTTATCCCATCAAAACAGAAGGGATTCAGAGTAGTCTGCATTCATAATTGATTTTCAGAAGATTAAAAGATGTGGAAAAGATAAATCTTAAGCTCTCTTTCATATACTGTAAACTGAGCAGGAGATGTGTGTACTCTCTCAGTCACTACCACATCGCCTCACATCTGTACCAGCTTCCTTATGGTGATGGACGTGAACTCATTGGGCACTTGTTGCATTCTGGGCTAGCAGGGGTCTTTTACATTATTTCCAACAGCCCTCTGAATAGAGCCAATGCACCTGTACAATTGTATACTACAATGTACACCCAAGTCAGTCTTGTCTGCAGGTTTCTGCTGTTGACCTCACTGGGACACACTTTCATTAACAAATCTCAGTTGCCACATTCCAATAAGTCAAACACGAACTGCCCTCTCCCCTTCAAACTACAATCCCAGAGTTTCACAACTGAAGCCAGAGTTCTACTTAAATTTTGAAATCGTTTTTTCATCTCTTTTGTCAAAGAGGAAACAGATGCCACTCGCTTAAACTTCTACTTAAGCCCAAGATTTCATATTAGGTGACAGCACATCCAGTATCTCCCCAGAGATTGCTGCCATCATCCCTTACCACTGAGCACTTTGGCAGAGCAGGGTCGTGGTACTTGATTTCAGATGGGAAGCAGTCTAAATAATGGGAAGCAGAGAGACAGTGAGGAGTTCAGCATCTCAATCAGTGACTAACTTCTAAAGCTTTAAACACCATCTAATTTGAAACTCTATGAGACATTGTTTCAAATGAAGTCTGACAGTCATCTCCAACCCTGAAGAGATCTGACAATGGGAACTTGAAACATTTATCTAGGATTTGGCCAACATAACAGGAAAAATAAAAGACGTCAGAAGGTGCTAAAGCACAACTGTATTCGTAACAATAGAAATGTGAGAAGATCTGTGGGAGCTGACTGTCTTGTTCTCACGGGGCGGGAGCAGGGGCGGGGCGAGGTGGGGCGGGGGCTGTAGAGGATATGCTGTTCTTCATTTATCTGGAGCTAATGTTTACTTTGGTCTGTTTTCGCTTCCTCTCCTCTCCCACTTCCTACTAAACATGTCACATTGAACATTGTCAACATTTATGGGCCTCATTTAGAAGCAACATTGTGTCCACTTCCTGGTGTTGCCAAATATATCACTTTTGTCTGCTTTGAAAATAAGTTTGAATTAAACACAGTTATTAAACTAAGATGGTGCCTGAGCTATCTCCATCTTTACTCCTCTTCTCAAGATCAACCTCTACACTTTCTAATCAAACACGTGAAACACCGTCTACTCCAAGTGATCCTGAGCCTGTGTCTGTGTCAGCCACACCTCCCCTTGGACATCTGTCAGTCTGCCCTGCCTCCCCAACCTCCCCCCCACAAGTCCATAAAGCCAGAGAACAGACAGGAATGGACATGCCAATTCCACCCTCTCACCCTTGAATCAGCTCTCTCTTTGGGTAAGCTCTGTGGAGTCTGTATTTTCTCCTACTTTTGCCAATTTCCATTGGTTATTCAGGATCCTTATTAATCGGGTATAGGATGTTCAGAATTGACTATTACCATGTTTAGTTGTCCCTTGCTTGTTGTTACCTGTGTGTGTGCTTTCATGAGGGGGAAAAAAGCCTCAATTGTATTTTCTAAGTTTTCCATAGACTTTACCACCCTCCAATACTTATAATTCTTTTTTTTAATTTCTATTTTATAGTTTTTCGAGACAGGGTTTCTCTGTGTAGTCCTGGCTGTCTTGGAACTCACTCTGTAGATCAGACTGGCCTTGAACTCAGAAATCCACCTGCCTCTGCCTCCCAAGTGCTGGGATTAAAGGCATGCGCCACCACTGCCCAGCTAATATTTATAATTTCTAATATATCTTTTTGTTTTCTTTCTCCACAGCAGCTTGGTCTCCATGCCCCACCCACCCCACCCCACCCCACATCGTGTTATTTTATCTATAAGGAGTTGGGATGTTAGTTCCTTTTGAGTTTTATGTTTTCTTTTTGCAATCTCTAATGAAATGACAAACCTCTATGGACAGTATTTAGTCCTCAATGCTGGAGGTCTCTTTTGAATGCTGAAATCTTTCTTCAAATCTATGACAGAGAGTACATGAAGGCTCCCAGTCCTTTCCCTCTGTGTTCAAACCACTACCAGGTAATTTTGTATTTCTTCTCAGTGAAAAGACAGAATCCATTTCTTAAATCCCTGAACCAGGGAGACATCCTATAACTCAGTTTGCTTAATGCAATTCAGTAGACATAGCAGTGTGCTGATCCTCCACTTAGGCAGCAAGAAACCCTGTTTAAGATTTTGCATGTGCTCACTTTTACCTCTGCCATTTTACCATTACCATGTACGTTAGCCTGCTGGACAACCAGAAAAACGATGTTGTTATCATTTCAACTAAGTTCTTCCTAGACTATGTGAAGCCCAAAAGCTCCAAAACACAAGAACAACTCTAGTTAAGGTCAAACACAACCACTTTGCAGACTACCCTAGGCAAGAGAACAGCCCATTTCTCTTAAGTAAAGCCCTTATGTGTGTGATTGTTTGCCACACACAGTATTGGTGTGATTGTAATCAATACACGAGTTATTGCCAGCTAGAGTGTAGAATCTTATACACACTATCAAAGCACTTAAATTGTATGACTATGAAATGGAACCCCTTGGAAGTAAGAAGAGAAGAATTCGACCTGGTTTGCATTTTGAAAAGCAGCTCTAGCTGTGTAGGTGAAATTGAAAGCGGAGTGGATAGCTTAGGTTTCTTGTGATATCAATACTGTGTAGGAAATCACAGCACATGAAAATAAGTAGATTCAAGGATTTATATAGGATCAGCCACAAACAGAGTGTATTTTAAGAAAAGAGCTACAGACAGAACAGTAAAAGCTGAACAATGGAGAAGATACTCTTTTCTAAGGATGAAGACCGAGCCATGGTGGAGCACATCTGTAATACTAGCAGTCATGAAGCCAAAACAAGAGGCTTGGCATGCAAGACCAGCAGCCTGTGCTATAAGAAATATGGGGGACAGAATGATTTATTCGAAAAAAACCCTGTCTCAAAACAAACAAACAAACAACAACAAACGAATGGACAAACCAAGCAGAGGACAGGGGAATCGGAACCTTAAAGCCAAAGGAACAGTTTCAAAAAGAGAAGGATCAATGGTGTCAGTTCAGTCTGAGCTGTCCCTCATTAGCATACCTGAGGATCAACATTTTTGAACCTAAGAGGGATTTAAAGATCAAGAACTCAACACTGCACTGACAGCTACGAAGTTATTTTTCTAACTAAGTGATTTTTAAATGAGGTGCCTCTGGGAATCTGACAGTGAAGCAGAGCTTTAACATACTTCCTAATGCACTTACTATAATAATTTCAAAAAATCATAGAATCCCTTAGAAGTCTAGTGAAACTTAAGAGGAAGGGCAGGGAAATTATCATTAGCATACATAATTAGTTCTTGTCTTTCTAACTTCAGGTGACTTCCTCTAGAGAAGCAGCTCTCAATCTATGGGTCACGACCCCTTGGTAAGGTCAACCAATCCTTTCATAGGGGTCCCCTAAGACCATCAGAAAACACAGATATTTACATTATGGTTCATAATGCTAGCAAAGTTACAGTTCTGAGGTAGCAATGAGATAGTGTTATGGTTGGGGTCACCGCAGCATGGAGAGCTGTATTAAGGGCTGCAGCGTTAGGGAGGTTGAGGACCACTGCTCGAGAGCACACTGGTACAGATGCTCCATAAACACAAAGGGCATCCTCCCTAGCACGGGACACTAAGGGTATCTGACCCAGGCCAAACGCAGGGACCTTCCAGAAGCCTGCTTTTTGTTCTTCTGATACAGACGCTGCTTTAATCTTGTCCTTCAACGGAGAGCAAGCATGGTTAAATGAGTCTGCTGTGTTGAGGTTGTTTTATTTACTTAATAGAAATAAGTTACTGGCCGGGCAGTGGTGGTACACACCTTTAATCCCAGCACTTGGGAGGCAGAGGCAGGCAGGTTTCTGAGTTCGAGGCCAGCCTGGTCTACAGAGTGAGTTCCAGGACAGCCAGGGCTACAAAGAGAAACTCTGTCTCAAAAAACCAAAAAAAATTAAAAAAAGAAATAAACTACTGGAAGAACTTATTTCATAGGCTACCCCTTATAAAAGAGTGTGAAATCAATGCTTCCAGAATTCAAACAAACCCATGCTTCTATTTAGGACCCACTGAGACTGGGGACTGTTAGTATAATTTGTTCAGTTTTTTACCAACACAGTAAATATATCAGGAGATTGTGGGCCCTGTGTGTAATCAACTAATCACTAAAGGTAACGCACTGTTCTTTTTACTTTGACAAATCTTCCTGAAGAGGAGAAGACAGGAGCTGCTCTAAGAGGAGAGTGTTTTAATCACCTCAAGCCTGATTCTAGTCAAAACCCTTCCTAGGCCCCAGCAGTTTCCCATATAGTTCTTCATGTTGTGGTGACCCCTCAACCATAAAATTATTTTGTTGCTGTTTCATAACTGTAATTTTCTACTTTTATGAGTTGTAATGTAAATATCTGTATTTTCTAGTGGTCTTAGGAGACCCCTGTGAAGAGTCATTCACCCAGGGGTCACGACACACAGGTTGAGAACCACTTCTCCAAGGGCTCGCAGAATCCTCACAAGAATACAAGGAATCTGCCAATACCCCCTCCATGTCCTCAGCTGATGTTTATGCCATATTGGAGAACTTGTCCACAGAAGGCAAATGCTGCCCAGTCTCATGTGGACTTCCTAATCCCTCGCTCAGTGACAATCCAAAACACATTCCCCGTGTGAACTGTCTCCAAAGGGAACTGTTGGACCTTACGGTCAGATGGAAAGGGATTCTATCTTAAGTTCATTCACTTATTTCTCTTGCATGCACCCTTAAAGATTCTGACGGTTAAGAACAGGAACTGTTTCATGATGCTTGTACCCATTGCTGAAGGCCATAGCAAAGCCCAGGTCAGGCTAGTCCAGCAGGGAACAATGGAAATCTTGTGAGTACCAGAACTGAAGCCCCAAGTTCTGGTACTCCCTTCAGAACAGCCAGCCTCCAATTTTAAGAACTTGTGATTGACAGCTTCCCAACATGAATAAAAATACCTAAGATACATTTTCTCATCTTAACATGAGAAAGAGTTTCATCCAGTGGCTGCTGGTCCTATCACTTTGGGTCTGTGGCAAGGAAGGAAATCACCGCAGAAACTCATGCCAGAAGAAGATGCTTAACCCGTGGTGGCCAGTAAGCAGAAAGAGAAAGTAATGGGACAGGAAAGGGCCAGGGCTCCACTCTCCTGGCGATGGGCATGCTCCCAGTGACCTGATGTCCTCTTACAGTGTTCCTTAAGGGTTCTAACAGCGCAGCACCTGGGGACAAAGCCTTTAACAAATGGGCCTTTTAATGGCCATTCTAGACCAAGCTCTGCATTCCTGTAAACTGGCCTCAAGTTAACTTAGTCTTCTTTTCATGGGATTGGACTGACACAGATAGATCCAGATTTACACAGTTGTACTCAGGGACCCTAGCAAGAGAAGCTATTATCTAATAATACCAGCAAAACGTCTTATCCCTGGTGTGATGCGGGGCTGTTAGCTTGTGCGTGGGCAGGTGTGGGTCTTGTTGGGCGGAGTTGTTGATCCTGCTCCGGGGAGCAGAAGTGAGGGAATTTGAGTGAGTTCCCTCTATGTGGTGCCTGGCAGAAGCTGTGGGGCTCCACCTGGGCGTGGAGGAGATCTCAGTCTGAGGTCCCTTGAGGGCAGGGCTTTTGAGTGGGGACCCCTGGACAAGAAGGCATGTGGGGATCGACTGGTCTCAGACTCCTGGGCAGACTCCAGGTGCTGCTGGTAGCCAAGGAAGAGTTGAGACTGGGGGTGTAAGGGCTGAATCAGACCACAGTCAAGAGGGATGAGAAAGAGAGAAGCCCCACAGAGCCCTGTGGGTTGAGACTCTGTTACCAGCACTCTCTTGGCTGGCTCGGTTAGCTTGGTTGAATTCCTCCATATCGGGAACATAGAGAAGTCTTCTAGCGGGAGATTAAGCAGCGGCGTCTTATTAGTCAAATGCCTTCTCCACGGTTCCCCATAGTGGGGCCCAAAAGACACGAGGAAGTCCATGGTTTTAAAGGGTTTATTGCCTGGCAATGGTGGTGCATGCCTTTAATCCCAGCACTTGGGAGGCAGAGGCAGGTGGATTTCTGAGTTCAAGGCCAGCCTGGTCTACAGAGTGAGTTCCAGGACAGCCAGGACTACACAGAGAAACCCTGTCTTGAAAAACCAAAAATAAATAAGTAAATAAATAAATAAATAATAAATAAATAAAGGATTTATTGCCATGACAGAAAGTGGATGAATCTGGTTGTACTCCCCCTCTCTCAGGGCAAACCTAAGTTAAATAGGGAGGGGGGAAGGAGGAAGGTCTGGAAAGAATGCTTAATTGGCTATGCCTCTGGCCTTTAGGTATCTCATTAGTATGTAGATCTCTTGAGGCCCTGAGGCTTGTAGTCATGCCCTCTACCTGTGGAGGGGCTGGTAGGGGCATTGCCCTATGTGACTGAAAGGCACTTATCAATGGAGGTCTTTGACCTCTTGTCAGGAGCTTAGGGCCTGGGAGTGTAGCGAAATGTATGCCGTTCCTTGCCAACTCTAGCCAGTGCTCCACCAGAAACCCAGCTATCCTTTCACAGTCCCACAGTGCGACTCAGTCATCTTGGATGATGTGCACAGCTGGTATCCATCATGTCAAGCCTGACATGAATCTTGTGTCCTCCCATAATAAACATTACATCAAAGTTCCCTAGAGTGTGGGGTTAGTGATACCCTTAGTGTGAGCTGGATGGTATACAGTCAGAACAAGTCTCCAGAAAAAAAAAAAAAAAAAAAAAAAAAAAAAGATTTTTCTAGAAGAGAAACGGAGATGCTAGATGCACAGAAAAATTCTATATGTCTTTCAGTTTGTAAACAATATTCCTCAGTGCTTAGAACATAAAAGGAACTTTAAGACAGTAGATAAGAGAGGCATAGTGATATTTCTAAGGCCTAAACACATGGCATTGCTCTGGATCAGTCAGATCGTTGATGGTTATTTTGGGAGCTATTTTGCTGTCTGGTATGTGACTTTAAATTTCTCTAACTGAAAATTTGGACATAAATAATGCCAGTGCTATAATTATTAATAAGAAATAATAAGTAGACAACATACACTTGGTGACTTGAGAAAACTGACAGCTGGCTGTGAGGAATCGTTTTGTGTCCTGATGCATGGATGGTAAAGCGAGGTGCAGGAGACCTTGTTTACTTCTGTTGAGCCATCACAATGCTCCAGGGAACACATCTGTGTCCTTTCACTTTCAGCAAGGCCCATGGTACCTGCTTCCCGGCACCGGACCTTTGTGCAGTCCGTCCTTCCAGCCTGCAGTGAATGCCTCTCTTTTGTGGCCACTGCTCCGGCCTCATTCATCAGTTCAAGCCCCTGTCTGCATACAGCGGCTGGCAAAGGGATAAATACATCGAATCGTGTATCTATACCACTATTCTGGTGCTTTAAAGTGTAATTTGTATTATCTCCTGTACTTTTCTAAATTTCTAATTTTAAGCTTGTTTGGTTATTGCAAGCTCCAATGAAGCCCCCGCTTAGCTGCTCCCGGTAAACATTTGGAGTGTGGGATCCAACCCTAGAAGATCTCCAACCTCTCTCCTTCTCTTCTCCTGACGCCCTCCCCATCCCACTTAGCCTAAATGTCCTGTCGTCTGATTCCTTTCATGACCCAAAATTTAGGACAGCATCCTCCCTGCCTTTCCAGAGCTTCTTCAGCCTTTCAGGTAAGCTTGTCCTTTGTAAATATTGTCAGTGCTAAATCCTCAGCAAGTCTTTGATCTACTTAGGAAACCAAAAATAGCTCACAGGAAAACTGAAGAGCCATTTCTCCCAATTGCACTGTACTCACTAAAAGGGCATGAGGAGTCTGGCAAAAAAAAAAAAAAAAAAAAAAAAAAAAAAAAAGGAGAGGAAAGAGAAAAAGAAAAAGAAAGAGAAAGAAAAGATTTCAGAGATCGGGTGTGTTCTGCCTCACGGTACCCTTAGCACAAAGCTCAGTGTCTGCAACAGATGCCTGTGGGATGGAGGAAAGATGGTTGGGGAGAAGGGGAGGGCTCCAAAGGCATGCTAGCTGAGCTTGAACACTGGACAGAGTAGATTCTTCAGGTATCTAGTTTGAATCTCTTGTAAAATTGTATGGCTCACACATTCCTTTCTTAAAGCAGTTTTCCCGAAAGTACCTTATAAGACTAAAAAGAAAAAATGACAAAACGATTTGGTGAGGGCATGTGCAGAAAGAATGAGGTAGACCAGAGTGTGACAAGTCCTCCAGTTCCCACAGACATTCTAGAACGTCCCAGGACTAACATATCGCAAAGATCTGAGAGGTTCTGTAATGGACTGTATTTTGAAGAATGTTTTTAATTAAGTCAAATGCTCTAAGCTTTGATGAGAAGCTGAGAAATCTTACAGCTTTTATCCTCCGCGGCATCTCTCAAACAAATCTGGGATGTATTTCCTATGCAACAGAAAACAACGCATCAGCGGTGTGAACCTTAATAAAGAGCTGGAAGGATCCTGTGTTTACCGAGCCCTTGCTCTGTGTACCTCAGTCGTCAATGAGCTGACGACTCCACAGGAACTTCATACACTCTGGGAACGATTCTTGAATGTTGTACCCAGGGAGCCTAATAATGTAATTTGAAGAAACTGTGTCCAAGGAACAGGAAAACAACGCAAGCTGTTATCTCTTATTGAGTCTGTTTTCTTGCAGAAAATTCTGAGAAAACAAAGACATTCTGTTTGAAGTGGTCTTTTTTTTTTTTTGTCTTTTGTCTTCTTCAAGCCTGAGAGGAGAAAACAAAAATCCTTTTGAAGTATTTGCAAACTAAACAGCTCTGAAAATTATTTCTTCCTTTTATCCAAAATATTTAGTGATTCTGTAATTGGATAATTATTTACTTGGCATTACAAGTGCCTAGAGGTAGGTGGTTCGGAAGACACAGTGGAAATTGAAAGGCATGAACACCACCTGGGAGCAAGACACTCAGGACCCACCAGCCCAGCATTTACATTGTAGCAGAAGCCCTGTGATTTGGGTGCTAAGGCTTGAGAAATAGCGTTTTGTTTACACATTGGGATCGTCGTGGTCCTTTGCTTTGTTTTTAATGCTGTTCTGAGATTAGAGTTCCAGACATTGTTATTTAATTTATGTGAGATGCACTTGGGAATTGGGATTTTCCCAAAGAGCCCAGGATTAATTCCAAGGAGTGTGGAGTCTGAGAACCACTGCCTTGGGTTCAGTGAAGACAGCCAATCCATCCTTGGCTGCCTAGGGTTTGCCTTTGGTCTGCTGGGTAGTGAAGATTTGATTTTCTGACCCAGGACATGCTGATGTCTTTCCCTTCTCTTGCATTGTCTGCATGGCTTTGCTGCAGCACAAGCAGACACCACTGCAACCATTTGTCAGGGGCTAGCTTATTCTCTCTAGTGCAGTTAGTGTAATTGTGCCTTCCATTTGATTCTCATTTTTTTTTGTTTTTGTTTTTTTAATGAAAGCACAGACTCAATCCATAAGAAAAACTATTGGGAACAAGGACACAGGTCCTTTTATTCTAATCTTAATTACTAATATTAACTTGCTTTGTGGGACAAGGTGCCCAAGTGGTTAAGGGAATGGACTGATACTAACTCTCACACATTATTCCTCACATAGCAATTCATTATGTACATGAATTTCCATATATCAAACACACATAGTATGCCATGTATATATATGGTATTATATATACAGACATATACATGTATATAAACATGGTATATATACCATGGCTAGCTCTTTATGAGGTTGAGACAAAGGAGTTTCACCCTTTACTTGGTCTGGTATATCTGATATATATATATATATATATATATATATATATATATATATATATATATGAATGTATAGATATAACCTATAACACACACACATGTATGTACATGCTGCGTGCATACACACACACACACACACACACACACACACACGGTGCAGAATGGGTACAAAGGTTTCAAGAGACAAATAATCTTGAAATAACAAGAGCTTGGAAACTAACAGGGATGCCATTGAGTCTCCAGAGATGAAATAACTAGAGCTGTGGAAGCTGCTCTGGCTGTCATGGCAACTGTGGATGCTCTGGTGGGTGTTGTGGCTGGCTGCTGTGGCTAGTTACTGTGGCTAGTTACTGTGGCTGGCCACTGTGGATTATTTTTATGGCGACCTGCTGTGACTTACTTTTGTAGCTAGCTACTGTGGCTTACTTTTGTGGCTGACTGCTATGGCTTACTTTTGTGGCTGGCTGCTGTGGCTTACTTTTGTGGCTGACTGCTATGGCTTACTTTTGTGGCTGGATGCTGTGGCTGGATGCTGTGGCTTACTTTTGTGGCTGGATGCTGTGACTTACTTTTTGTGGCTGGCTGCTGTGGCTTACTTTTGTGGCTGGATGCTATGACTTACTTTTTGTGGCTGGCTGCTGTGGCTTACTTTTGTGGCTGGATGCTGTGACTTACTTTTTGTGGCTGGATGCTGTGGCTTACTTTTGTGGCTGGATGCTGTGACTTACTTTTGTGGCTGGCTGCTGTGGCTTACTTTTGTGGCTGATGCTTGACTACTTTTTGTGGCTGGCTGCTGTGGCTTACTTTTGTGGCTGGATGCTGTGACTTACTTTTTGTGGTGGATGCTGGGGCTTACTTTTGTGCTGGATGCTGTGGCTTACTTTTGTGGCTGGATGCTGTGGCTGCTGTGGCTGCTGTGGCTGCTGTGGCTGCTGTGGTGCTGTAGTGGTGCTATAGTTTGCTGCTATGGTGCAGCTGGGTCATGAGATTCAGGATGTAGGGTCATTCAAATAAGCCATATCAATAATTGAGACTGAACTGAATGAAGCCCTTAGGACAGGCTAGTTCTCTATCCTCATCCTTGACAGTAGTAGCAGGTTGCTTTGGGCTAGACAATGGTTAGAACAGTAGGAGTCGCTACCATCACGTGTTAGGTGTCTATGTGTTATGTCTTTATGAGGTTGAGATGATAGGAGTTCACTTTTACTTGATCTGTATGTCTCTACATTCTGGGCTGTTTCCTAATAAATTTTAATATGCCTTATGGTCTATGCTTTCCATAATCTGATTATATATTTATAGGGCACCTTTCTACTCGAAATAAATCATTTGTCAGTCTATGTCAAATAGATGATGCCAGATATATGCTGCTGGCACATGTCACCAGCTGCAAATATCTCTGTCTCTCAAATGGATTCAATAATGTTGTAAAATGAGTCTATGGGTCAAAGTACAGTTAGAAAAAAAACCACATGTTTTATACAATATGGAGTAACCTGGGACAGAGCACAGCCTAATCCCAACTCAGTAGTTTTCGATAAAGATTGGTGTGAGAATCATAAAGGGCCCAGCAACTGATGGGAAGCATCAGTAATCATTACTTACTAATAAAAAGCAGAAGAAAGAAGGCTGAACCCAAACTCCATCCAAAGCTTTCCTTCTGGCTTCTATTAATTATAAAAATTAATATTTTTATCATTTCAGCTAAATTGTATCTTGAACTTAACCCACAATAGAAGACAGACAGACTAGAAATAGCTAAACAAACATAAATGACAGTAACAGAAGTGAAAGCTTCATAGGACAACGATCCGGAGCTACAGACACACAGGGCCTGGCCCTGACCACAAGCCAACACATGGGACTGTCAATGATCAGAGTTTCTGTTCAATTACACAAAACTGTAAAGTAGCCCTTAGTACTTACTAGCACACTTCAAGGCAAGAAAGTACCTGATATACCTAGTGGTCATTTATCACATTTTAGTGGCTAATTGTTCAAACATCCTTCATGCATTTAAAGAATGCTCCTCTGTATAAAACTAGATACCCAGGACCCTGAACCTTCTAATAATCCCCAAGTCAGCAACTTTTAGACTGGACATACTGGTATGGAAAGAGTCCCTGAAGGAGAAGCAACCTTGTCTGAAGCATCTGCTTTCCCAGGAAAGCAGCACCACCAGCACCCATAGCAAGGAGGCCTGAGGACCAGGATCAGTGCCAGCAAACTTCCCAAACCTGTTAGGAAATTCAGGGCTCTCTGCTCCCCAACTTTGATTTCTGTCCCACAGAACTAAGCACCCCGCTGGGTTCAAACAAACTCCACCACTTTTCCGTAGAACTTCAGCTTCGCCTGAATCCCAGGGGTTAATTAGATGATTTACTCAAAGAGAAAAAAAAAATTATTATCAATCTGCACTCCCTTCAAGCTCTAAAAGGGTTTTGCCACCATTAGGACAGTGGTGGGAGAAATGTAGATGCTAACTCCCCTTCATCAACAAGCATGCGTGAACCCCTCTGGAGTTCCAATCAGACCTTGTGGTGTGCCACCCTGAAAGAGTTGTGAGCAGTGGAGGAGCCTGGACCTATAACACCACTAGCCCCCGGGGACTATAAAGTTCCCAAGCACCAGCTATGGCTCGCCCACTCCACTGAAGGCTGCTAATGAAAAAGAAGAAATGTTCTGCGGACCGACTTCATCGAGTTCTGTACACTTTCTCAGTACAGTGCCCTTAAAGAAGGTTAAAACACTCCATGATCCGTATATTCATGACTGCCACATGAAGGTAAGAATCATTACGGTCCAGGGTACTGGCAGTTCACTCACACATTGCAAGAGTGCTTTTAAAATGTGGTCACAAAAAAAAACAAAACTGAAAGAGACCAAATTGCACAGGGCAGGTTCCCTGCCACCAGGCTGGCTGAGCTTACCTTGTTTCCCCAGTCTTTATGCTAACAAAAGGCTGGTGTTCTTGGGAGCTTATCAGAAAAAGGCAGTCATTTTCTTTTCACTTACACATAAGCCATTTCATCCCCTGAGATTTAAGGACATTTATTTCTATAATCTAGAAGCCATTCGTGGATCCGATAATAGCAGTTTCTTCACAATGTGACATGGACAAGCCAGCCGCCTTTAAAGGTTTATTGCGGGGACATTGGACTCCATGCCTCGTAGGGGAGGAGTCACACCCTGTTTGCTACAATGAAGTGATAGAGACTCTAAGAAGCAGCGTGCACACATTCAAAACGCCCTTTTAAAATTGCATTATATTTTCCCTACACACAGAAAATGTTTCGGACATCAAGTTAGACCAGTCATTGGTTAGCCACCATTACCCCAGCACATCATGCAGGCGGGACAAATTGAAGGTCAACGGTTTTGGGTCTGGGTTGATGTTGGAGTCCCACTGCTAGAAGCTAAGCCCACGTGGCTAGGATCCATGAGAAGGAACCTACGCCTGACACTGCCTGGGTGACCAGGAACCAGAGGCAGAGACCTAGGATAGAATGAAATACAACAAATAAGTCAATGAAATGATTCCTAATGGTAGTCTGCTATATGCATAGACCAGTGCTTAGCCCAGTAGTCACCAGAGACTGGTCATCCAGCAACTGATGAGAACTTACATGGAGACCCACGGCCAAACACTAGAGGAAGCCAGGGGAACCTGAAGATGATGGAGAGGAGAGATTGTAGGAGCCAAAGGGAGAGACGACACCACGAGAACAACAACTCACACAATCACTAAGCAGGGTACATAAGTAACGAACTTAGCTCCTAGATGGCTCTGAGCTAGATGGGTCCTCTGCATATATACCTTATGGTTATGTAGCTTGCTGCTCTTGTGGGACTCCCAACAGTGAGACTGGGTTGTGTCTCTGACTCCTTTTCCTGCCCCTGAGACTCTTTTTCCTCCTACTGGGTTGCAGGCCTGGCCTTGATATGAGGGTTTCTGTCTAGTCTTGTTTTAGCTTGTTAGGCCTTGTTCGGTGGATATCTCTGGGAAACTGGTTTGTTTGTTTGTTTGTTTGTTTGCTTGTTTGTTTGTGAAGGGAAATTGAGGAGGAGTGGATTTAGGAAAGAGTGGGGAGGTTAGAGGAGGAACTGGGAAGAGTGGAGGGAGAGAAAACTATGTTGGGCATTTAATTTAGGAGAGAAGAATAAGAGAAATAAAGAATAAGAACTTTTAAAAAGTTTCTGCAGTAGGGATGTAATGTATAAGAGAAGAATAAAAAAACAAATTTAAAAATATTTGGGAGTGTATTTAAGAAGAGCTTCACTCTGTGTCAGTGGTTGAAGAAACCCTTGTGATAGCTATTCCTGGTTGTCAACTTGATTACATCTGGAATGAACTACAGTCCAGAAATGGAGGGTGTAGCTGTGATCCAGATCTTGAGGCCGGAAGACAAGTTTCTGACCTGAATCTTGACATGGAGTTCTTGAAGCATAGTGGCCATGAAAATCTTAGGCATAGGCAAGCTAGTACATGCCTTTAATCCCAGGAGACTGAGACTAGCAGATCTCTAAATTCAAGGTCAGCCTGGGGCAAAGCAAATTCTAGATCCTGGCATGGCGGTACACACCTTTAATCTGGACCACACCTTCTGCTGGAGTCCTACATAAGGACATTGGAAGAAGCAAGACTCACTCTTCTTTGGCTGCCTGCACTTCCTTGCCAGCACATCTCTTGGAACCTACTTCTACAGAAGATCAGCTGAAACAACTAGCCTTGTGGGACTGAGCAACTACTAGATTCTTGGACTTCCCATCCACAGCTGCCCATTGTTGGGTTAGTTGGACTACAGACTATATAAATCATTACAGTAAATTCCCTTAATATATAGACGTTCCATAAGTTCTATGACTCTAGAGAACCCTACGACAATCCTCAGAACACATTCATCATCAAAGATTTAATGCAACATTTGAAAATATTGATGGTTGGTTCTTTTTTTGAGTAACAACAACAACAACAAAAACTGAATGGACAAAATGGAAACTGTACAATAAATAGTAAAACTGAAAAAGGCTCCTAAGATGCACTTGTAGTGTCAGAAAATGTCCTTAAGTTTAGAAGTAGAAGCTCTGCAGTGCACTTTGCTTTTAATTCTTTCCGAAGAAACTTGTACTGAGTTCCCACTGCATCCCAAGCCCTTTCCTAACTACCTTTGCTGAGTAATAATAACTTGGGTAAAACAGACATAATCATTGCTGTCACAGAACTTGTGGGACATGAAAAACTTCACACTTAATTATAATTATAATAAGTACCACAAGGCAAAGAACAAGGTGTAATTAGAAAATGACAGGAAAGACTAACGCTGAGCTGGAGGAAGCAACATTTAAACTGAGTTTTCCAGGCAGCTGGGGGCCAAAGAGCAAGGCAGGGCAGTATTCAAGCAGAGAAAAGAATGTGGCAAAAGTCCTTAAAGCAGGCCTATGTGGGCATCTGAGACGCTAGTTAGTTTTTTGTCAACTTGATACAAGGTAGAGTTATTTAGAAGAGGAATTTCAATGGAGAGAATGTCTCCATTGAATTGTCTGTAGACAACTCTGGGGACTTCTCTTAATTACTGATTGATGTGTTTGTGCCCAGCTCCTGAGAACAGCGCCACTCCTGAACAGGTGGTCCCGGATAATATATAAAAGCAAGCTGACCAAACTACGGGTATAAGCCATAAGCAGCACTCCTCTAAGGCTTCTGCTTTAGTTCCTGCTTCCGGTTCCGGCCCTGACTTTCCTGGATGATGGACTATAAGCCATAAGATAAAATAAATCCTTTCCTCCCCAAGTTGCTTTTGGTCATGTTTAGTACAGCAATAAAGACTCTAACTAAGACAACAGGTTATTTGAAACAATAGGTTTCCGCAAGAGTAACATAAGCAGGTCTGTGTGTGTGTGTGTGTGTGTGTGTGTGTGTGTGTGTGTGTGTGTGCGCGCGTGTGTGTGTGTATTCTCTTTCAAGACAGAAGAGACCTAATGATGTATATTTGCTACCAAATCAGGGATGCTGTTAGGACACTATTTTAAAGGAATGAACTAGAGGAAAGTCTTCACCAGCAGGGGAAAAAAATCATCTTTAAGGAATTTTCCAACAGAGGAGAATTTGAGGATCACGGAACAGGGCAGTATCGGGAGGCAGCTGTCCTGCACACTAGTGAACTTCAAAACTCGCATCTGTAAACCAGGCACGTCGAAGGCTGAAGCAGGAATTTTACTATGAGTTAAGGGCCAGTCTAGCTACCGAGTGAGACTTTTGTTTCAAGGAGCAAACAAACACAAGCAAATGCCTTGCAAAGTGATGGCCCTTCTCTGTCTAAAGAACTTTAAGACTCGCCATAGCTATGTGCAGTACAAATACACTGGGCAGACTTCTTTCGCACTGCATTCTGTACTGTTCCTTAACTTGCATCTTCTGTTCCAGGCACCAACACTTTCCAAGTTGGGATTCCTTTGGAGCTTTTAAAACTTTACTGCCCAGGCTTTTATAGGACTGATTAAAAAGCCTGGGGTAGGGGCAACCCCAGCACCAGTGTCTTCGAACATGCTCTCCAAACTGGTGCACTGTTTTGCACAAGTTAACAATGGCTGGGTAACAATTCTGAACTCTTCAATTTGGAAACTCTTCTCTCTATAGTGAAAATGGGTAGCTTAACTTAGATTCTTTTCACCACATGTAGAGTTTTCAAATTATGTTGAAGACTTTTTTCCCATAGGTTAAATATGACAGAACATAATTAACAAACATCTCAGTCAGGAACAAATTCCTTTGCCAGCAAGTCACATTCTCTGCACCCCATTCCCACACAGATTCTCAGGGTGAAGGGCAGAGTCCAGCCTGAGCAGCCCTGTTTACATTAGTCTCTATCAGCAAGGACAGAGTTATCAGGTATCTGTTAAATTTAGGTTTAGGAAAATGACTTCTATTCCCTTGCCAGCGGCTGGCTAAGCAATTAACAAGAGAAACTGATACTAAGACACAGCTTTTAAAATAGTGTGTGACCTTGTGTCCACGAACATTTTCTTTTTTGGTTTTTCGAGACAGGGTTTCTCTGTGTAGCCCGGGCTCTCCTGGACCTCACTCTGTAGACCAGGCTGGCCTCGAACTCAGAAATCCACCTGCCTCTGCCTCCCAAGTGCTGGGATTAAAGGCGTGCGCCACCACCGCCCGGCCAGGAACATTTTCTTTCTTTAGACACTGATGTCCAATGTCTCATGCAAGACCTTACACCTAGACAAAAGATAAACAAACAAGAGAAAAGCAAAACAAATTTAATCAATTCAAATTTGTATGCGACAAAGGGGCTTTCAGAAGTAAAGCTCCGTAGGCCCAAGTAGTCCATTTTTAAAACTTAAGATTCCATGAAAAATGGGCAGCTGAATAGGAATGCAACTGGACAGAGGGGACTGATCTAATGTGCTAAAGAGGACAGTCTGCAAGGCCTGTCAGGATTCTTCACAGTCTTCGGATAGCGCCTTCCTCTGAGAGATAGGGCTGGCATGAGGGAGTAGTGATCTCTAGTCAGACAGGTAGGTAGGTCTTCAGGGCCTGGAGATGGCTCAGCAGGTAAAAGTGCTTGCCGCATAAACCTGAGGACCTAAGTTCCATCCTGGGTCTTGTGTTGGAAGACTCCTCCAAGTTGGCCTCTGGCTTCTACACAAAAGAAAGGGGGAGAAGAAAGACGGGAAGGGAATGAGCTGGCTGCTAATTTGAGCTTTTACGGCAGACATTTTTGTGAATCAGTCTTGGTGAATAGCAAGGCTTCTCAGCCCTACTGGTGCTAGCTGCATCTTTCCCTTCAAATACCTTTACACATAGGCTTTTCTTCTTCTTCCCTCTTTCCCTTTTTCCTTTCTTCCCTCCCTCCATTTGTTCCTTCCTTCCTCCCTCCCCTTCCTTCTTTCCCGTTTTCTTGCTTTATTTTCGTCTACTTTTTGTTCTTTAGGTGTTGGGAACTGCACCTAAGACCTCATGTGCACTAGGCAAGTGCTCTGTCACTCAACTATCAGCCCCCTTTGAAACTCTTCATTTTGAGAGAAGAACGGAATGTCACAAAGCTGCTCAGGCTGTCCTTGAACTTGCTCTGTAACCCAGACTGTCCTTGAACTTTTAGCCCTCCTGCCTTAGCTTCCCAAGTAGCTGGGCTTACAGGGACACACCACCAGACCCTGCTATGTAGGGTTTTCTATAAGATGTTTCACTGAGCAGATAAATTGCGAAGAGTTCTCTATTGGTATGAAGAAATACAACATATGTTATGTATAAGCAAGTAAAGCAATTAATTTATTTCAATTAAGAGTCAAGCTTTTGCTATCTGTTTCTATCTCTAGATCAATTTTGGAGTCTTCTCTTAGCCCTGCTCAATTGCAAAACTGTGTCTAGTTAGGCTCTCCTTAGGATGAGGACTGAATTTGGAACACACTGGCACCTTGTCATCTCAAGAAGTCCCCACGGAGGTGTCCTCTAAGCTTGTGTTTGCCTTTGGAGGTCTGGCAACTGCTTCCACTCACTTTCCCAAGTCACTGCAAGGAGTGTGTTCTAAGCCGTAGTCTATGCTTCTCGACCTTTGCTAGCAGAGCAAAACCAATTGGCCCCTGGCTTTTTCCATCAATCTCACACCTTTGAACAAAACATTCTATGCTCAGATTCCCACTTCCATGTACTTTCCAATTATTCCTCCCCACCCATCTCTGAATTTCATCCCAAGTGCCTATCTGTTTCTTGAAAAACTCCTAAAACCCATATTTAAGGGTCAGACACATGGCTTAGCAGTTAAGAGAACTGGTTCTTCTTGAAGAGGACCCAGGTCTGAGTCTCAACAGCCACATGATGACAACTATCTATAACTCTAGTCCCAAGGGATATGACACTCTCGTCTGGCTTCCTTGGGCACCAGACAAACAAATGGTGCTCAGACATACATCCAGACAAACTATATATACTGATAAAGTAAAAATTAAATTTTAAAAATAGTTTTTACATGGTACATTCTTTGATTCTCACACTATGGATACACAGAACTTTTTTATTTGTAGTGCTAAGTAGGATTATCTGAAAATTTTAAGCACACAAAGAAAATAACCTTGTGTTGATTTCAGATTTGTGCATATGGGAAAGGTGAGGACACTAGAAACTATTAATGAAATTAGAGAAAAGGAAATAGATCAGAAAACTTTAAAAAAAAAAAAAAGTGGTATCCTTTTGAGAATTCTTACTATAAGCTTTTGCAAGAAAAAAAAAAGAGCATCGTTTACTGTACAATGTAAAGGGTGCAAGTTGAATAAATCAGCCCACAGATACTGATTTAAGAAAACAGAGCTGTTTTAGGTTAGTGGTTTTAGGACTTTAGCTCCACCAATAAACAGGTAAGAAAGATGACCACAAAGGGCAAGCTCCACTCTGCCACCTACTGCCTAGCAACAGAAGCCATGCTTGGGGAAAGCACATCTGGATGATGCAACGAGGCTCGTATCAACAACGAACAGCTGCTGGGATCTACCCAGTGAATCATTAAACCAAGCCAGGGTTAAGTCAATTAAATCAATACTTATTAGCCAATTATTAAACCAAATATGTAAGTATATGTGTACATACATATATACATATGTGTATATTATTTTACCTCTAAAAGCTATACTACTTTTAAGTGATCCAGAAAACCCCCTAGAGTACTCAAGACACTGTGGAACACAGCTGTGTCTTAGCTTCCTGAGTTCCTCATGGTCCCAAATGTGACAAATGTGCTCTTTATTCAGTATTCAAAGAAAGATGGAACGCATCAGGAAGCTAGGACGAAGCATTTCAGGTTTCCTATGTTTTCCTCTTTGGCACCATTGTTATTAAAGGACAAAATTACAAAGAACATAATTTTAAAACCTGTATTGTTTTTAATCAGCAGAAGATGGCTTTCAATGTTAAATTCTTCTTTGAGTAATATTATACCATCATAAACAGCATTTTACGTCTGTAGCCAACAGTAATAGCACTTATTCTTATATGGAATAAAAGCAAAGAGAGCACATTTTCTACTTCCTTCCCCAGGTCTCCAGCTGTGGCAATAAGAGGAAACACTAGAAGCAGTAACTTTTCAATAATCTCTTGCTGGTTGCCTGTCCTTTAAAGTCAGAAGTGAGCACTGCAGAGTCAGGGAAGTTTCAAGCCACGTGTCCTAGTCAAGTCCTGGCTTTCTTTCAGGTAAAAGTCTTCCCGATCAGAACGTCACTAAACGAGATAATGTGTGAAAATTAGGAAAGTGGTTTTTAAAATAGTAGCTGCTTTGTTGGGTATTTTTGTGATCAGTTAGACTTGTTATACTCAAACCATATCCCTCTACACTTATATTTCCAAATCTGCTGCACAGTTCGTTGACTTTTACTTAGTCCTCGAGTGTATCTTTATGTCATCAGTAGCTATAGTTACTCTATCTCATATACTCACTCTCTCTCTTTCTCCCTTTCTTCCTCTCTCTCTCTCTCTCTCTCTCTCTCTCACACACACACACACACACACACACACACACACACACACACTAAACTCTTAAAGATAAAGTAGCAGATACCCAAAGAAGTCTTGCCAAAGAGTGAGCAGCTTGTCAAGAGAGGCAACAGCAATAAGACTCTAAAACTTACACCCAGGGTTTTCACTGTAGAATTTCTCAAACCTTCCCTTCTAGTGCTTCCTTTGTACCTGAGAAATTTTACACAACATGAAGTACATAGGAAAAAAAATAGATATGTAAATCAAACATTTAATGATAAGAAATCATAAAGAAATTTAATAAAACAATCCCCTGGTCTACGTGTATTCTACTACTCATTAAAGATGAAAACAAATCTCCATATTAATGAGATAATTTGCTTGTTAGTTATTGCACAAAGAATCCAGTCTTGAAGGATGGGGTTTTGCATGACTTTAATCCTAGCACTTGAGAGGCAGAGGTTGGTAGATCACTGTGAGTTTGAGTCCAGCCTGGTCTACAAAGTGAGTTCCAGGATAGCCAGGGCTATATAGAAAGAACTTGTTTCAAATAATAGTAATCATCACCATCATCAATTTTGGATGATTATTGGATGATATAGAATTCAGAATAGCTTCAGTGTTTTCCAGAGTTGATAGTTTAATTTTATAACCATCAATACTGAAAATAATGTACTGTATAAAAACACAACACAAAGTACAGAAGTATGTCCATGGTCATCTCAGAAAATATTGGAAATTCTGACCTCATCCCAACCCAAGATACACTTAATAATTTTTTTTATATAAAATTCTATTCAGCATCTCACACAGAAAACTTTAAAATCAAATATCCTGACAATACAGTTCTGAGATGTACTAATTTGTTACATGCTGAAATGACAGTACAGAAATATGAAAAGTCTTTGTTTTCTGGAATTAAATCATTACATTTCTACAAGAGCAGAAAATGTTGTGTGCACAGTAACAACACTACAACCAATCACCAAACAATAGTCTGTAACAGAATTCTCAATCTGTAGGTCTAGACTCCTTTTGGGGTCAAAGGGCTCTTTCATAGGGGTCATATATCAGATATCCTGCAAATCAGATGTTTTTATTACAATTCGTAACAGCAGCAAAGTTATGAAGTAGCAACAAAGTAATTTCACAATATGAGGAACTGTATTAAAGGGTCACAGCACTAGGAAGGTTGAAAACCACTGCTCTATAACCCAAGTCAAAGCTTTTAAGCTGCTTTGATCAGCACGGCACTGAATGGAGGGAAGACAAGGCAGAGCAAGAGCATTATGTGCTCAGAAGCAAGATTGCAATGAAGCTGTGAGATGCCACAGGGGTAGGTGCTCTCAGAAACACCTAAAACTCATGACATAATTTATTTTGAGTTAATCTGACAACTAGAGTTCCATCCACAGTGCCAGCATAGAGGAAAAAGAGAACCAGTTCCCACAGGATGTCCTTTGACCTCCACACAAATGCCGTGATTTATGTACATGTGCGTGCACGCGCGTGCGAGCATACACACACACACACTAAATAAATGTCTCCAAAACATAAATTTTAATGCTGGTGCAGATGCAATGAAGGAAATGGGGTTGACTGTTGGAATGTCTGATCTAGCTCAAACTGGTTTTAGTGAGAACCCTCTAAGTGTGACTGGTTTTATCTTGCTCTTTGTATGTCCTGAGGGAAAGACTTTCAGTTACTAAGAAGTTTCTCGATTTCTAGAGAAAGCCTGCCTGTAATAAAAACTTTGTACAAATGCATAAATCATCTATGGGCCCACTCATGGGTTTAGGTTGCTTCATTAGCATTTGTGAAACACTTGTGATCCCATGAGTGAACTCCATTTAGTGGCACCTAAATCTGGCTGTGTCTCTTTGAAGGGTTAGGTACTGCAGAAGGAAGTCCAGTGGACATCACCTGCACCAAATGGCCTTTCTCTACTTCCATATCTTTCTCTGACCACTCCTCACTTACCACCACCCAGGAGGACCTGACACGACAGCATCTTCCCAGAAGCCCAGCCTTCTCCAATACACTACTGAGACATGCCTGCTCTCTAATACTGGCCTTAGCCATCTCCCTTTCAAGATGGATTCCTGTCATACTTGGGTTTCCATGGCAGCCTATATCCCGCCTTACTGTACTTTCTCCCACTCTGTATAGGCTTATGTGCTAAAATTCTCCACCAAACTGAGGAGTCTTTGAAGGCAAATTCATATATCATTCAACTCTAGAGCACAGTGGCTGGGGTGTCAGTGTTTGATCTGTGAAATATACTGGGCTTAAGAGCTCTATGGCGTGCTAAAAAGATTACTCTTCAGGCATTCAAGAAAAAAAGAAGAAAAAAAAAAAAAGCCTTAGATCTTGAGTTTAATACCAGTCTTGTCTCAGAGACCTGACATGCTCGTGTGTGTACAGGTGCACGCATGTTTGGTAAACTGAAGCAATTAAGTACTATTTCTTGTTCTTGAGTCTTGAACAACTAACTGTCAAAGTCAATGCTGCTTAGATTTTAGAATGATAATATCCTAGAGCCTTGAGGACAGTGTAGTTCACACCAGAAGGACAATGCTCATATGCAGCCCCTTCAGTGACATTACAGAGGAGATGAACCTTCTAGTTGCCTGGTCACCAAAAGTCTAGATTTAATTCTTTTATTCTATTTCCAGACATAATGAATAGGTAGTTCCTTTGTCTTTTTAAAATTTAATCTTATTAATTTTTCCTTTGATAAAGTATACCAGTAAAATCCATCTCAAAATTCAGAGTAATACACACTTCTCCTTGAAAATATGTCTTCTTCTCCATTATTTTCTTAGTTTTAATTTTGAATTGTCTGTAATGTAGGTAGTTACCCTCACAGTCTCGTCAAACTTTAATCTTGAAAGCATGATCAGCATATTATATCTTAGCGTGTACACATCTGTTTAGGCTAGTTGTGATCTGGAAGGAATGCATGATTTGAAGGCAGCCAGCTTCCTTGGTGAATTTCCAGTAACCACCGTGAAATGTGAGGTAGAGGAAGAGACCAAAAGAGAGGGTTTAGAAACCACTTGGGGAGACGAATCAGAGGTTATCATACACTTGAAAGGAATAATCTTCGAGATTCAAACCTTTCGTAATTCTTTTTGTCCTTGTGCTCCCTTGTGAAAACAGTCTGGTTTCAGTAGAAACCAGCCCACAAAGCTCAGGAATAACTCAAATTCTTATACTGGAAAGCATCCAACTACCAGGGACCAAATTCCTGTTTACTCTGAGGGAATGTGGGAGCGCAGCTGTCTGCTGTAGCTGGGAAGGCAGTGAAAACAGCCAGGGGCTATCACAAGGAGGAAATCACAGGGCAGACTAATTTATGAACTGCAAGGACAGAGATTAATAAAACACTGTGCAAGAGAACTCAGATGGTAACTTTGTCTGAAACTCGGAGCCTGAGCTGACAACTCTTTAAGGGTGAACTGTTGGCATGAAGAGCGGAACACTCTCATCTCTTAGTTCTTAAATTAAATACTCAGTATCATTCCATTGATTTCTGAGCTGTGAAATGCAAATATACTTCATTATGATAGCCTATTCTGTTATAGCTGATAGAGGGAAATTCAAAGTGGAAAAATATTGGGGGTAAATGCTGAGAATCACAGACACAGTCATGGTGATTGGCTCTGCCCTGTTGGTTGTGAAATACCTTCTGTAGTATCTCAGGGGCTCAAGATTGCTTCAAAGATACAAGTTTAGAACTTGAGGAATTTCTACCAAAGAGAAAAATAAGACCATCAAAATCAATTATCCAGCCTAGATGAGCTCACTGTTTAAGAGGCATACACCTTAAGAAATGATTTAGATCATATCTAATCGTGTACTTGTATGAAAGTCTTAGGAATGATAAATACTTTTTTTAAGACAAGAAATTAAGGTAAATTGATGAATGACATTCTAAATGAAAACTAGGCCACCAATATCTTCTAAGTTATGACAAGAATGGCTCAGGAAGCCTTCCCTGTGACATTCTTAAGACCTATGTCACCAGTTATATAGCTGGGTGGTGTCTTAGGGTTTCAATTGCTGTAATAAAAACACCAAGGCCAAAAACAACTCTGGTAGAAAACTGTGTCTTTCAGCTTGCAGTTCTACATCACAGTTGAATACTACTTATTGGCTTGATCCTGTCAAACTTATAGCACCCAGGACCACCACCCCAGTGTCATAGCCTAGAGTAGGCTAACCCTCCCACATCAAACATCAATCAATAAAATACCACACAAGCTTGTCCACAGGCCGATCTGGTGGGGACGGTTTCTCAGCTGAAGTTCCCTCTTCCCAAATGACTCTAGCTTATGCCAATTTAACATAAAACTAGCCAGCACAAATGGAGTTTATAAAGAAGCCAGCATAGAAATGATTTTCCCTGCTCTTGCTAATATTTTATATCAAGGTTGCGACACATTGGAAAGTTGAAATGTGTGCTCCATATGCCTGCTCTTGGAAGGCTGTGAGGAGACTTGCAATGTTTTCTTAGGGAACATGAGAAATGCCCTGCCAGGTCCAGAGTGCGGACCCCTTATCCATTAGGACTTTAAATGGAGTCAAATGGAATGTCACAGCCGTGCTGGGAGGTCGGGAGACTGCAGAAGTTGAGCGCAGCAATACATTACAGAAGACAAACACCCAACCAAGTGTACACTGAAGCCTTGAAAAGAAGCAATCAAATACCATTTTTCCCATTTTGAAATAATAAAGGCCAATTAAGCAATTATTCAAGTCTCTATATATTATCTGGATGCTATGTAAATTATCCTCTAGATTTACTCAATGCCCCTCCCTTCTTTGCACAATTCCCACCCACACTCAAAAGGAGGATACTTTCAACCAGATCACAACCAGAAAAGAAATAAAATAAAATGAGTTTCAATGAGCTTCCTTGATAGGAAACAACAATGTGGTGAATTATGCCTGGGAGCCTGTACTTGTTTCTCTGGTCTCTACTAGGTGACAATGCCTCCAAGGAACACTGAAGAGCATGGTTACCCTTATCATGACATTTAGACACTACAAACAGTCTAATCTTTATTCAGTGCCTCCGTGAACGTCATTCCCCAATTCACCTTGACTCTTGATATTGTTAAGCCATTTGTTTGTAGTACTAGGGTGTGAGAGCTCTGGAAAGCAGGAGTTTTGTGTCCCCTAGAGAACTCTTACAGTTATCTCTTATGGGTAGACCACATAGATAGGAAATTGATAAAAGAAAATAGAAGTGTAAGTAGATTCAGGAAAGGAAAGAGCCAGAGCTCGGATTAATGACCTGGGGAGCCAGACTTGACCCTGACCTTGAAACAAAGACTCCTGGTTATAGGGATATTTTTGTATTTGGGGGATCTCTGGATTTCAGAATATAACAGTGCCTGATATATACAAGGACCACAGTAAATGTGTTGCCTGGGAGAAAAATGTATGAATAGATGCGTGTATGCATTCCTAGATAGGTGAATGTTACTCATGAGGGGCTAGAAGGACCCCGCCCCCAAAACAATTCCCCTCCATCGTCACTGAGGCAGGAATAGAGTACATTTCTTTGCTAAGTTCCCTGAATTTCTCACAAAGATCTTAAGGGATGAACTGATCTCGGAAATTGGCCCTTCAGATCTCCTTTTTGAAATGTGGTTATCATTCAGCACAAATTCTTTGCTTTAATTAAAAACTTAAGGGGAAATATTTTAGCTGAAGATGTAAGAAAGGGTAAGATTAGAGTAGAGCGAGAGAAGCCATTGTGAGGAAAACCTCAGTTCACTTAGAGGACACAACTATATAAAGAACTAAGAAAGCAACACAGATGAACTAGAGAGACGTGAAGCAGCAGCGGAGTATTGAACTTTAAAAGCCGCTACTGTAGGTATTGGGCGAAGCACACACTGGAAGACTCTGAAGAACACTCAGTTCTTTCTAAGCATCCACTCTGTCTGGTCTTTTCTTCCAACAAGTTCCTTGGAAACCACAGAGCATCTCAGGGACTGGTGTGTGTACTGCTTCCTATTAGATCTGGGATAAGACCCCACTCATTCACCTTCTGTGTGTGCCAGGCCATTCATTCAAACTCTCTGTGTCTCAGGTTCCCTGTCTATACTCTGAATTACTACCTGGGCAGAACTACCTTACATATAGTAGCTCAACAAACCACTTGACTTCCAAATAGAAATTCCACCATACTTCTGTCCCATTAGGCCAATCATTTAAGCATTTAACCAAAAGCTGTCCAAATTCAATAGAAATCTTAAACTAAACCTGCTCAAAGTTAATTCCCATACTGTTCTTGAAAATCTATTTCACTGTACTTGTTGAGTTCTCTATCATTTAGAGGTCTAAGTGAGTTGGAAGCTCAGGTTGTGCCCCTAATTTTGGTGGAATTTTCCACAGAGCTTTCTTCCTCCACTTTTAGGGTGGGTGGATTAGAGAGTTGGAACACAAATCCAAAGCCCTCGAGCAGAAGCGCCTACAAAGAAAAACGCATGCAAAATTTTACAATTCCATGTGAAGAAAAATGGGTTGTTTTGAACTTATTTCAGAAGTTTGCTTGCTTGATTATTCGTTTGTTCATTTATTCAGTACTGTGACATACTTCTTTGAAGGTATTTACACTTTATACACCACCCCCCAACACAAATAGATTTGTTTGCTAAATATATTATGGAATTAAGCTTCCTTTCTAATGTTTCTTCATTACGTTTGTTGGTACACATTTTTGGGATGTTTAAATGTTTGGTTTCTTAGTGGTAATTAAGAAAGAAATAAATATTGAATGTCCTTCAAGCCCTAGAAGTAAGTTCATAGATTTAAGTGTCAGAGGGAGAAGAAACAACTCCTTCTGCAGACCAAACAGAGATGAGATTTTTAAATAGTAGGGATGTCATGGAGTCTTCAGATATAATATGTTTAAACTAGAGAGCTGAAACAAACAAGTCGGTATGTACACGCTGCAGATGCCAGGCTGCAGCTCAACAAAGCTAGTGCTTTGTCCCGCAGATGGAGTACAGTGTTTGCCTTGTCTATTGACATTCCAGAGGCCACCCACATCCACGCAGTCAGACTTCTTGGGAAACTGCTCTGGTCATGGCCCAGTGCTCAGTCAGTATTCAGGGGCTTCCCGAGGCTCAGGACTGCAAGGCAGGGATGGAAACGGAACCCTGAAAGCCATTCACGTGCCTGATTTCAGAGCACGGTGGGACCGCGATGAGCCAGTAAATAAATGGAGACTCTGCTCTCTCTTCTCCATCCACCTTTCCCACTTCCTGCCAAAGAGCTCAGTGAGTTTCACTGAAATCAAATCTCCCACTAGACTTTTTTCCTTCTGAGATATATAACATTTAGATGTTCTTTAAAAATAATGAGGTTTCCTTTTCCTAGAGACCAGTTTTTTGCAGGTCAAATCCAGCCAAGGTTCCCACATCTTGCATGAGCAGCGAGAGACCTGTTACTCCAGGAAAAGATGAAAAAGAGGGATGCTAATCCTAAACCAGGGAGGTATGAGATACAGATTAAACTACGTTAACATTCCATTTCACTGCAGTCTGAATGGCCGCCATAAGGAATACCAACAAATGACAACATGTCCTGGCACAGATGTGAAGAAAGGGAAAACCCTTTTATAGAAACCGGTTAGGGGTTTTCTCAGAGACACATGTAGCCCAACCACACCACTCCTGGGAACATACCTTAAAGCTTCTTAGGTATATCCTATATTTATATCTTAACACAGAAACACTTACATACCCAGGTTCACTGATGCTCTATGAGCAATAACTAAAACATGGAATCAATTTAGATGTCCAGCAACTAATGAATGAATAATGAAAATGTAATAAATATATATTTTTATATATTATATATTTATATGTGATATATTTATATGTGATATATTTATATATATAATACATTTATATGTAAATATATATTTATATGCACTATAATAAATATATTTATATATTATATATTTATATGTTATATATTTATATGCTATGTATTTATATATAACATCTTTATATATGATATATTTATATGACATATAATTATTATATATGCAATTAATATATAAACAATTAGTATATAATATAATAATATTTATATATTAAATATAGTATTCAGATGTAAAGAAAAATTAAAGCATGAAGTTTGCATGTAGATTGATGAAACTAGAAAAATTACAGAGTGAGGTCACTCAGGAAAAAAAGACAGATTTTATGTGTTCTCTTTTATGGGGGCCTTAGCTTCAAAAAGGTTTCTTTTGTTTGTTTAACATGGTGTGTGTGGAAGCTAGAAAATTAGAAGTGGGCCATTGACAGAAAGGGGATGAACTGAGACTGAGGGACCAATAGAGTAGAGGTGAAATGGGTTAGTGCAGGGATGCTGGAGGCAGAAGGGCTCAAGCAGGTAGTCAGTGATGCCACGGGGAAATGATGCATCAAGCAAAGGCTTATCCAAAATGAAGTGCACATGAAGGAGCTACGTGGAAACTAGCGACCTTGTAATCTAAGTGTGTTTGTGTCTGTGTGTCTGTGTGTGTGTATGTATACATCAAGGAGTAGTAAACTATGAAATATCATATAACAGAGGGAGAATTCTGAGCTAAAGCTATGAGTTGGTATGGCATGGGGATGGGGAAGACGGAGATAAAAGGGCAATGGTGGGTTAACTAAAACTAAGCCTGTATAAAGAAGCCATATGAAACCACGCTGGTCTGTAAGCTAATTAGCAACACAACTTTTTAAAGGCAGTTTACACAGAAGTACTGCACATTAATTGTTGATACTACTTCAAGAAGCCATGAGTTATTAAATGAAAAGTCTCAGTATCAGACATGCTTCATCAGACATCATCTCCCCATGAGCCAGAGAGACCCTAGGAGGCTTCAAAACAATACAGACTACTGTTTGCTCATGGTTGCCAACCGTAGCAACATGGTAAGATCTTGGTGAAGACACCAAACATTTTGTTTGCAGGATACAGAGAAACCAGTCCTGAACTGATCAGGAGACCATCTCAGCTAGTTAGTTAGCTTTCCTAGTGCTGGAAGGTGTCACACAAGCTGTTGGGAGAGAAAAGACGTCAATGGCCTGCTTGCTACAACATCAACATGATAGGCTAGATGTTTCCACAGCTGCGATAGTGTCAAGACAGTTTATGGTGGTAACCAACCACTCCCTTGATTGGGCTTGAAGTCACCTCAACAACAGGAGATTCATGTTTGATACTATGGACGTCCTTTAAAAAAATATGGCTGGGGAAGTTACAGGTCCTAGAGGAGAACCTATTTTATTTTAAGTGGTTCTGTTATGAAACTGACTTCTAAATGTGTTTACATCCATAGGTTTGCATTGCTTCCAGCCTCAGTCAGAGAAGTTTCTTATTGCCCCATATAATAGTTGATGCAGAGACACAGTACTGTTCGAAGTACTGAGAATACATGACCATGAGTACCCGGCTGTAGAGAGGACATTAAAACTATCTCCTGAGAGAGTGAGACAGAATGTAAGAGCCAAAAGATGGGGAGAAGAGTTGTGAACTGTTCTCTGCATTTGACATGGCTGTTACATACAGACACTGTGGTTACCCACACACGACCTACGTAAGATCAAGCCAGTTAAAAATCCCAGCCTAGAGAGAAAAGGGTTAACAAGTCCTTACCCGTAGGAGCTATTGACCATAAATGGCTGTCAGATGAGGGGGTTACTTTTCTTTAAGAGTGTGGCCTCGGGTGGGTTCTCCATGACCCAGCAGAAGACCTCACTCCTGTGCACACACACGGGCATCATTAGTTGAATTCATATATATAAGAGAGAGAGAGAGAGAGGACATAGTGTAGAGGGAGATATGATAGGGGCAAGGCTCCCAGGGGAGTTGGAAGGGGAAGTGAGGGGTGACTACGATTAAGATACATTGTATATATGTATAAAAATTTGAAAGAATAAATTAACCAAAACAGCATGGAAGCTAGATTCACTCTCTTCTTTGGACCTTGGGTGCACACAGTTGAGTGAACATTGACTCCATCCCCACAAGCTATGGCCACAGGCTTCTGCAAAATCCTATCTTCATTCAAGTTTTTTCCTCTTCATCTTTTCTCATCCTCTTCCCTGCTCCTGGGAAGACATCATTCCCAGTTCTTTTTCTTTTTCTTTTTTAATTTCATTTTTTATTGGATATTTTATTTACATTTCAGATGTTATCCCCTTACCCCATTTCCCCTTCGCCCGGCCCAGGAACTCCTTATCCCATCCCCTCCTCCTCCTACTATTCTATGAGGATATGCCCTCACCTAACCCTCAACTCCCACCTCCCCACCCTCGAATTAGCCCCCGCTGGGTGTCCAGCCTTCATGGGACCAAGGATCTCCTCTCCCCCCTATGCCCTACAGGGCCATCTTTCCCTACATATACAGCTGGAGCCATGGGTCCCTCCCTATGTGCTCCTAGGCTGGTGGTTTAGACCCTGGGAGCTCTGGTTGGTTGGTATTGTTGCTCTCCTCATGGGGCCACAAACCCTTTCCGATCCTTCAATCTTCTTTCTCAGTCCTCCATTGGGAACCCCATGATCAGTTCAATGGTTAGCTGTGAGCATCTGCCTCTGAATATGTCCAACTCTGGCAGACCTCTAAGAAGACAGCTATATCAGAATCCTGTCAGCATGCACTTCCTGACATCCACATCAGTGTCTACCCTTGGTGACTGCACATGGGATGGATACCCAGGTGGGATGGTCTCCAGATGGCCCCTCCTTCAGTTTCTGTCCCACACTTTGTCTCATCTCCATATTTGCTCCCTTGAGTATTTTATTACTCCTTCTAAGAAGGACTGAAGCACCCCCACTTGGTCTTCCTTCTTCATGAACTTCATGTGGTCTGTGAGTTGAATCTTGGATATTTCAAGCTTCTGGGCTAATATCCAATTATCAGTGAGTGAATACCATGTGTGTTCTTTTGTTATTGGGTTACCTCACTCAGGATGATATTTCCCAGTTCTTTAATGTGGGTCAGATACGGAGGCTTCTCAAAAAGCTAGCACACGAGCACACATACACACATACTTACATACATATATACACACACATTTTAATTTATATGAATGATAGTCAATTGTTTAAATTCTTCTTTCCCCTCAACACTGAGCCTTCTTAGGGTGTGTCCATTTTCCTCCTGTATGTCACAATTTCCAGCTACAATGGAGTATTCTACTCCATTCCTACCTACCCTTCATTCATTTTCAAGTAATAGATAGTTGGTTGCCCGCTCTCTCAGACAAGAGTGGGTTCAGTATTCTAACCTATGACTCCTGGTGGGCTCACAGGAGTTGACAAGAGTGCATACTTTTGCTCAGATAGCATATACAGGTCATATTTTGCCACTATGCTTAGATTGCTTTTCCAGGTGGCTATGCCAGTCAGCGCTCCCTTCAATAGAGTTACTGCAAACAGGATTTGTTATCACATAGCCTTCTACTTTCTGTCAATCTCAACTTTAAATCTATAATTCTCATTCAGTTAATTGCTATTGAAATGGGAATGCTTTTAAAATACTTGTTAGTTATGTCTTTGGGAGAAAAAAACAAAGCAGTTTATTCAGTACAGGATCTTGTGTCTGTT
This sequence comes from Mastomys natalensis, assembly GCA_021653895.1. Taxonomy (NCBI): domain Eukaryota; kingdom Metazoa; phylum Chordata; class Mammalia; order Rodentia; family Muridae; genus Mastomys; species Mastomys natalensis. Next base: position 1,007,926 of record JAJTUV010000398.1, read on the forward strand.
GAGGCTGATTAAACTAGTTTTCTACAGTGAAAAGTAGATACTGATACAGTAGCTTTAGTTTCAGTCAACAGAACAGGAACATGAGCTGATGATGTCAAAGAAAGAGTGAGCATTATTCTCGCTTTCAGGGGTGTCTGTCCATGGTTAGTTGGTCTGCTGCTCTGTGGTGAAATAGAACTTCACAGCAAAGGCTTATGATGAAATGAAGCTGTTCCCACTCTTGGAAAAATAGAGAAAGTTGTATATCTTTCCCCTCGCCCACTAGCCGGCACTTAGGCAAGTGGCTATGCATTGTTTCTATCAAGATGGGAAACAGTCTTTATTCTCAACAGGTTTAAAATCCAAAACTATTCCTAAGAAAGGCAATGAATACTGAAGATAAAAATATTTTCCACATGTGCCTCCATCTCATTCTACAATTCTCACCAAACATATCCTCCTTCTTTCTACATTTCTTCAGTATTAAAGAGAATAGAAGCAAGCCCATTCTGCAATAGAGCCATGATGTACAAAGATCACAACACACTGTACTTCCAGTTTGCTTTGTCAAGTGAAGATAGACTTTAACGGTAGCACAATGTAAACTTTCCAAAACTGATTATTAAGAATAAACCCAAAAAAGGTACAGTTTAATGCGACATAAAATATGTAGATACAAAAAAAAAATGGCAAAAAGAAGGAGGAGGAGGAAGAGGAGGAGGAGGATGAGGAGGATGAGGAGGAGGACGAGGAGGAGGAGGAGGAGGAGGACGAGGAGGACGAGGAGAAGATCAAAAGACTTCTGGAAGGATTCATTGGCAGGCTCAAAATACAAATTGGAATCTGCATATGCATGGCAGAGAAATTCCTTTTTTCATTCCTTTTTAAGTATCTCCTAGACTGTTTCTCTCTCTTGCCACCACAGTCATTACTGTCAAACTTCAGTTATGAGCAATTTCTTAAACAAATTGAATATTATTTATAGAAAATACATGAATCTTTCAACACACAGACTGTTCTGAGGGTTCCCTGTGTGCACCCTTTTCTGTCTCTCTGCAGTGTTCCAGCGGGAGACAAGGCAAGGGCTAGAGGGAAAATGAGACATGGGCTCCAGTATACAAAATGTGGAGTGGTACAAATATTTGAATATAAAAAAAATTCAATGCCTAACTGTAGGATGTCAGAGGCAAGTATGAACATCTTACCATGTCCAACCATGTGTCTCTGATATAAACTTCATTATCAGCTTGGAATACAAAGCACATCGTATCTCCTTTAGAAAGTCAACAGATTGCTTTCTTAGCAGGAAGCTCAGGTTCTCCGTTTAGAAACCACTGCTTGCTTTGAACTCTGCTTCTTACTACTCAGCCCAAAGATGCTCTGCTTTCAAACGAGGAAGCAAAGAGAAACAAAGTCTCTCACTGCTAGCATGACTGCTCGGTAGACACACTCACAGTGGCTGGATGTCCAGGGAAGCTTGTCCACCTCCGTGGCTTCCCTGCTGGTCCCTGCCACACTTGTCTTGGAATACAGACACGTATTCAGTTGCCACATCTAAGGCATTGATTCTAGTGTTTTTAGGTAAACCGCCATACCTGAATATTACAGATATGTGAAACTGACCCGCAAGCCTTTGTGTTAAGCCCGAGGTGCCAATTCTACACAATTTAAGGGAATGTTTGAAGCTTAAACCTCATCTCTGCCTGATGGCGATATTTCAGCAACACTGAAACTGGAAAATGACTCTTTTGCAAAGTTTCACACCTGATCTCAAAACTCTGCCCTACCAAGAGCTATTGTTGGGGCTTTCTAAACGTGTTGAGTTACACAATGTACAACGACAAGTTATTGTTTCCTCTGATACATGAACCCATCCTGAAATGACTTTGTGTTTTGTTGACTTTCTGGTAGAGGGAAGGATAATTTTTTAAAGTTCCATTTGGCTATTACTTGGACTTTTAACTAGACAGGACCACTAAAAAGGCATATTAGGCCACCACATATGTGAGGCTGTCTATAGAACTGACTTGAAATACATTTCCTTTTATAGGAATCTACATGAACAATTTACCTCCAAAGAAGACAAGAACTTTGAAGTCATTTTCCTGAGGACAGGACACATGAAGCTTGTGAGTTTTCGCAGAGTTGGGATAGAGGAAGTGTGATTACTAAGTCTGTGTGCTACTGTTAGGGAGAAGCGTGTCCTAATGTACCACCTGCAACTTCTTCTCATGAACAGCAGCGTTCTGAACCAGGACAGTTTTTACACCATTTAGGAGAAAGTTAGAGATTAGCTACATAGAACTTGGGTAGCAAGAGAACTAAAGAATGCTAAGGGAAGACGCTAAACATGTTAGAAAGGCTGCCCCTAATAATCAATCCCATAATCCATTGCAGAACTAACACTCAAAGACTCACCAAAAATGTATTTGTGTTTGCACTATGATTTTTTCTCCGTTTCTCACATTAATACTGCCACTAACAAACACCTAAGTAATGGATAGTTTAATTTTTCTTTTTAGTTAATGTCTAGAGGGACCTAGGAAGCTTTAATAATAAGCTTGTATTTTCAGAGAAATAAGCATATTTATAATTATTGTCAACTTTCTTTGTAAGCCTGATAAAAACATGTTTTGCTTTTCCAGGAGAACAACGAATTATCAGCAATCCTTGATTGTGTCCATTTTAGAAACAGAATGAAAACAAGAGCTATTATTGAGGAATTAGAAGATAAGACATACTGTCTCCCACTGAAGTCATTATTGCTTTCTAATGCTGACCCCCAGAAGTGTGAGACAGAATAAAACATAACAATAATTATTTCAGGTAATAAGAGAAATTATGTCCAAGAAAATGGCGGTTTCAGACAGATGAGTCCATTTGAACAATCAATAACACTTCAACGCTCCTTTTATATAATATTTTGTGGTTATAGTTTATAGCTAGAGTTCTCTTCACACCAAAGTACTCACTTTATTGGTTCTCTGGAGAATTACAGGAGTTGGAAGAAAAGAACAAAAGTGCTTATGCATTGACATCGACAGAGCAAAGTGAAAAGTCACAGTCTGCAGTTACTCGGCTTTTCACATAAACACATCCTTTAATAGAGTACACTTGAAAACAAGTAGCAATCTTGCTGCTGCAAAGTATCTAATGAATCACCAAGTTACTTTGTTAGAACTGCTTCAGATGACTAAAATATCGATTTGCTTCTGATTGGAATTCAGACAACTTGGTATCAAAACAATAACTTAGTTTCTCCCCCCCTCCTTCCTGCTTCTCTTTTTGAGACAGGCTCTCATTCTGTAGCCCAGGCTAGCCTTGAACTCAAACCAGTCCTCCTGCCTCAGCCTTGTGGGTGTTATTGTTTTCATTTATGTGTGTGAGTGTTTTGCCTGTGCACTATGTATGTGTGATATTCATGGGGACCAGCAAAGGACATTATCTGCAGCTGGAATTACAGACAACTGACCGCCACCATGTGAGTGATAGAAACCAATCCAAGTTCTCTGCGAGCAGCAAGTGCTCTTAACCATGGAGCCATCTTTGAATCCCTAGCTTTTGTTATTTTTAAAAATCTGTTATTTATAAGTCCTGAGAAATATGTATAATGCATTGTTTATGGGTTATGTGTGAATAGCTTTCATTTCATGAGCAGAGAATAAGAATAGTCTCTGAGCCAGGTATAGCAGTATATATCTGTTAGTCCAGGACTCAAGAGGCCAAGGCAGGAAAATCACAAGTTCAATGCCAGTTTGCACTATAGAATGTGAATGAAATTTTGTTAGAGGAACTGAACTTTGTACAAGGCTGATTAAGTGACTAGAACTCCACTATTTGTAGGGAGGTTTGAATACTGCGGATTCAGAGCCTAAACTTTATTATGGGATATCTTTACCACTTATAAATATCAATTCCTTGTCTATTTCTCTATCTATGACTAACAGATAAGTCTTTTAAAATGCACAAAATTGACAGACTACTAACTGTCATCAACCAAAAAACTAAGAGTGTCACCAAATAGCACACCTCAAGCCTATAGAAATTTCCCTGTTTTTACTGTAACCTACCTACCTGACATTTCCAGTCATATATTTCAAGACTCTCTAAATACTAAAGAGAGGAAGAAGGTAGGAAAGGGAGGAGAAAGGGAGGAGGGGGAGGAGGAAGGGAGGAGAGGAGAAGGGAGGAGGAGGAAGGGAAGGGGAGGAGGAACAGAGTTTAAAAGGAGGGGAAGGAGGGAGAAGGAAGGGAAGAGGAGGAAGAATGGAGGGGGAAAAGAAAAACAAAAATTGCAGAGAAAAGGAAAAGAAGATGAAAAGGAAGTATTTCTGGGTCTGGATAGAGCCCTCTGCTTGACTTTGCCAGCAATGGAAGCCTAAGGCAGGCAGGGAGTTTAGAACTGTCCTCAAGAAAATGAGACCTGCTCTCTTTCCCTGGAGTTCTTGGGCAGGAGAGCTGTAAATGGTAAGATCCTTCAGGAGATGAAAACAAACTATACTTCTTGGAGCAGTCTCCTTTCAACGAATCTGGGTCATTGTTTCCAACAGCTAAGCCCAACAATGAGATCTCAGACTTTTGTTCTTTATCAACAATTTAAAATATACGTGCTTAAGTAGATATAATATACTTAATTTAATGAACACAGATGCGTGTGCTTTCCAATTCAGAGACTGAAGTAGCATAAACCAACAAAGAAGGTTTGTGTATTTCTCCATTAGACAGAGAATCCATCTTTATCCCACCAGAAAGAGTCCATGGAATGATTTTCTACGATGGCTTCCAAAGTTGCTGCACTGTGGAAAGGCAGAAATGAAAGTCACACTGGAGAGTTTTCTGTTCTGACAATGTTTGTCTTCATATTCTAACAGTTTGTTGCTGTTATATTATTGTTGTTATTATTACTATTACTATCATCATCATCATCATTATTACAGTGGGTGTGTGGGTGTGTTTCACGGTCTCAAATCACTTTGAGATCTGAGGACAGCCTTTTCTCGTCCCTGTCGCCATTTTTCAGTGGCCTCCTTGTCCTTCTTCTGTCCTCCTCATCCTATGAGTCTTTTCTAAAAGACTCATAAAAATGAAGTTTTCACACACCCTTTTCTGCTTTGTGATGTGAAACTTGGGTTGGCACGCTGGCGAAGCCCGTTTAGTTTCTACCAACAGTGGCCGCTAGAGGGAGACTCAGAGCTTGCTCCTTCCTCGTTTCACCTGTTCCTGTTTGCCTTGGCAATGGGTCCTCCATCCTGCGATGGGCAATTGGTTTCAGCCTCCCGCTTTATTTCCAGAATTCTTCGAATTGATTTGAATGTATTCTGTCGTAAATACAGATGCTAGCTAGCACAATGTAAAGCTTCCCAGCACTCCGGAGCCCCTCAGACACATCCCCTGCTGGCTAGTGTCAATCTCCCACCCCAACTCCCAAGATCCTAAAAACAGGAGTTTGTGAAGGACTAGATAAGGGAGAGAGAGGTATTGGGCATGAAACTTAAGATCTGGTGTTAAGAGGCAGCAGCTTTTAATCTCTCTCCTTTTTTTACCTCCACACCTCCCTCTTCGGCTTTTCATTTCTCTGATGCCTGATCTAGCAGCCCTTCGCCCTAAATCCTCGCAGTCAAATGCCTTAAGGCAGCTTGTACTTTCCGGGGTGGATCTTTGTGATTCATCACTGACCCCAAAACGAGTTTATTTTGGTACCTAAAACATGTCTTCTAAATGATTAGCAGGCATGGATCTAGCTCTCTGGAATACAGGCACAAGACAATAGGAGAATGGCCCGCACAGAAGCCTGGCTCTTTGGAGCTCCGTTTGTTTCCATCTTTCCAGTATAGCCTTAATACTATACCCCACGTTTCTTGTCAGCTCAGAGTCCACGCACAAGCTGTTCCTCTTGAGGGGAGCACTCCTCCAGACCGGCAACTGGTTCAGGCCTACTCCTTTTTCAAATCTAAACTCATTTATTGCTTCCTTCTTAGGAAGAACTTTCCCCAGACTTCCCTGGTGAGATCCGGCATTTTCCTAACACCTTGAAGCTCTGCTAAGAATAGGGTTTAAATAAATAATGGACGGCTGCACTGTTGTTCCTCGCTGGAATGTAAATTAGCAGGCACCTAAGGCACCGTGGTGGCAAGTGGCCTGAAAGAGCTGAGCCACACTGGAGCCAAGATTCTAAGGCCTTAGGACTACAAGGCTCCTCTTTGCACAAAGAGTAAAAGAACAAAGCCGGCAGTCTAATGGAAAAGACAAAACTTAGATAGGCAGAGCAGACAGCCTTTGGAGAACTCCTGCAGACCTTGTGTGTTATCAGAGCACAGAAAAGGACAAATCCCCAAGGCCAAGACGATAAGGAAACCTACTGGGTGATTAAGACTCAGGAAGGACCTTGAAGGTACTCAGGCCAGCACTAAACAAGGAGGGGGGAAGGAAAAGGAAGAACCGGTGTTTAACACACAATAAACACAATAAATAAACCTTCACCTTCACATGGTATTCAAAAGGGGGAGAGCTTACAACAACAACAACAACAACAAAATTAAATTATGAGGGTTTTTTTTTTAATTGAGATTTTAAAGACTTTCTTCCCAGACACAAAGTAAACACAGTTGCCAGTTTCTTATGAAGCCCTTGAGGGACAATCTCAAAAAAGGCCAGAGTACAGAGGCATGCCAAGGTTCTATGTCCCAAGTGGAGGGTGCCAGGGCACATCATAGCCCAGCTGCTGTGGGCACACAGGGACAACGCTGTCAATCCAGAAGAGTCATTTGTCCTGTAGAGGCAGGCAGCGAACCTGGGACCTGAAGGTGACATGAAGCTTGAGATTCTGGACCCTGTAGACAAAGACCAGAAGCAAAGTAGGAATCGGGTTAGCCTGGCAAAACTATTCAGAAGCAGGGACCTAAGAAGTCGCTCGTGGAAATGTGTCCGGAAATTGAGCTATTATTGTTAGCAAACTGGAAAAGCAGGGAGAGTCTGTGGAGGACAAGCTCATTAATAAAACAAACAAACAAACAAACAAACAAAACAAAACAAAAAAACGGGGATTTTTAGAAAAGAACAGGAAGACAGCTGGATGCAGTCTGAGCTTTTACTTCAGTTCAGAGTATTAAAAACAATGACATCAACACAGTCCTTTTAGGTCTGAATCAAGATGCAAGTCAATCAAATGCTTCTGCCATGTAGGACACTTGGATAATATCTATCCTCTTTGCAAATGATCAGAGCTGTTCTTTGGGATTGAAAATATTTTTACCTGGTTTTGCTTGCATGGCTGTTTTCTTGTTTTTTTTTTTTTTATTATTTCATATTAAGCCTTGATATTTTATATGAAATAATTTCAGTTTATCACTATATAAAATAAATGGTTGAATGAAGCCTATCAATAATCGTATATCGCTTTTGCAAGAGTGAAATTCTATAGTATGTGCTGAGATTTGCTTATTCCTTGGTCTTTCTTGTAATAGTGCTGGTCTTGAACCTGGGGCCCTGCTCATGTTAGACATGGAGTCTGCCACTGGCTATGTCCATGGCCCTAATATGCCGTTTCTTTTTTTTTTTTTTTAATATTCAATTATTTTATGTATATGAGTATACTGTCACTCTCTTCAGACACAGCAGAAGAGGGCACCAGATCTCATTACAGATGGTTGTGAGCCACCATGTGGTTGTTGGGGATTGAACTCAGGACCTCTGAAAGAGCAGACAGTGCTCTTAACCACTGAGCCATCTCTCCAGCCCGCTGTTTCATTTTTAAAGATTTATTTTATTTTTAATTTAAGGATACCCTGTCCTAGCTATTTTGAGCATAGAATTCATTGTTATCATCTGTCACTATCCAATACCATGTGTGTGTAAGTTCTGCACATGTACAGAGGTTAGAAGACTGCATCAGATCCCTAGAGTTGGAGATAAGGGCAGTTGTGAGGCCAGGGTGGGAGGGATCAGAACTCAGGTGATCTGCGAGAGCCGTATACTCTCATAACTGCTGATCAATCTCTCCAGTGCCCAGCACAAACTTGCTTCCATTGAGTACCATGTTGGGACCAGCTCTGACAGCAAACATTTCATCATTAGCCATCAGTTTTCAAAACTGAGGAGAGGAAAGTCTAGAGGACCGACTGAAATAATCCATGGACACTCCAGAGGAAAAAAATCACTTAGGAAAAGTACCCATTAAGCATTCGGCTTCATGTAAAGAAGCCAGGGGCAATGTGGACCATGACTATCAGGAATTGACTCTGTAAGATAAATACAGGGACTCTTAAGAACCATAACTGTAGAAAAGGCCGGTTCCTAGAGCTGTTTTAGCAAGACTTACTCTCTGAAGAGCAGTTTTGAACACATCACTTGTTGTTTCAGAACAATCCAACAAATTATTCAAATCAGCTATCTTCAAATATATTTTGATTCTCAATTGGCATGCAGTAATTAAGCATATTCATGGGGTGCAGTGACATCGCATTAGATGTTTGCAGTGAGTAGGGATCAGATCAGGGTAGCTCACCCTGCTCTCAGACATTCATCATTGCTTTCTATTAGGAGTATTCAAAATCCCTTCTGTACTAGCTTCGTGTGGTGTGTAGTCAAGATCAGCGTCGTTATCCTCCTGTGTTGTTGAATATTGGAGGCTATTGGTCCTATCCACCTGTGCCCTTCTACCACACACAGCTGTCTGTCCTTCCTCTCCTGCCTCCACCCCTTCCAAAGTTCTGGTAACCACCTTTCTACTCTCTACCTCTATGAAATCAGAAACAGGGATAAATGGAAGGACGTTATATTAATGAAGTAAGTCAGGTGCAGAATGGTAAATTCCATTTTGTTCTTACTCACACATAGAAGCCGCACTGCCTGCTTTGGGTTCATGATTAAGGCTGATATGTGTCTCCCTCTCTATCGTATCATTCCTATTTACATAAAAAAATATTTCCCTCATTTCCTCTACTCTCAATTCACAACAAACTTTATTAAATAAAGATTCAGAGTCTGCTCCCTCCACTTCTGCATTGAAACGCTGATTTCCCAACGCATTCCCATCTGTCTGGATTCTGACTTTCATTCTCCCTGGACCGCTTCCTTAGAACCTGTCCTCATCTTTCTAAGCACCCCAACAAGGTTTCCCAGTAACCACCTCTTTCTCCTCAACATTTTCTCTCCTCTTGGCTTTCATGACTGCCTTCTCCTGCTTTTCCTTCAGAATCACTGGCTGGTTCTTTTGCCAAACTCTTCTGCCACTTTTAAAGTTAAATATCCAGGAAAAAGCAAATGCCATCTGTTCTCTCTCTGTGTATATCTGCCTTAGTTATCTCTGTGCAACCCAACAGCTTTAAAGGACATCCATATGCAGATGACGGCCCTGAAGGCCGTGTATCCAGTGTGAACCAACCACCCCCACGCTCTGAGTTTTGTATTCTGGCAACTCTATACAAATGTGTAGTAGAACCTCAAACTTAACAGGTCTATAATACTCCTACCCCTCCCCCTTCCCAACAATAACACCTTTAAGTTTTTCAGTTTTTTATTACATCACTAACTTTGATCACCATGGATACCTGCTTACATTCCTTCTTTCCACCAATCTCTCGGCCTCAGTCTCTCCACATCTCAGGAACATACTGATATCTTACCTGTAGTGTTTTGTCCCCTCATTCTTGTGATAAAATACTTAACGAGAAACAATTTTAGGGAGGGAATGTTTTGGTACAGTGTGAAGAGACATGGTCCATCACAATGGGGAAAGCATGGTGGCAGGAAGGCTGGTTATTTACACTGCGTCATCAGTGAGGAAGCAGGAATTAGGGACCAAAAGTGGGGTGAGACTATAAAATCTCAAAGCCCAGCCCATCCCTCAGTAAGGTTTCATCCAAATGTCCCAGAGTCTTCACAAACAGCACTACCAGCCGAGGTTCAAGTATTCCAATACATGAGCCCATGGAACACTTCACATTCAAATCATAAAACTCCTCGTTTTCAGGTCTGTCCAGTTCTTTCTCTGCCCCCAACTAACCTCACACTTACAGAAATGCTTGAAGATCTATCTCTCCAGACTCCATATTCACCAGCAATATGATCTGAAAATGACTAAATTTCTCTTAAGCATCAGTTCTTGTCCATACCATCAAGCCATGGGGGTAAAAAGGAGATGTCATGTATAGCTTTGGGCATTTGAACACTTGGTCCCCAGATGGTGGTGGTGTTTGCAAAGGATTATGAGGTGTGACCATGCTAGAGGAAGTGTGTGACTGGTGGTGGGCTTTGAGGTTTTGAAAGCCACATGACATTCCTAATCAGTTCCCTCTGCTTCCTGTTTGTGAAGTGAGACGTGCACACTTTGCTTTTGCTCCAGCACCATGCCTGTCTCCCTGCTGCCTGCTGCTGCTGCCTGCTGCCTGCTGCCTGCTGCCTGCTGCCTGCTGCCTGCTGCCTGCTGCCTGCTGCCTGCTGCCTGCTGCCTGCTGCCTGCTGCCTGCTGCCTGCTGCCTGCTGCCTGCTGCCTGCCTGCCTGACTTCCCTGCCATGATGGTCATGGACTCGGATTCTTCTGGAACCATAAGCCCCCCAAATAAACCCTTCCTTCTGTAAGATGCCTTGGTCATAGTATCTAATCACAGCAATAGAAAAGTAACTAAGACAATGACTTAAGAGATTAATTGAGTTGTGAAAATTAATGAGCTGATATGTTTATACTTCTGAGAATAAAAGTTGAAATTTTTAAGTTTAACGAGGTGGCATTTTTGGATCAGCTTCGAATAACAGTATTAAATTGTGAACAAAATAAAAACTGTTTTCTGAAGGCACCATGGAATAAATGAAAAGGAGACAGTAGAGGGGCACAGACACTTTGAGGACATTAACAAGGTGTGCTTCTCATTTGTCAGCCTTGAACCTGAAGGCAGTCCACCTCTGTGCGTAATACTACATAGTTGGAACCGGGTGAGGACATTCAGACTTATGACTGAAGGGATCAGAAGACTGAGCTTGTTGGATCCACATTACTGGAGAATGAAGAGGCATCCAGGGATGCCACAGCCACAAAAGCAGAGCCACAGTTTCCGCAGATATGTTCTACCCAACACATGTACAGGGCAGATTCCAAGCAATCAAAAAAGACTAAGTTAGAAGCAAAATGATGTCATAATCTCTCCACTGTTCTCCCACGCACATGGGAAAGCAATAAACTTCCATAAAACCATATAGCAAAACCAACAATTTTAGTAAACATTTTAGTCCTGATTCATTATTCCCAAATTCAGTTGATAAATAACACTCTTCTTAAAAAGGAAACAGGATCCAGAACATATATAAAGTATTATCTGTACATCCAAGACACCATCCAGAATAGTGATGTGAACAATGAGAGGGAAGAGTATGAACCATAGCAGACCTGAAGGTAATCAATAAAGACTGCTGATCCAGCTCTTGAAATCAGCAAAGAAGGATTTCAAAGCAGCTATTTGCCTCTGCACAATATTACAAAGAAAAGCATTTTCATCATAAATTAAAGAGCAAGAAAATCTGCCAGAAAGGAATCCTATAACAACAACAAAACAACAACAAAAAAAAAAACTGAAAGAAATTCTAGAATCAAAAAATATAAAACAAAAGTTTTAGAAAAATTCATGAAAATAGACAACAGCACGGTGTCAGTGGTATAGGAAATGAACTCAGCTAGCGGCAGATAGTCTGACCTGAAGAAAAGAGAGAGAGAAGACGGAAAACCATAAGGCAATACTGTGAACTACCAGGATGCATCCCTGGAGGCCCAAGGGGAGAGGACAGAGACAGTGAGGGCCTGCAAAGCCAGTCCTTCGTCAAGTGTATGCAAATGGCATATTCAAATGAATACATTTCAAATACACATCATCAAAGGGGAGAAAAGGCTGCTCTGTATGTGATGGATTCCCAGATAACTGTTAGTATTGAAGTGTTTGAGAATAATGGGCTTTGACTCTGAGAAGTGTCAAAAATCAATGGACCAGTAGAGATATTATTAAAAGATTTACTTAGCAAGAATGGTAAAAAGGTGACTGCGGAATCTGTGATGGGCACAAGACACAGCGTTCCACAGTCCTTTCTTCATGGCTCATTCTACAGTTTGGAAACGTATAAACACAGTAATACATTTTCTGCCACTTTTATCCAAAACTTATCAAATAGTACACGTTGGGGGGTGGGGACTCACTTCCAAGGATGTAAAGAAATTAATTAATTGTTGTCACTTAAGCCATATTTATCTTTCTAGACAACTGGAACGTTAAACTTCACTCACTCCCCTCCCCCCACTTTCTAGGCAACTGCTCGAATGACATTGTAGAAATATCAACCTAGACCTTTAAATTCTCTTGCCTTAAAGGCCTTAACAATTTCTTAAGCTCTCAAAACAAGGTGCATTCTCCTTCCAGCCCGCAGGCCCCGGATCACCAGACAACCCACCGCCTTGTGTTGAGGTTCACCGCAGACCGCCTTCCCACAGGTCATCACTGTGCGACCGACTTTCCCTCCCACTGGAGCTTTACCTCACTGTGACCCGCGTTTACTTCATTCATAGCACTTCTCACAGCGCATACCTTGGTTAGTACTTACTTGCCTTTTGTCTTCTTTCCTGACTAAAGTTCGATAAGGGCAAAGATTTTTTTCATTCTTGTTCACTGTGACTCTTCCAGGACCCCGTAGCCAGCTCGGATTAGATATGAAGGAGCCTGCTTAATATAGTCAGGTTAATAAATTGCAGACTTAATACTGAAATCTGTCTACTGTGACTTCTTTCCTGATACTAAAGGGTGTGGAGAAACTGAACCGCCTGATTTCGATCACTCTGGAAGTTTCAGTCTTGAAAAGCTGGAAGACAGAGTGACTGTAGTAGTCAACTCTGGCAACAGAAACTCCCGCAACCCTCTCCCCACATTGTCTTCTTTGCGATCGATGCTCATTACTGGTATTTACTGTGCTCATTAGAGCCAAGAATTTACTGCGTCTAATCTCCCAGACTGTCTGCTACTGAAGCCTGAGATATTTGAGTCCTCAATCTTTCTATTTTCATCGCTGTGCAGGCCTGGGCTCTGTTATTCCCATTTGCACCGCAGCACCTGAGAGGCCACGTTCTCTCATGTGCCCCCTGCACACACACACACACACACACACACACACACACACACACACACACCCGTCTCTACTCTGCTCTCAGTGTAAGCCTTGTGAGAAAGCAATCATGTTATTTCTTATCGGTGGTGTCACTTCCTTCTCCTTAGGTAGACATCCCTCTGCCTCTGCAGCACGCCCCACCCCTTTGTAGGAGATCATTGCTTTGGATAAAGCTCCTGCAGTGGGGCCCAGCAGGCCTAACCCATATGGAGTCACTGTTGTTGGGGACTCACCAGAGAGGACATGGGTTTAGGAAAGTCTTTTTTTAGCTGGCTAGTGACTTTACTGAGTTTTCAGGATCCCAGTGTAGCCCCCTGCCTTCCTCAGGGTGAAGCACAAACCCCACAAGGGGGCCTCCTTTGTTTGTCTCCTCTTCCTCTGTTCACCACTCCCGGGTTCACCCCTCCCACCCACCCCAACCCCCCCATCCCCACCCCCCGACCCCCACCCACCCACCCCACCCCCGTTAGCCCTCGGAGAGCTTCTCTGGTTCCCCTTCTCACAAGGTACGGAGTTCTGCTGTGTTCCCCGATGTCAAATTCTCCCTTTGTCTAATGCTTTTAGATATATTTTTCTGTTTCCTTGGTTGATGTCGTCCTTTGCTGTTTCCTCATAGGTATCTATAAATCAACCACTCCCGGCCCGACTGTCCCTCTAATCTTACCATCAAATGACAAGTAGCGGCCATTTCCTAAACGTTTAGTAAATAGATATTGGATAGATGAATAAATAGTCACACAAGGAATACAACAATTCCCCCAGAATAATGCCATCAACTGCCAGAAGCTGCCCCACTATTTATCAGTAAAAAATCTTAGGCAAGAGTTAAAGAGCTTCTGGTGGCAAGTGCGACGATGGCTCAGAACAGAGCGTTCCCTTCTTGGCTGCAGAGTCCCAGCCACGCACTGAGTCATCAACCTCCTTTAGGCGGAGAGAGTGATTAGTTCTGAAAACGGATCTCTACAGAGAGACTCTATAGATGTTCTAGGAAGATTGAGAGAGACACTAATAATTCAAAAGGATAAAGCTCGAGGGCCTAGGAAAAGAAAATGAAGTGTTTTTCAAATGCTCGGTCTGGTACCTAGGCCATCTATCTGCACGACACAGTCTGTAAGAGGTATATTTCATTTAAAGTGTCTTGAGTCACAAGTCTTTTCTGTGCTTTTCACCGTCTCCAGTCAGAATTTGTACCAAGTCTGCCCCTCCGTGACCATGATCCAAGCAGGTACTTTCCAATATCTGGCAGGTTTTTTTGGAGAGATAGGCACAGCTTATTTTGAGAGCAATCGAAGCATGATTTAAAAAAAAAAAAAATTGCAGCACATCCTATTCATCCTTGGAAGAGCCGCTCCTCAGCCTTTTCTGTTTTCAAAGAAAAAATGTAGCTTAATGCAGTAAAATCCGAGGGCCTGGCTGGTCACCGGGCTGCTGTGACTTCTCACAACTGTGTCCTCAGATAAACATTCTGCTCGAGGGGAATAAACTGGGGCACTTCCCAGGTCTGCACTGAATGGACTGTGCATTCTTCCTTCTGGTGCTCTGCAAATCCAGAGTTAATGGAACCAAGGTCCCTCACTGAGAACATGGTTCCAATATACAATATTTCCGGGCAGTTATAAAGTGTCACAGGCAAACTCCCTAATGTCTACACAGCTTTCAGTCTGCTGAAATTTATTAAACCTGCTCATTTAAACATTGTCACTGGCATGGCACAGTCAAAAGACACAGGTTACAACAAACTGCAAGATCTTAATTGGCTTTCATCTGTGATTCTACAACCCTGGGGAAATCTCTAAATGAACTGTCCTTGCTTGTTGACTGCTGCGGTTCCAGTTCTGGCTAATTGTTCTTGTTGACTGGAGTATGTCTACATAGAATATGGTTCTTTGTGGGGTTTGTGCTGAAAAGCTCTCCCTGAGGAAGGCTCGGGGCTGAAAACTTAGTGGAGTTGCCAGCCAGCGAATACAGACTTCCTTAAACCCATGTCTGAGCAGCCCTGTCTGGTGGGTACCCAACAACAGTAACTCTATTGGCCTGCTGGGCCCCACTGCGGGAGCATCGTCCAAAGCAATGGTCTCCTACAAATTTTATTTGGAAGAATCCAAGCCTACTCAATGGCTAGAACATGCACAACCTTTGAGCCTATCAGAGGGACAGGCTAGGGAAGAAGATTGTTCAGTCTAGACTGGATCATACCACATTATTGAAGTATCAGCAGTAGAGAATGCCTAGGTGCTTGATCTGTCAACAGGCTTCAGCCAGATCCTACCAAAGACTGCTTTTGCCTACTGAACCTCTGAAACCATCTACACAGTATAGACGACTGACATAAATAACGGCCCCAGATTTCAAAGACTTTATAATTGAACCTCAGGCAAATAAAATCTGACAGACCAACCATTGACCCTTTTTCTCAATCCTTTCCAAACCATCTGTTCCTTGTTCTTATGACTAAGACTCTCAGGTCACCTCCCTCTGTCCTTCCCCCCCCCCCCCCCCCCCAGCTTTCAGCCTGCCACTGTCTATCCTGACTGTTCCCTACATAACTCTTTAAATTCAGGTAGTTTTCTCAGCATCTTGGAAGGTGTCTCCTCTCGTACTGAGGGGGTAATAATAGCTATCCCAATGAATGTGTTCCTTAGTGATTTCCCCGTAGAGCCACACAGCACAGATCTCAGGTATCAACTCAAGGTTCTCACCAGTTCTTCTCATCCTCTGGCATGGCACAGTTGGAGATCCCAGGCAAGTCAAATATCAAAACACAGTGTGCTGAGGACCAACCGCACATCTGCACTGAAAGATGGAAATAACCCAGGAATCCAGAAGGCACACGGACATTCTGAGCAAGCTACCACAATGGGGTGGACTTCTCCTATCGGCTACTTCATTTTATGATCTGAGACAGTAAGAGTGCTGCTCTCAAGTTTAGCCTCAGATTCCTCCACCAGCTTGCCCTCTGCCATAATGATGGAAGGCCCAAGCTGCTCCAAGTAGCAGTAAGCTACAGTCAACCCATGAAGGACAGTTCTGATCTGGAACTCTTCTGCAGGTCCCACAAGGCCACATATCTGCCATTTATACTACTTTGAGGGCAGCTTCTGTGCTCTGGGACTGAGCCTGGGAAGGAGCCATAAATCATTTTCAGTCAGCACATGCCATTATCTGGCTGAAGGACACAAGATGCCAGTCTGCTTCATTTTTTGGAAGTAGAGGAAGATACTAAAAGCATCCCAAGATGCTGTCTTCCACCCTCATCTCTTGCTTGTCCCTTCATCCCTCCTTGTCTTCTGCCTCATCCTCTAGATGAGAAACTGGCAGCCCCGCAGAGAGGTTCAGGAGAGAATAGGAGGAAAGCAGCATATCTGTCACTATGGTTAAGAACTCAGCTTCTGCCTGGTCCTTAGCCTAGTCATTCATGCAATCAAGTGGCATTTAATAAGCATCCATTGTTTCTCCACCTACTCACAGAGAACCAAATAGGCAACTATCCCAGGGAACTTTCTTTGTTGTAATAATAAAGACGCTGCTGTGTCTTTGGATTTCCTGTGGAGTTTTTTGGTTTTTGGTTGTTTTGTTTCATGTTGTAGTTGTTGTTGTTTTGGTTTGTATGTGGGGGGGGGGAGCTTGTTGGGTTTTGTGTGTTTGTTGGGGATGTATAATCCTGAGCCTAACTCTCCAAAAGTTCTAACTGAGTATTCTATCAGGTTCTCAGCACCTGCACTCAGAGTAAAGCACAACTCCTTCCATATCGTTGCTATTTACCGATCACAAGCCCCCGATCACAAGCCCCCTCCTACGTTTCAGTCTCTCTAGCTGTGACTTCTACTCACAACAATTAGTTAATCATGTGAAGTCACTCGGTGTCTCTCCTCTCCTACAAGAAACAGTCACCAGGTCTGTGACAGCAGATCATGAGCCTGGCATGCCTGTCTATTACATAAAACCCATAAGAGCCATGTAGCGGCCACTTAATCTCATTGGGGTGCATGCAGCCGACACTGGGGTCTCAGAACTCAGGGGACTCCGAGGATTTCTTTCTTGTGCTCATTTGTATGTAGCAGCCTGGATTTGACCCTCTGTGTGAGTGAATCTGTACCTGACAGAGAACAGAACATGACCTTAGGGAACCACAAGAAAATCTGGAAAACAGACCAGCAACGCCCACATAAGCAGGTGTTGGCAGAGGGCATGGGGTAAGTTCAGGAAGATGATCAGTACTTACTTGACTCTAACGTCCTGCCTAATTGTCACAATACAGATTGAAGGTGAAATCATCTGTGTACGATTTTTGTTTTTTCTAAATAAATCTTAACTTTTTTTTCCTTCAGCAATTCATTTCGGCAGTGAGGGTGCAACAGAGTAGAGCAGCTCATTGTGGAAACCAAGAAGAGAGGGAGGAAAGGAGGGAAATGAGGGAGGGAGGGAGGGAGGGAGGGAGGGAGGGAGAGGGAGGAGGAGGGAGGGGGGAGAGGTGCTCACAGGCTTTCTTCTTTTCTATTTTTATCTTATCAGTCCCCAGCCCTCTCCCCTTCTTTCCTTAAGAAGCACACACGCAGAATGGGTCTTTCAGCTTCACTCAGTCCTCTCTGGATTCATCCTAACAGATGTGCACAGAGCTGTGATTTATTAATTTCTGTGGTACTTCTCAATACAATCTCGTTCACTATCAAGATTAAGCATCATAGGTACATAAAGTAAAGGACTGTTTACTGGTGATCTAATTGAATTCCTCAATTCCAACCAAAAAGGAAGAAATAAAAGAGAAATACCCAATTCTAGAGTCACTTCCATGGGAGAGTTCAAGATTTGGAAAATATGAACTAAAACAAATACCTATTTAAACTCATTGAAGTTTTTAGTGAGTTGAAATTTGAAAACATGTTTTTGTTCCTTTCTCTTACCCGTTGCCTAACAACCCATTGTTCCAATGCAACAATGTGTCACAGACACGAAACAGCTTAGTGACTTAGTAACTGACTAGATTATAAAGTCAGGATGTACTTTTTCTAAAGTGCAGCCTTTGAGAAGTCAACCCACAGACTTTAGACTTTACCCATCCCTCATCTGCCTGCTGTTCTGTGACAGAATCAAGAGGCTCAAGTGAGACAGGAAGAGAGGAGCCGGTCACTCCAACTGGTCACTCCAACCTCACTGCTTGCAGTCAAGGGTCATGAGACCAAGCTCATTTTAGCTTCTGGCTCTGACTGTCAGGGCAAATAGAAAATAAATGGAGGAAAATCTAAGGCAAAAAAATGCTAAGGCACCGGGCAGTGGTGGCGCACGCCTTTAATCCCAGCACTTGGGAGGCAGAGGCAGGCGGATTTCTGAGTTCGAGGCCAGTCTGGTTTACAGAGTGAGTTCCAGGACAGCCCAAGCTACACAGAGCAACCCTGTCTCGAAAAAAACAAAAAACAAAACAAAATGCTAAGGCACCAGGGCTTTGTTTTTTTGTTTTTTTTGTTTGTTTGTTTGTTTGTTTTTTCTAACTCATTCATCGTATTCTCTCTTTGGGGTCTTTTTATCCACTCTTACTTTCCATACCCATATGCATTGGATCAATTCCCCAGTTTTCTTCCATCTCACAGCAATGCCTATCCTGCTAATTCAGGACAACATTGAGAAATAAGTTATATATCTTGTTTCAGAGCTATATCTCAGTGACATTTGTTAGTTGGAAACCAGAAATAACTAGGAGGGACACCACCAGAGTGAAAGAAAGTCTGGACCACACTCAGCCAGAGCCTGTTTCTTTCCTCTTCTTAAACACAGGGTAGGTGTGTGAAGTCATTCTCACTGAAGCATCAGAGAAACCTTGGTCTGGGTGTTTGGTAAAAGGAAGGAAAGGGAATTTACAGCTATTTCCAACAAGCTGGCTAAGGGGCCTCTCATGGGTAACACGCTATATTTGCCTGGATCCAAAACACTGGAAATAGAAAAATAAATAAGTCAGGTTGTCATGAGACAGCTCACTATGTTTGTGAAGCCAAGCAGAGATCCTGGACTCTAAAAGGTTTCAGGATGAAAAATCAAGTTTCATAACTACAGTTATGAACACTTACTGGTAGAGAGATGTTCTGTGGCACCAGGTCCTTCTGCCACTGTGTGAACGTTATGGAGTACACTTGCACAGACTAAGATGGCTGGCTGTCACTTTAGTGATGCAATCTTGGAGACCACTATCATATATAATGTTCCATTATATATATTGACTGAACAAGGATTATGGTGTGTGTGTGTGTGTGTGTGTGTACTCTGATTCAGAGAATTAACCAGTAAGAGTGGAGAGTTTGATGTAGAAAGATCAGAGAACAGAACAGAAAACTGAAAATATAAAAAATCTGTAGATCAGAGGTTCTTAGCCTTGGGTAGAAACCCCTTTGTGGGTTGAATGACCCATTCACAGGAGTCACCTGTCAGAAATCCTGCATCTCAGACATTTACATTACAGTTCATAACAGTAGCAAAATTACAGTTATGAAATAGCCATGAAAATAATTTTATGTTTTGGAATCACCACAACATGAGGCACTATATTAAGGGATCACTGCATTAGGAAGGCTGAGAATCACTGCTGCAGACTGTGGGAAAGGAGAGTCTGGTAGTCAGGGTCAGAGCTGGGACTTCCCTTCTGATCTCACTTTACCTATGGCCTATAGATAAAGCTGCCTTCACAGTCTGGGATATATGACCTGAGCAAGGAGGCAGGGGACCAAGGAATGAAGGGGGAAAGAGACTACTTCAGCCCCAGAATATCGAACTGAGCTAACTGAAGGACCTTGGCCAAGTGGTGGGAATCTAACTCTGGAATTCCAATTAAACCAATGAAGTCTGTACATTTTTCATAACATTGCTTAAGGAAGAGTTAATTTTTGTTTGTATATTTTACTTCTTTGAGAGGAAATTCTATGTTATTCATCCATGTGCATCTACAGTACTGAAAATACATATGCTCAAAAAAAATGTTCATTGAACAACTAGGTCAGTCTTCTAAGCTAAAGTGGGGTATTTACTGAGGACCTGGGTCATGTGCTGACTAACTAGGTTTAAAAAAGAAAAAAACATGTCCATTTCTCTTCTTCCAGTTAGGTTTCTTCCCTATCTTTTTACAGCATGCTCTTCACTAAAGTTAGTTAATCACACATAGTACATACTCACTGATAAGTGGATATTAGCCAAGAAGTACAAAATACCCATGATACAACCCATAGACCATAAGAAGTTTAACAATAAAGAGGGCCCAAGTGAGGATGTTTCAATCCCACTTAGAAGGGGAAACAAAATAATCATGGGAGGCAGAGGCAGGGAAGGACCTTGGTAGGAGAGGGGAGGGGAGAGCAGGGGCAGTATCAGGTATGGGGGGGGGGACAGGAGAGAAGCCCAGAGGGCCAGAAGAATGAATGGAAACATTCAGCTGCCAGAGGTGGAGGGTGGTGGTGGTGGGGAACCTCTAGAAAGTTCCAGAGATCTGGGATGTAAGAGCCTCTTGGGACTCAATGGGGATGATCATAGCCGAAATGCCCAACAGTATGGAGATGGACCCTGAAGAGACCACCTCCAGTAGTTAGACAGGGCCCCCAGTGGAGGGATGGGGTCACCAACCCACCTTCAAAATGTTTGACCCAAAATTTTGTTCCTGTCTAAAATAAATATAGAGACAAAAATGGAACAGAGACTGAAGGAAAGACCATCTAGTGACCAGCCCAACCTAGGATCCATCCCATGGGCAGGCACTTAATCCTGACACTATTACAGACAGGAGCCTAGCATGGCTGTCCTCTGAGAGTCCCTACCAGCAGCTGACTGAGACAGATGCGGATACTTACCACTGGACAGAGATCAATGACTCCTGTGGAAGAGTTAGGGGAAGGATTGAAGGAGCTGAAGGGGATGGCAACCTCATAGGAAGAACAACAGTGTCACCTGAGACTAAGCCACCAACCAAAGAGCATACATGGGCTGGTCCATGGCCCCTGGTACATGTGTAGCAGACGGCTGCCTTGTCTGGCCTCAGTGGGAGAGGATGAGCCTAACCCTGGAGAGACCTGATGCCCCATGGAAGGAGGATGCTGGGGGGGAGCACCCTCTCAGAGGTGAAGAAGAGGGGTAGGGGTGAAGAACTCTGGGAGGGGGAACCAGGAGAGGGGCAACATTTGGGATGTCAATAAATAAAATAATTAACTAAAAATTTTAATTAAAAAGATCTTAAGAGGGGCCGGAGAGATGGCTCAGCAGTTGAGAGCACTGGCTGCTCTTCCAGAGGACCCAGATTCAATTCCCAGAGCCCACGTGGCAGCTCACAACTATCTGTAACTCCAGTTCCAGAGGATCTGACAGCCTCACACAGACATTCAAGCAGGCAGAACACCAATATACTTAAAAATAAATAAGTTTTAACAAAAACCTTATGAGTTCCCGCACATACACATAAAACACAGTCACACGTGGAGAAACGATGAATTTTTAAAAAGCTATGGGATCACACCAGTCTCATCCCTCACTGGTATGTATGTTGTTCTAAATTCATAAGCCTTGAGAAAATGCTTCCTGAAATTAGACTTTCTCTATTTCAGTATCTGTGTTCTTTTTTCCTCAGTAAGGAGTTTTAGCAGCAGCCTGCACCACGGTTTGTTTCTTTCCTTTAAAATAAAACCTAGCAGAAACTGTACAGCCCCAGGAAGTATGTCTTCATTTCTGTGGCCCATGCAACGTCTCACAGTCTAGTCTATCGCCAGGCAATAGAGCCAAACCTCTCTCTGACTATGTTACCAAATCTGATTAAGATTTCAGCTATCACTGTGCATACCCAGAGTCTGCCTGCTTAACTAGATGTGGTGTATTCTCAGAGCTGAGTTGGACCTTGGGCTTGCTTCTCCCACCCTTACTCTGCTTCCGTTTGATTTCCAAAGTATCAGATATCATATCAGCTGATATCTGGAACTTTCCCTCTTCTGCATCTTCATGACTTCTATTTGGTTTGTGGTTCATTTTATTATATACTGCTCCTCTGGGCTTCTGAACAAACTTTGCTTCTATAGTACTGGGGGCTTGGGGTGGGGGGTGGGGTGGAACTAACAAAACCAAACCATGGCTGCTGTTAAACACTCTATAAGGAAGTGGTTGCCCTAGCAACCATAACCACAAGCAAGTCATTGGAACCTCTTCCTCATTGTGTGATTTGTTTGGTTGCTAAAACACTGTAAGCATTTTTATACACAGTCAGGTAGTAAATACCTCAGTTTCCAGAACGAGCTTCGAGCAGAGCAGGTGATAAAGTATTGGAATAGCTATCGAGTGATAAACACTAATTGTTTCATGTGATGAGTTCAGCCTCCTGATTAATCTCTAAAGGGAAAATGCTAAAACTTGATGTATTTAAGAATCCAAATTGGTTACTGCCTCAAGGACACAGCTCTTAAATGTGAGCAGTTAGAAATTCCACAGAAGTCAAAAGTTGCACTTAAAAGACATTTCAGTTTGACTAATTCATAAATAGGTGCCAAATGCTGGTTCTCCAATGGGCAAGTGGTCAGCCTCAAACTTATAAATAAAACACCAGAAACTTGGTTAAAAGTCATTATAAGAGCATGCCCCCCCTCTCTCCCTCTCTCCCTCTCTCTCTCCCTCTCCCTCTGTCTCTTACCTCTCTCTCTTTCCCTCTCTCATATATATGTATATACATATTTGTATATGCATATATGTGTGTATACATATACATTCATGTATATACATATATGTGTATATGCATATACATTCATGTATATACATATATGTGTGCATACATATATGCATGTATATATATGTGTGCATACATATATGCACGTATATACATATATGCATATATACGTATATGTGTGTATGCAAAGTAGCAGTTTAAATTAGTTACTGAAGAATTTCTATAGTTTCTTACAGCTCATAAAATCTAAAGGATATTTTTTTCTGGAAAACATTGGAAATAAAGATATCATCCAAATATCAAGACTTTTTACAAGTAAAGGCAAGTTTTACAGCTTGCCTATCAGCTAATAGAAAAGTGTGTAAAAATACCACAGGCATCTCAAGACATGAGTACAAGAAAGATCAGAGCATCCCATGCTGTCCGGGTCTTCTGGAATCTGTCAAGGATGGGATATAAACACAGAGGCAGGGTTGGTGACAGCTGTAATCCCAGCCTTGGAAAAGTAGAAGCAAGACAATCAGTCGCTCAGTGTCTACATGAGATTCTGTATCAAAACAGCGACAGCAACTGTGACAGGACAATCTCCCTATGCTACCACAAACCATCACTGATTTTGGACTTTCTTCAGATAGGTTGGTGTCAGAGCTATTTGAATAAAATATACAATCATGTCTGTGCCCATGTATTTGTTAGGAAGAAAGCTGTGTAAAAGGTGTGCCCTCCAAGTTTCATCAAGACAGACAGTGGAAATGGGAGAAAGTAGAGCTCTGGTCACCAGGACAGCTGAGCAGTGGGTGGGAAAATCATAGAGCTCTAGTCATAATTTTATCCTAAAATGCGAGGAGGCCTGTGGGCTTGGGTAGGAATTAAAATGGAGTAAGCAAGCAGGAAGGAAGGAGGGAGAGAAGAAAGGAGAGACGACAGAGAGGGCAAGAGGAAACGTTGAAGCCAGATCATCTTCTGAGTGATTCTGAGAACATTGTCAAAATGAAGTCAAAGGGATGTGTCTGGGGCCTGGTCATGAATGGACTCATTTCCTCATGGACCCAGCAAACTGACTCTCTCGGTGCTGCTCAGTATTCTACAGAGACGTTGTTTGTCTCTGTAGAGATATATGTGTTAGGACATATGTGTTAGGACAGAGACAGCTGCAAGACCAGCAAGAACAAGCAGGATTGTTTCTATTCAGGTGGCCTTCTTGTCTGGATTCCCAACTCTTACATGGCAAATTCAGTCCCACTGCTTCTGGGCATGTTGGGCCACATGCAGATCGAATGTCAGGCAGGATCCCTCAAAATCATGGCTCCAGAGTCTTCAAAGCTTGCCTGAAACATCATCATAGAACTGCGGCAGAAATTTCCCTCCACAACCTATTTGCAGCGGGAGGCCTATGATTGAACAGGAAAAAGGGAGGTGGAGCTAAGGGAGGCAGGAAGGAGAAAGGCGAAACGGCTGCGGATGTGGACCCGCTTAGCATGAAGTAAATAGGTAGCTATGAAATCTAAAGGTTAGAGTAATTGGGATAACCTTCTAAATTGTGTGGGCATCTTGTGATTTGAGTATTTCCTGATATATAAATCCATTGGTTAACTTTAAGCCTTAAGAGTCTTATTTCTACCAGGTACTGGGTATTGTGTTATCTACCACGAGGACGGCTGTTATTGTCTGGGGTTAAGCGGATCACTGTGAGGGAGGCAGAGTTGGCCCAGGGGCCATGCCTAGAGCCATGGGGGTCTTGTAGCTGGCCGGCTGAGGCAACAGCCAGGCCAAGGTCTCGTGGGCCCCAGGCCAGCACCACTGAGGCGGACAGCCAGTGCCAGACTTTAGTGCAGGAACATGGTGGCAGAGCTGAGAACCAGCAGCTGACGTTTTGAATACCTCCCCATAGAACATTACCTCAACAATAGGGAATCCAGGCCACCTTGTGATGACTCTAACATCTGTCCTTGGTTGTACCAGCTGCTAAATATCCTTATACCTAGATCTTTTGTATAATTTGTCCCACTTAATTTTCTTACAAATGACACGTTGGTACCTTAACCTATCCTATAGGGAATTTAAGATAGAATTCTTGACTGACTTGAGCTGGAAATTAAGCCTTCAGCCTTTGTTTGAGCAGCAATGAAAGCTCATCTGTGATCTCGTTTTTTGTGGTACTGCACTGCTTATTGCAAACTAAAGCTCTGTCCTTACAGAAAGACCCTGGAAAGCACTTGGCTTTTCCATAGAGAATCACTGGGCTCTTCTGTAACTGGTGGTTCTGACAAACACTGACTCGGTAATGGGTTGAGTTCATTTGTGTTTTTCTCCGGGCACAAAGCTGGCCTGGGACTCTTGTTTATGCATCATACAGAACGCCTCACTGTGTGTTATGTGAAGTTCCTTTATCATTCTTCCTTCAGTCCTGTTTGCACTGTACCCCAATATCCCCATTCTGTGAATGTTGAATTAGTCAGTGTAGGTAGTACACTAGATTAAAAATGGCATGAGTTTGGGGTAGCAGCTTTCTTGCCTACTATAAGAGAGAAGCAAGGGGTCTCCATTTGGGAATGGGCAAGAATCCAGAAAGGATATTGGACCTGTTTTCTTATAGAGAAGGAGCACAGCCGTGTTGTAGGCCAGTCGTAACGTTTTCATCCCTGCTAGAGTTAACTTTTAGAGAATATTCTAGCGCACCATGTACTCTTATTATTCATATGTATCTTAAAACTGAAGGTCCCATAGCCCTGCAACCCTCAGTCTCAGGCGAGCAGGGATGATTGGTCACACATGAGTCATATACAAAATTGATGACACACAGAATCCTACTTATTAGTTTATATACTGTTGTATAATGTGGTGACACACTCACATGTTTTTCTGTAATACATGAATATGCTTATACACTGTATTCCTTTAAACATAACATCTATAGCATAACATCAGGGTGAATGAGTGATGTATGCTTAAAAATGCATTTGAATGATCATGTATTTATGGAACTGTTGTTTGTCCTTTTGCTTTCAGGAGTGGGGGAGTTAAGACAAGATCTCACTAGCTGGCTGGGAACTCATTATATAGACCAGGCTAGCCTGGAACTCTCAGAGACCTGCTCGGTTTTGCCTCTTGAGTCCTGGATTAAAGGCTTATGTACCACACCCATCTTAGGGTGCAAGATTTTAAAAGTAGCATTGTAAACAAATATCATAGAACCAGGTTGGCAAATTTTAATTCTGTTTTCTTCCCCTGTAGTTCTACCTGATTCCCAGATGCCTGTGCTGGGGCTGAGTTCTTACTTAGCATGTGCGAGACCTGGGTTCAATGCCCAACCTTGGGGAGAAAACTGCTTTATTCTGCTGTATACTCAACTAATAAAGCTTCTAAAATTCCTTCAAAGAACTAAAAAAGAAACTTCAGAATTATCTGATTTTATCAAATCTATACATCTCCTTTCTCCGTTTAGCACAAAAGTCAAGAATTTTCTATGAATCATTTTCAGAAAGCAATGGCAGAGGAAAAAAAAAAAACCCAAAACCAAACCAAACCAACAACAAAAAATCCAACTCTTATACAGAGAAATCCTGTCTCGAAAAAAACAAAAAACAAAAAAACAAAAAAAACAAAAACCCAACTCTGGTCACAAACCCCCCCCCCCCCGTCCCCAATTTTACAAACTAAGTGACCAGATTTTAATGATCATTGCTGTAAGCCTTGACGAGCAGGTGAAAGGTTCTGGAAGCATGAAAAGTCCATGTACACACCTGTCAGCAGGACTCGCACTTCACACATCAATCATTGCTCCTTCGTGTGTTTCTGAAGTCACTCATTGAGAGAACATGTGTATACCCGGTGAGCATGTAGCTTCTGAGAGAGCAATGGGGCAACTTCTCCACTGAGCTCATTAAGATGCCTCCGAATGGAGCATGTTCCTTTACAT
This sequence comes from Mastomys natalensis, assembly GCA_021653895.1. Taxonomy (NCBI): domain Eukaryota; kingdom Metazoa; phylum Chordata; class Mammalia; order Rodentia; family Muridae; genus Mastomys; species Mastomys natalensis. Next base: position 1,034,634 of record JAJTUV010000398.1, read on the forward strand.
TGTTTAGTCAATGCACAGTAATAAACAAAATTCTGCGCCTTAAGTGTCTGTATTGAAGAAAGACACCATCCGCTGGTGGGGAGTCAGGTAACTCAGTGCAGCCCATAGACAGCCATGCAACTAATGCAGAGACCAGCATAGTCACTGTTCCACGTGCCGAATGCCTAGACAGATCTTGAGATTTTAAGAGACTCGCAAGTTCACCATCGACACCTGTGGCTCTCAACCTTCTTAATGCTGCATCCCTTTAATACAGGCCATGTTGGTGACCCTCAACCATAAAATTATTTTCATTGCTACCTCGTAACTGTGATTTTGCTACTGTTGTGAATTGCAATGTAAATATCTGCTATGCAGGATATCTGATAGGTGACCCCTGTAAAAGAGTCGTTTCATCCCCACAAGGGTCACGACCCACAGATGGAGAAGCACACTGGTCCAGACTATTGCGAATATTCAGGAGTCTAAATAAAAATGATCCTGAATATCTGTACTGCAAGACGTGGCTGTGAAATCATCAGCAAGAAAACAGCTTTGGAGCAAGACCACTGTAATTAATCATGTGTCCACATTATCTAGACATGGAAGACCAACGCTGACTGAGCTTTAAAATAATGACAGGAGAAGAAATAAGAAAGCCCCCAATCTGGGAGCACCAATTTTTTACAGACATTTGTGAGAAAAGAGAAAAGGCGTCATTTTTCTTAAGCGAAGCCTACAGCCATAAATCAGACATGACAAAATGTGTTAGCACTGAGAATGCTGTGCCAATTTAAAAGGAACCACACATTTAAAAAATGGTTTAGTATTTTGAGCTTGAGGGCAAAAGAGATGGCTCAGTAAACGTGCTGGCTGATTTTATGTCAACTTGACACAAGTTATAGTCATCTGAGAGAAGGGAACCCCAACTGAACAAAAATACCTCCATAAGATCAGGCTGCAGAAAACCCTGTAAGGCATTTTCTTAATTAATGATTGATGGGGGAGCGCCCAGCCCATTGTGGGTGGTGCCATCCCTAGGCTGGCAGTCTTGGGTTCTGTAAGCCAGCAGGCTGTTCAAGCCACAGGGAGCAAGCCAGAAGGCCCACGCCTCCACAGTCTCTGCATCAGCTCCTGCCTCCAGTGTTCCTGCCCTGTTTGAGTTTCTGCCCTGACTTCCTCCAGAGAAGGACTACAGTGTGGAAGTGTAAGCCAAATAAACTCCTTTCCTCTCCAACTATCTTTTGGTCTTGGTGTTTCATCATAGCAGTAGAAACCCTAACTAGGACAACAGGTAAAGGTGTTTGAACCCAAGCCTGAGGATCCACCTTGACACTTGAAATCCATGTGATGAAAGGATGGATCTGCCTGTGGCAGCTTCTTCTCTGACCTCCATGTACAGGTGCAAACATACACATAGTAAATACATAAAGCCAGTTTGGTGTTTTGAGCATTTTTAATAATTCCCAGAAAAGCAGAACTAAAAGCAACAAGATTTCCATGTGCCCTCTGCACCACAGAAGCAGTTTCCTCTTCATCAACACCCTCCCCACCCACACACACCAGAGTGGTACACGTTTTATAACCGATGAGCCTGCATTGACATATCATCATCACCAAAAGGGCAAGGCTTCCTTTGTGGGGTTTGCTCTTGATGAACATTCCATGAGTCTTTACCAGCGTCTAGTGACGCAGACCCACCACAGGGGTGTGCCCAGAGTTCACTACCTACCGCTCATTTCTGTCCCGTGCCCATAAATAGAAAATCTATAGAAAAATGGACAGAGATACATGTGTAAACATATGCTAAATCTGCTACCTATATACAAGGCCCTAATGGCAACTTGAGCTAAGAAAATACTCACAATAGCTTATTATAGGGAGTAGTAATTATAACTGTACTATGCAGGGAAGTTATGCACAAGAGACTGCTAGCCACAGGCTGGACCTTTCACTCAAGAAGTGCAGCTAGCTGCCAGTCACCTCATGAGGGAGGAAGCGGGGCATAAACAATCTGAACCCATACACTGACATAACTCAGAAGGCAGTGGGGCTTTAGATACAAGCAGCCTCGCCAGCTACTCATAGAGGTAAAGAAAGATGGACTGGAAGAGACAAATGGGGTGACTTAATTTTTCACTTTATTATTACTTGAATTTTCTGTAATTTTTCCCAAGGATCACAAAGAGCAAACATATAGATCTCATCTTTGAGTTATTTTTCCAGGACATTCCATTTCTGTCACTTCTGCAGAGAGTTTGGATGAAAAATAAAATAGCTGAGAGTCCAAAAGCCATTAAGATAAGTGAAGGGAATAGGAGTTGATAAATGTATAGGGGTCAGAGCAGAGGAAGTGGTTCTGGGGAGGGAAGGTATGTTGATGGCTAAAGCAAATAGCCCCCAAAGTCAATCTGTCCCCCTCCACAACATTTGAACATTGAAGGCTTATGATGGAATAATGATAACTTCTAAAGAAATTTTTAATGTGTGTTTCTGAGTCTGCTTAGACATAAACCATCTGCCCTCAGTGAAACACTCTTGCCACGGTCTTCTTCCACATTCTGGAAACATTTGGTCTTCTCATGTCTCTGATCTAAATATATCTTCTCTCAACCCCCAAATGCAATTTATTTTGCAACTGTGCAAAATCAATCGAACCCACATCTGGAAGATCTCACAGATGTGACGCATTCCAGCACAAGCAAATGTCAAACCAAGCAACCCGTGGTCACCAGCTAATTGCATGCAGGTGATGTGAAGAGTAAGGTGTCTCCACATCCCCAGAGCTGGGCTCTAGAATCTTCATCATCCCACTGTGCTGCTCAGGCATCTGCACTGATCCAGTAGAGGGCAGTGACAGACCCAGGAGTCTGGCCTAGATAAGAACTCCTCAATGAAGGTGTCTCTCGCTAATCCTTCATCTAAGCAAAACAGGAGGGTCACCTGAGTTCATTTCTCCCATCATACTCCAGTCTGTGGATGCTCCCTCAGGAGCCCTGCAGCCATTACCAGCAGTCATGAGAACAGAAATTATGACCTTCACCTCAAGCTGCAGCCCTAAACAAACCAGAGCAGCTGCTGCTACAACAAGACTCGATATATGTATGGTTTAGCCATATATTTCCCCTGAAATGCGGGGGAGGGGCACATTGCTGTTAAAGGGACACTGAGAGAGTCCCTTAGACCCAAAGCAGATGTCCAAATCTAACAAGAGGGAATCTGAGGGAGATAATCCATATTGGCCCTTAGCAAGCCTGTGGCTCTTTAATTAAATAGACCAACACAGCCAATGGCAAGAGAGATGAGCTCAATCATGAACAGGCAAAAGCATGTTTCACTTTGCAAACGTCGAATAAGCTGTGCAAATTATTTGCATGGGTTATCAGTTGGGAGACACCTCTGGAGACTTCAAGCTCTCAGGATTTCTGAACTAATTGATTTAAGACAAGCTGGAGACAAGCATTGTGCAAGAAGCTCCCTAATGAAACTGACTTCTTCTGCTAAGGAAAACGGCTTAAGTAATTTAAATTGCTCCATGTAGATGCAATCAGGAGTTAGTCCTTTCAATGACAGCTAAAAATAGCGAGACAGAGCATCCTAAATATAGGAGCTGAAAGAGACTTTCAGCACTACTGCTTTTAATTTGTTTAAGCCGTGAAAGCCCTTTAAAAATAAATCCTATGTGTTTCCTCATCATATCATAAACATTTGGAAAAAATCTTAACGTAGATGTTTATAATACTAATTTTTGGTTGAATGCTTTAAAGCCGATGACTAGGAACAAGGGGATGGATAAGGTCGGGGTTTATAGACGCCTTGTAATCAAGGTCAGTCAAAAGTCAATTTTAGTGGCTTTATTTACAACTACTTTTGTAGATGATAACAGCGGTTGCTTCAGCTAAATCACAGTAAATGCCGATGGATGTCTTGTAACGGTCTTTCTGGAAACCTTGGGATATTCTTGAAGTTTAAGTAGAGATCAAAATGGTTTAATTCCAAAAGATACATTGAAATGAACTTTTAGTGCACACTGCCTAGGCTATCTCGAGTTAAAATCGTGTTTGAGATGATTGTGGTAAAGATGAGTGTACACAGTGAAAGGAAACAGAATAAAGCCTGCCTCCTCCACTTCCTGGGTACAAAACTCAACCCTAATTGTCCGGTTGCCTTCTGTAGGAGCATTTGTCTGACCTCCAGCCAAAGAACCCCTTCCAGACCTGGTGTCTGCAAGCCTCCCTCAGGCAGCCCCCCAGCCCCATCCTCAACAGCTGGCTGGATACAAGGACTCTGAGTGGTTAAACGGAACAGAACCTTAAAATGGAAGGAGTTCCTGAAGGCCTGAAGTTCTGGAGGTTCATGGAGAAGACCCTCCTCAGGACCATCCTTAACAGCTTTGGAAGACCAAGCATAAACCTGGCCCGTGCTCAGCAGCCAAGGCTTGGGAGTTTGTTATGGCCGTAGTTTATTTACAACTTACTAATTAATATAATATTCAAAGCAAATATGAAAACACTATCTAATCAAATGTTTACTAAGCACCCAGATCTTCTACCCAAAGCCATACTTTAAAAACAGAAGAGCTTTGATTCAAACTTCTTGCAATAGTTTCCTGCTACAGGAAGGAGAACTTCACTCAAAGTCAGGAAGTCTTCTAGGAATTCATCAAGACGCTAACACAATCAAGACGGCCTCTATTTTTATGCTTCTTATGTAACTATGTGAGAGGCCGCTTGTGCCCCACCCCCACCCCGCTACCACTGCCTCCAACCTACAAGTGCAATCACCCTTGCATAGCCCCCTTTCCAAAGCCTTGGGACACTCAGACATTGAACTTGCAGATCCAGAGCGCACAGAGCAGAGCAGATGGGTTCCCCGTTTTCAGTCACCAGTCACTCCCAACAAATGGCAACCTGCATGTGTTTCATTCCTGGTGAATCAGCTAAGGTCAGGACAGAAGTTGTGAGTTAGCAGAGACACCAACAGACTGAGCCAGCAGATGCAGATTCAAGCCTGAAGCTGACTTCTTTCCAGCTCTATGAACAAGGCCAAATAACCAAACTTTGTGTGTAAAATGAAGAATTGAGGCCGTTGTAAAGCATTGTAAACCATAAATATGACCAGATCACCGTAACCAAATGAGATCACTATGGCCAGATGTGTTGACCCACATGTGTGTGCAGGTATCTGAGCATGTGGAGACCAGAGGAGGACATTGGGTGTTCTAGCCCACTGTCTGCCTTACTTTCTTGCTGTCTTAGGTAGGCTGGTCCTCGTCAAGTTCCATGAAGCCTTCTGTCTCTACCTCCTGATCCCACAGTCCTGGGTTCACAGGCAAGTGTGGCCGCACCTGGCTTTTTAAGTAGGTGTTGAGAATCCCCCCTCAGATTTTCATGACTGAGTAGCAAGCATTCTCACCCATTGAGCCATCCCCACAACCCCAAAACTTCTTTAGAAACTATAAAAAGGTATATGGAATATAAAATTTTGTACTTATAAGCAACACTGAAAAAAGGGGCAATAAGCAACACTGAAAAAGGGGCATTGTACTAAAGTATTAAAGGCGAGAGGTTCAGTATAGGAACAGACTGCTTTGAATTTGTTGAATTAAGTTTGTGTGCAAGAAACATAAATGATATGGTGTAGCTTGGTTTCCTCGTATGTAAAATCCCTGGGAGACTTCCTGGGGGCTGATATGGCTTCCGCATGGGGTCCAGATCAGAATGGAAGACAAAACAAGGAACACTCAATAACATTTGAATTTAAGATAAACATCGATAATATTTTATTCTCATCATGTCCCGTGCAATATATTGGAAAGCCTGTATCATTATTAAACCCGACAGCCCTAACCCAGACTTCTCTAAATCTATTTGCTCACTTTCCAAATGGTGACATTCATAGTCCAGGAAACATCTACGTTCCAGGAAGCAAAGATAAAATAGAGAACAAAATACACTTTAATCCAGAACTCCCCAAAGCTATCACACTGTATTTACGTATTTCTCATGGTTTATAACTTAATCATATGTCCATGTAGGTACAAGGGACCACACACAATACTGTCTTTAGTCTAGGCAGTACATGCACTGAAAATTCTATACTCTGAAAGTAGGAAGGTTAAACAACAAACTACTAGGGTCTACTGTGGGTTAGCTATGTCTGTTCCTGGTATTATAACAAAATGCCATGAATCTACTAGTTTTGAAATAATAGAACTTTTTGTGCGGTTCAGAAACCTAGAAACTCCAAGATCAAGACACTTGAGTGTCTGGTGAGGGTTTCTATGCTGTGTCCTCTGGAGGGAACAATGGTATATCATCACACAGTCCAGGAACAAAGCTCACAGTGTTCATGACCAGGTGCCCCCCACCCCATTGAGCAAAGGCAGCATAGCACTGTAGGAGCACATAGCATAGTGTCAAACCTAAGACCATGCTTTAACCAAAGGACTCTTTGGTTTCAGACCTAAACTGTAACAGAAGAAGACAGTTCCTTCTACCTCACAAGAACCTTTATCCCACTCAGGAGGGCATAATGGTAAAGACTTACCCTCTTCCCAAAAGGACTCACTCTTAAGATGGTTACCTTGTACACTAAATCCTAACATATGAACTTGGAGGGGCACATAGATTTGAACCATAGCATATGCCTCTCATCAAAAGTTTCAGGGGCCCTCTATCTCAGGGTCTCACAATCTGCCTAACCATGATGCTACTCTATCAGGGCCTGGGGAGTGATGGCCAGAGGGCACCTCCCATGATGGATTTTGATGAGCCCTTCACTAAGTGAATGCCTTGGGGGGTGATACTGGTAGCCTCCACCACTCATTAGAGACTTGCTGAGCAGCTCAGGACTTTCTGATAGCCTTCTCCCAGACACCCACCAAAATGAGGAGTCCTTACTGTTTCTGCCTTAGGCAATGTGAATTGTGAGGGCCCGGTAGGTCTGAGGAGGCCCTGACTCCCTGAGATGCCTAGGAAACTTCAGAAGAATTTCCGTCCCTGCAGCCTGGAGTCATCATCTCTAACCAAGCAGACCTCTGTGGTCATTGGTGTGCAAAATAGATGTTTTTGAGAAAGTGATCTAAGATGTGCATTTGCTAGAATGATGGAGAAATTGGTAGTCCCCGGCTAACCAACTAAGAGAAATCCATTCCTTCTTTCTGCATACTGCATTTCAGGCATCTGTTGCTATGGACTGTGTATGATGTCCTTCCAACTTAAGAGAGATAGGCATTATTTCATATTTTTTTTTTTTAGGTTCCACTCATCTTACTGGCCCCTTGGTTCTTCTGATGCTTGGGATAGACCAGCATTGTAGTTTAAAAAAAAAAAAATCCTGGTGATATATATAGAGTGAGGAATCTGTATTCTAAATTGTTAGGGGCCATTCTTCCTAGGAGAAACAGGTTTTCACAAGAAGCCAGAAATCTTGTGTTGACACAGGTGCTGCTGAAGAGCAGAGACTGTTCCTTGGTGGTGGGTTCAGTCCCAGGAGATGTCTTAGAGGATATTAAAATTTGCTCTTGAACGGCGTGGCGCACGCCTTTAATCCCAGCATTGAGGCAGAGCAGCGATTTCTAAGTTCGAGGCCACCTGTCTACGAGTGATTCAGACCCCGGCTACAAAGAACCCTGTCGAAAACAAAAAAAAAAAATTTGCTCTTGGACTAAAACTCTAAGCATCAGAATTTAATGTTGATAGAAATATGAGCACCCCTCTATACCCTCAAATGTTGGGTGTCCATTAGATGGAAAGATTTTATATGTCCATGAATCAAAAAGATTCCAGTATGGGATTTCTTTTGAACAGATCATAATCAGAATCAGTGGCCACTTTAATATTGGATCCCTTCTTCAGTACAAAGTGACACCTGGAAGCAACTGGTAGAGAAGTCTGTGGTTACAGTGACACCTCTATGTTACCAGATTTCTTCACAGATTGTTAACAGAAATAAGGGACTTGTAGATATATAATTATATAAATAAAAGCAACCTGTGACCCCAGGGCACTCGAATTCACACTCCTCCTGCTAATTCTTTAACCTGGTTGGAAGGGACTATCTTGTAATCATCACAAGATAACTTAGAAACCATTCAGCTTCAAAAGAATATTATAATTACACGGGCTGTATACCGGTTGAGGTTTTCTCAATAAAATCACCGTTAGAAACAGTGTTTGATATGGGAAAGTACAGTCACCTCTGATGAGTGTTTTACATTGAGACATTGAAGTCTGGCTAAATTAGGCTTGCTTCAAACATTTCATCATTAGAAGTGGCACACAATATGAAGGATGTGTTACTCTATATAGATGAGTTCTAGTGCAATTAGAAGCATTTCTGTGTTTACTCTTCGCACTAATGTTTAATTCATCTGACTGTCTCGTGTGCAGTATGGTAAATGTGCAATGTGGTAAGAGTGTGCACTGATGCATGTGAGATGAGTTGTATTGAAATCAATAAAATATGACTGAGCAGTTTCATTTTGGAACGCAGTCCACTCCTTCCCATTTCTCACAATCTGCCTTGAGTATTATAGGGTCCACCAGCTATATTATTTTCAGAAATTACTTTACTTGATAGATTAAAGTGTTAACTCAGTTTCTTGAGTTTTGTATGTGCATGTGTTATATGCATGTGTATGCACATGTGCACTTACCTGTATATGTGCCTGTGGAGGCCAGAGGTCAGTTTTGAATATCTTCTATAGCTCTGCATCTTACTTCTTTGAGATATAGTCTCTACTGAGTTTGGAGCTGGCCATTTAGAAAGACTGGTTGGCCAGGGAGGCCCTGGGATTCACCTGCCTCTGTTCTTGCTAGCCCAGGGTTACAGGATTCTGTAGCTGCTCCTGGCTTTTATAGAAGTGCTGGAGATTCAAGCTCAAATCCTAATCCTTGTGCATCCATTTTCCTACCTCAGTTACTTGAAATATTAATCTGCTTCTGTTTATTAAAATTGTTGTTTTGATATACAGAAAGGTGCTATAGGTGAGCCAATGATAGCTAGTCTGACCTTTGTGTTAATGTCTCTGTTTTCATGAAAGGAGAAATGAGATGTCAGAAAGTTAAGAAGCTTGCTCTATAGCAACAGACTGACCTGAGATTTCAGCTTCAGCCTCCCTTCTCCAAGCTATGTCCCGAGGTTCAGAGGTAGTACCTGAGCAGCCCAAGGTCCACAGTTATTAGGCACCTGAGCAGGCCAAGGTCCACAGTTATTAGGCACCTGAGCGGGCCCAAGGTCCACAGTTATTAGGCAGCTGAGCGGGCCCAAGGTCCACAGTTATTAGGCAGCTGAGCGGCCAAGGTCCACAGTTATTAGGCAGCTGAGCGGGCCCAAGGTCCGCAGTTATTAGGCAGCTGAGCGGGCCAAGGTCCACAGTTATTAGGCACCTGAGGGGCCAAGGTCCACAGTTTTAGGCACCTGAGCGGGCCCAAGGTCGCAGTTATTAGGCAGCTGAGCGGCCCAGGGTCCACGTATTAGGCACCTGAGCGGGCCCAAGGTCCACAGTTATTAGGCACCTGAGCGGGCCCAAGGTCCACAGTTATTAGGCAGCTGAGCGGGCCCAAGGTCCGCAGTTATTAGGCAGCGGAAATCACAGAAGTAAGTTCAGCTGCAGAATGATGTGCTCCTCTCTAGCTTTTAGCTTTGAGTTGAAATCTAAAAATTGATACATGCAGTGTTCAGAAACGTCATATCATATTATTATTGCACGCAGCATTCCAAGCCATAGGGTGGCATTATTTTATCCTGGCAAGAAGACTTGATTTATTGAAGGGGAGACAGAAAACATTAAAGTCAAACATTGAGATCATAGCAGCATATAAAAAGCAAAGCGAAAACCATGAGTTTACATTCTCCATGGACATTGTTTGAGATTCAGACAATCAGCCATAAAGTATAAAGGGAGCTAAGGAAAGCTTATATGAGCAATAAAGGGGTGAGAGTGACCAAACAACACAGAAATAAAACAGTCATAAACCCAGTCTCCTCTCTGCCAGAAGAAAAACCTTAGCTTGAGCACACTGAACATTAAACAATATCTGTTCTCAAAAGCAATAAAAAACAACAACAATAATAATTACATTGGTAACAGGTGCTCGAAGAGCTGACTTGCCTATTATCTGGCTTAAAGTACACACAATAGATGTATTTATAAAATGAGGGGCAACTTTTCTTTTAAGAAACTAGTCTTAGGAAGGGATGCTAACTTGCTTTCTGTTGCTATGATAAAACACTGACCAGAAGCAGTTTAGGGATTAAAGAGTTAATTTCATCTTACCCTACCAGATCATAGCCTATCAGTGAGGGAAATCAGGGCTGGAACTGAAGCAGAAGCAGAGGCAGAAACCAGGAAGGAAACCCACTTGCTGGTTTGCTGTCTCTAATTCATGCTCAGCTTGCTCTCTTATACAAGCCAGGACCACCTTGTCTGAGGTTGGCACTTCCCGCAGTGGGCTGAGCTCTCCCACATCCATCAAGAATCAAGACAATCCCCTATAGACATGGCCACAGGCCAATTTGATCTAGGAGATCATCCAATTGAGACTCTGTCTCCCCGGTGTCTCTGGGTTGTGTTAACTTGATGATAAAAACTGAGGACAGAAACGTTACCCTAGAATGCTCTTGATAACGGTCTTTCTGCAAGAAAGACATCTTGAAGTCAAAAGACATACCCGCCACCAATCATTCCACACATACATTCTTTCTCTGCCATACATTGTTATTGTTTTATTTGTTTTGTTTTATATATGCTCCAATAGTTTTAAATTTTGATAGTAAATATTTCTCACCTTAAAAAGCAGGTCAGATTAAGGACCTTTGATTCCTTAAGGTTGTCCTGTTCTATCAATGTATTCCTAGCCCTTTATTTGGATTCCTTTACCACTGGGCTAATAGATTTTTAACTAAGAAGCATTTATTCTGTTCTTTCTAATGAAGATTGCCTCAGATCAATCAATGAAACCTGGATGTTCCTGCATCTCTTGCTGAGAGCCCTTGTTCCTGACCCAGATATCTCTGGTTTTGGAGCAATGGTGGTAAGGCAGACAGGGCAGGAGATTCTGAGGAGGCCATTCAGACAGAGGAGGGAGTGAATAGGTCTATACCCCCAGTGGCTCATCCCTGGCCCCTCAGAGTGGGAAAGACAGGGTTGCATTCTAACATTTATTTCTGAGATAGCCCTAGTGAGAAAAGAATTCAAGCACACCCCAAATTCTCAACTTCTCCAACATCAGTGACAGGTCAAGCAGGAGGCAAGATGTTTAATTTTGGCCGGTGCTGCTTCTTTTCTATCCAATCGGAAAGTTCTTCCACCAGAATAACTGTAGACATTAAACATGCACAGGTTTGTTTTTTTTTTTTAATATATACTACTATGCCTAATAAAACTGGTAAGGGAAAGAGTTACACAGATAAACTAGTAGCCACTTCAGTGAGAGAATCTTCCCTTTTCCTACCACGGATTCTGACTAGGAAACTTCTTTTCTGATTAGAGCCAATATGACAGTCTGAAAACACCCCTTTCTCTATATCCTGTATTTAAGATTTATTTCCAAACAGCTTTGCAGAAGAGAAAAAAAAGGGAGGGGGCAGAACAACCTAACCACACACATACACCTACACGAACCTCCTTGGTCACCCCAGTGCAGAAACAAAGCTCAGCTGAGGAGTTTGTTGAATGGGTGTCCAAATATTTACTGAAAGGAAGTGACTCTACTTATGGTGGAGGCAGAGAAGAAGGACAGATGCTGATGAGATTCACTGCTGTGCACACTGGCAAAGTCAACTTAAACAGACTGGCCTATCAATAAGGAATGCCCATTACCACCATATCAGAGGTGTTTCTGTGAGATATGGGGCTTTCTTTATTTGGCTTCCATGAGTTTTGAAGTGACTCAATAGTACATTTTAAAAAGATATAAAATACTTTGTTGTAGAAATATTTAATCCTGACCCAGAGTTTTTACCTTGCCTTTGACCATTTAGTTCTGGATAAAAACCACACCCAACCTTTATATTTACAATAAGTCTTAAACAGCACAAATTGCTGGGAAGCTATCTCTCTTCTATGCTATTAGAATCTACTGTCCTATCGATAACCCCGAATTTTTACTTACTGTGTTTCATCTGGGCTGCTCTTAACTCCAATTGGCCAGCTCTTAAGGACACATTTTATGGCTCACCTAATCCATGGCGGCTTCCCCTTCCTCCTCCTGCATCTTCTTCTCCTTGTGGTCCTCCTCCAACCCCAAGCCTGGGAAACCTAAACCCCATTTAAGTCTCTTTTGCCAAACTATTAGCTGGTGGTATCTTCATTTACCAATCAGAAATAACTTAGGGACATGGTCACTTGGAGTTTATGTGCAAACTCCAGGTCTTGAGGATCAGCATGTAGCATTATAATAGACAGAACCAAACCTCAACCGACTTGATCAGGGACGTTATAGAAACAGGTTCTCTGACTCCAGCCTCAAAGATGGGTCTGTGGAGTCCATCAGTCCCTGCCGTTAAAACACAGCTTCTGGTACATAAAAGAAAAAGAGGAGGAGGAGGAAGAGAAAGAGGAGGAGGAAGAAGAGAAAGAGGAGGAGGTGGAGAAAGAGGAAGAGGAAGAGAAAGAGGAGGAGGAAGAGAAGGAGGGAGGAGGGGGAAGAAAAGGGGGAGGAGGAACGAGAATTTTGGTTTCTTTAAAACCAAAATTTTGTGAATATGTTTTTGGTTTAATCCCAGGTGTGGGATATAGGGCTTCAGATTATCCATCGCTGCTAACAAAAATTGCCTCGTGCTCTAGAAGGGGTATGATTTTGCCAGCTGCAGATAATTTATGTTTGGAATTCTGGGAACTCTTGAGAAGATATAAATGTGAGACCCTCAAGAGGGCATGTGCCGGTGGCTGCTCTCCTGCTGCTGGTTCCTGCTGCTGCACTTGCTATTGCTGGTTGTTTGCTGGTTTGCTGCTTTGCTGGTTTGCTGCTTTGCTGGTTTGCTGCTTTGCTGGTTTGCTGCTTTGCTGGTTTGCTGCTTGCTTGCTGGATTGCTGGTTGCTTGCTGGTTTGTTGGTTGCTTGCTGTATTGCTAGTTTCCTGGTTTGTTAATTTGATGGATTGATGGATTGATGGATTGATGGTTGGAGATATCTTGAGAACAAAGATTGGACTTGCCCCAAGAAATTTGATGTCCCAGTCAGCAGGAAGTAGTCTGAAGCAGTCTATGCCCCCTTTCCCTTCTGTGATAGTTTGACTATGCTTGACCCAGGGAGTGGCACTATTAGGAGGTGTGGCCTTGTTGGAGGAATTGTGTCACTGTGGGCATGGACTTTAAGACTCTCCTCCTAACTACTTGAAAGCCAGTCTTCTTCTAGCCACCTTCAGATGAAGGGGTAAAACTCTCAGCTCCTCCTGTACCATGCCTTCCTGAATGCTGCCATCTTCCTGCCTTGATGAGAATGGACTGAACCTCTGAACCTGTAAGCCAGCCCCAATTAAATGTTGCACTTAAAAGAGTTGTTTTGGTCATGGTGTCTGTTCATAGCAGTAAAACCCTAAGACACCCTCTAACTTCCTTTCTCTCCTACCTAGTACTGGAGGGTTAGAAGGGATTGGGTGGGAATAAGGGTTGGAAAGGTAGTAGATAGAAGATTCCAATAAAATAGCTTCCAAAATTTTAATCAACGAGGAGGAATATAAATTTGTACCACACACAATAGCATGCTGTTGTAAAAGGAAACACAACTCAGAATTTCTGTAAAGGACAGTTCTATTGTGGATTCACTAAGGAATTTTAAATACTCAATATGTGAATATGCTATCAGTATGGAAGGAAAGAAGAAGAAATGAAGCACTGTTTGTGTTGTGATAAAGGAGAGGGATGAAGGGAGAGATGCTAAGGATGTTTGAAAAGCCAGAAGAAAACACATAACAAAACATACAACATATGTGAACAAAACATAATATATATGTATATATTTACATATATACATGCATATATGTATATATTTGTGTGTGTGTATGTAGTTTAAATGAAGTTTTAACATTTGTGCTGACAATATTCCCACCAAGAACCATAGACTAATGAAAAATCCCAGAAACAGCCTGAGAAACCCCTTTCTTAGTCGTTGGCCATAGGAGTCCAGGAGACTCCCAAAACATTACAGGTGGTTTGTCGTTTTCCTAGGATGCCTCCCAGAGGTTAAAGGTAATCCCTATTGCTGAAGATGCCATTCAGTTTGGACATAAGACTTGAAAGATTCACACTGCATCTGATGTAAAAGCTACTTTAAGGACTAGCTTTCAAACTACTGGAAAGTGCTATGTAAGCTCCCAAGAGAGAGAAGCAATAGTCCTACCCAACTGTGATGCCTATGATTCACAATAATGATCAGCATGGCAAGATAACCCTAAGGGTTCAACAGTGGTGCTCCTGTCTTGGTGGTAACCAATAGCTGTCTAATTGGTCTGCTCAATAAAAGGGAGATCACACCTGGTACTAGAAATCCAACTTGTAGGTCATGGATCTCTTACAGTCATGGGTATTAGAAGGAACCTCTTATTACCACTCTATTATATCAACAGACTTCCTAACCACTTCCTAAATACTTACCCTTATACCTACAAACAAGTGTAGGTCTCGCTCCTCATCAGATAGTCTTTTCTCTTTGCAGTAGATGGAAGCATTACAGAAAACCACTTCTGGTGAAAATTCAGAGATCGTGGGGAGCCCAGCCCAAATGGATAAATCTACAACACAATTTCTGCACCTCTATGCTTTGGGGAACGTTGCAGAAAGGGCAATGGAAAGAATGTAAAAGCCCTAAGACTAAGAAATCTGGCATGAAATTTTGTTTCCTAAGAATGACAGAGAAGCCTCATCCATGATACCTTAGCATATGGCCGCCTAAACAAGACCCAACGAAGTACAACACCAATAAATATGCCTTCATGCAAGGGAGAAAACTCAAAAAGCTCCTCCCCTAACAAAAAAACCTACAGGTATCGGAATCCCGGATTCTGGTGTGTTCTTCCACTCAGACCTGAGGAAATGCTTCCGGGTCGCCGCCAGCTGCTGGCTCTAGGCGCCATGAGGAAACTGAGGCCCAGAGAGGTTAAGTGTATTGGCCAAAGTCAAAGAGCTAGTAAGTGATGGAGCCGGGACTCAAACTCAGCTTAGGAGCAATGTCCACCTTGTTCCCTTCACTCTTCCCTCGTGTGACTGAGACACTGTGGTTTAATCTGGATCGACCCTGTGTGGAGGAGACAGAGCTGCAGCAGCAGGAGCAGCAGCATCAGGCCTGGCTCCAAAGCATCGCAGAGAAAGACAACAACCTGGTACCTATTGGCAAGCCTGCCTCAGAGCACTACGATGACGAGGAAGAAGATGATGAAGATGATGAGGACAGTGAAGAGGATTCAAAGATGATGAGGACATGCAGGACATGGATGAGATGAATGACTATAATGAGTCACCTGATAATGGAGAGGTCAATGGGGTAGGCGGGGTGTAGGGGGAGTGCCTTTGTTCCTACGCTCCTGCCCCTGATCTAATTGGTGGCCAAGGCATACAGAAACCCTGGCTGTACCTGGGGCAGGATCTGGGCTGAGGCTGGCTGAGGCCCCTCCCCACCCACACCCAGTCTCCTCTTCAGGTGGACATGGAAGGTAACGAACAGGATCAGGACCAGTGGATGATCTAGGTAGACAAGCCAAGGTGGCCTCAGTGTGATTCCACACCACCCCAACCTATTTTGAATCCACAGCCGCAGCCCTTCAGCCTGCAGAACCAGCTTGTGGCTGTAGTGCCTAAAGCTTTCCCTTAGGCACTTTCTCAGCTGCTGCCGGGACGAGGTCTCCTTGGGCCCTTCCAGGCCATCAGTCTTCCCTTGAATCCCAAGAGCCTGAGCCCATCCCACCTTCCTGGCTGGTACCTCACTCCTTGGTTGCCAGGTGTGGTCCCTTTCTAACCCTCTTTAATAAAGACACAGGACTGATTCTTTCCCCAGTGTCTATTCCCTATTTTTTGGTGGGACCCAGAGTTCAGCATCTTTTCTTGGACATTGGGACGGGGTTATGTAAGGGCTCTCAAACAAACCTAATGGACCATGTTGGCCAGGATCAGAGCCCAGGTTTCTGTGATTGATAATTCTTATGGCCTAGCTTGTACCCATATGTTCCTACAGGGCCTCATTGTCTGCAGCTGCCTCAGATCTCGTCTGAGTCTCTTAGCTGGGAGGCTCTGGGGTTCTGCCAACCAGATATCTTTTTGTGTTTTATTTACTTTATGCCTAAAAGTGTTTTGTCTGTACATATATCACATAAAATAAAAAATAAAAATAAAAAAAACAAACTACAGGTATCTAAGAAATGCTGACAAGGGAAGAAATAGCCTTCTCCAGGGATAAACACACACACACACACACACACACACAGAGTGGATCATGCAATGGTAACTGGTCAGCCCTGGTCAGACTGACTAAGTTGTATTTAGATGTTTATGTACATATGTGCATACAACAATAATTAGAGAATAAACAAAGTGGGAGAACTATGTGTAGGGGGTAGGTCTGAAGCTAAGATCCTGTTCTCCAATTGGTTCCTGATCTATCAATAAAGATGCCAGGGGCCAATTACTGGGTGGAAGGAAAGAGGTGGGACTTCTGGGTCCCGCAGGAGAGGGAGGAGATGCAAGGGGAGAAAAAGAATTTTCGCCATGTTTCCAGAAGAAGTAAAAGTGACCAGCCAGCCGGGCGGTGGTGGCGCACGCCTTTAATCCCAGCACTTGGGAGGCAGAGGCAGGCGGATTTCTGAGTTCGAGGCCAGCCTGGTCTACAGAGTGAGTTCCAGGATAGCCAGGACTACACAGAGAAACCCTGTCTCGAAAAACCAAAAAAAAAAAAAAAAAAGTGACCAGCCAAGTGAGATCTCAGGTGGAGCAGACTTAGGCAGCTACCCCAGGTGGGAGGTTAGGATGTTGAGCTGGAACTAAATGTAACTGAGCAACAAAAGCTGAGGGCAGTTTTAGGTGCTGAGCTAGGAGTATTGGGAAGGGCACGCTAGCTGCAGTAGATTAGAAGTGCCCAGCAATTGAGGCAACGCAGGTTGAAACTGAACAACACATGTGTCTGTGTTTTTCATCTGTGTATCTGAGGGAACCTGGGCAGGGGGCTGGTAGCAAGGCCCATTCCCAGAGCTTAAGATGAGGTAGAAAAAAACTAACACAACAGCTATAGAGAGGTTGGAGGGAGGAAAGAAAGGAAATGATGTAATTACATTTTAACTTTAAAAAATTATTCCTCAGTGGTATGAATAATTGGAATGTAAAAATTGATACTTGACCTGAGAATGAATGTTTTCAATGCTAACCAATAGAACATGTGAAATAACATTAAAAGGAAAAAGACAAAGTAAAGATGAAAACGTTTTGGAAATATTGGCAAGAAAGTCCTCTTAAACATTTTCCACAGGGTAAAATTATATTTCAACAATATTTTTCATAATTGTTAGACTAGATTGTGTGTTTAAGTCTTATATTTGCATACTGACTGCAATCTGCTTTCTGGAAAGTTCTGTCACTAAGAAGATTTGTATCTAACCCCAGCTTCACAATCAATCAAGGTGGAAGGCGGGGCACTGACAACTTATTTCCCTCAGCCTTAAATATTATAATTTACAGGCTAAAGACAGATCTATGACTCAAAAACAAGTACATTCAAGATCCCAATATCAGGTAACTCAAGACCTAAGGAAATTGAGCTTTGGTTAGTAGTATTTTATTATAACTATCTTAATGTTAGCCAATCAATTGTGTCTTTATAAATGCACTTCATTTTTCAATAAATATTTGATGATCACTACATATAAATGTGTCTTCCAGACACTGAGGTTAAGACAGCTAATTGGTTGAATATGTCCCTCTCCCGAAGGCTTTACAATCTAACCTGAAGGCAGAACTTGGAAAGAAGTAAGAAATGGCTCCCTGCTGGATGCCATATTGACATTTAAGATAAACAATTATTCATAGTAGGGGCCATACCTGCTCATGAGAAATAAAAGCCAAGAAAAAATAGTCAAAGGTAATAAACTAAGCTATTCCTACACAGTCCCAACCCTTCTTAGGAGTAGAAATGTCTTTAAAGTGCTTGGCTAATGAAAAGAAGCTCTCTGTGCAGAATGTGCACTTTCTGGGAAGGTTGGCTAAAGTCAAGGCCACCAGAGACTTCAGACACAGTCCCAACCTACAGTGACTGGAAGAGAAAGGAAGGAAGGAGAGAAAGAGGAGGAGAGAGGGAGAAAGGGAGGGAGGGAGAGGAAACAGGGAGAAGGAAGGGAGGGAGGAAGGGAGGGAAAAAGGGAGGGAGAGAGAGGAGACAGAGAGAAAGGAGGAAGTGAGGGAGGAAGAAGGGGGAGAGAGAGGAGACAGGGAGAAGGAAAGGAGGAAGGGAGAAGAGATGGGGAGAAGGAAGGATGGAAGAGAGGAGGAAGGGAAGGGAGGGAGGGAGGGAGGGAAGAAGGGAGAGAGGGACAGGCGGAGACAGGGAGAGAAGTGTGGCACTTTTCTACACTTCTTATAACCACTCACTCATTCTGCTTCCTGCTCCATTTCAGGAATCAAGATGAGTGGCATAAGGACCAATTTCCATGCTAAGAACTCCTGGAAAGTAGCAGCTTACCAATAAGTGTAAATTCCACTTCAGATCCATAATGCTTTTATCTGACCTCTGTTTATGCATAGCAATTCTTAAAGACTCTTGAAAATGCAGGTAACAGAATAATCTGTTGGAGTTAAAGAAATATGTAAATTGTGTGTGCATTTTCCCCTGTGTGTTCAAAGGCTCCCAGCCCCAGGTATACAGACATGATAGTATTAGTTCCATGAGGACCTCCTCCATTGTTCAGCTCAGCTGGCAGCCAGAAAACCTCAGCAATCCTCCTCTTCCTCCTCCTCTTTCCCCTCTTCCTCTCCTCCTCCTCCTCCCCCTCCTCCTTCCCCTCTTCTTCCTAGACTCTCAGCTCTGAGATTACTGGAGTGTGCTACCACATCTGTTTTTGTTGTTGTTGTTGTTTTAATGTGGGTTCTGGAGTGTCGGGAGCCGCTCCGCCATTAGAAGATGGCGCCGGCTCCCTGCTTCCTGGTTCTTCCCGGACGCATGCGCAGTTGTCCACAGAGTGATGCAAGCTGCTTTCGTCTGATTGGTTCTTGCTAAAGCACCAATAGGAGACGCACACGCCTCACCAAGCCCTATATAAGTGGGGAGCTCCCCAAGCTCGAGGTCCTTCTCCATCTTGGAACAGAGCTGAACAATAAAGAGTGCTGTCGGAAGAATCCTGTGTTGCCGCGTCTGCTTATTCGGCGGAGCTGGGCGCGACAAAGTGGTGCCGAAACCCAGGACCGGCCGAACCCCGGGCGAAGGAACGACTCGAAGGACCCCGGACTGCTCGTCGGGATAGGATTCAGAACTGACGGCGTGAGGAGCCTAGGCGCTTTTCTGCAAGGTATGATTAGTTTTGTGTGGGCTGTTCCGATCCTACTGTTCACTTTCATTTTCGGCTTGATCTGCTGTTTTTGTTTAAATTGCGGGAAGAGAGACAAGGTCTGCACGTACCCTTTCTGTGACATCGAATAGCCAGCTGTAAGTCTCAGGTAGATAAAGGAAGTATGGGAAATCAACAATTAAAGCCCATGTCTGAAGCGGTGCGGGCGCTGCTTCGGGGAAGACATTTGAAGGTTTCAGATAAGGTCATCGTAGATTTCCTAAAGGAGGTTGATAGGATCGCTCCATGGTTCATTACTACTGGGTCCCTGACTATAGGGTCTTGGACAAAGTTAGGGAGAGATCTAACTGAGGAGAAGGAAAAGGGGAGATTGCGACCGGGTACGTGGCCATTATTTAAACTAGTAAAATCCTGCATAGCAGATGAGAGATGTGAAAAGCAAGTGAAAGAAGGACAAAAACTTTTAGATGACCACCAAGACAGTCTATCAGAAGCAGAAAAGAAAGGGGATACAGAAGGGAAAGAGAAATCACAGAAGAAGATAGAAAGAGAAAGAATTAGTAAGAAAAAGAAAAACTTGAGGTCAGACGAAAAAGAGAAAAAATCATCAAGGATATATCCAAGTTTGGCGGAGTATCGGGAGCCCCGGGTCGAGTCATCCTCCGAAGGGGAGACGTCCTCTGAAAATGATGACTCGATTTTGGGAGATCTCGACCCTGAAGAGCAGGCAGAACTAGAAGGGGAAGCTGCAAAGTATGAAAAGGAGCGGTATAGACCAGATCCTCCATATGCTCCAGAGTACCGCCCTTCAGCCCCCCCTCTTGAGGGAAGGGCTGGAGCAGCCAGGTCAGAGAGGAAGCCAACTTGGCTGCCGACATCCACTTCCCATATATCAGAAAAGGAGAGGAGAAAAATCTCAAAAGCATTCCCCGTATGGAAGAAAATGGTGCAAGACAATATCAAGCACTAGACTTGAAATCCCTCAAAGCCGTGGTAGAGGCAGTGCAGACCTATGGAGTCAGCGCCGCTTATACTACAAGCCTAATAGAAAGGATGTCATCCACCGCAATGACCCCTGAGGATTGGTACAACACAGTGAAAGCAAGTCTCTCAATGGGACAATATCTAGATTGGAAGTCTATCTTTCACGAGATGTGTGCTTCTCAGGCTAAACAGAATGCAACTGACCCAAATAAGCGCTATTGGACCTATGAGATGCTTACGGGTCAAGGACAGTGGGTTGCCAATCAGACAGGTTACCCATGGGAAGTCTATCAGCAAATTAATACAGCAGCCATAACAGCTTGGAAACGTATACCCAATAGAGGACAGGTTGCAGGGAATCTAACAAGAATCATTCAAGGGTCCACCGAGCCATTCTCCGATTTCGTGGCTCGGATGATGCAGGCAGCAGGGAGGATCTTTGGAGACCCAGAGTCATGTATGCCACTAATAGAACAATTGGTCTTTGAGCAGTGTACTAAAGAATGCAGGACTGCTATAACCCCCTGGAAAGGGAAGGGCATCTCGGCCTGGATGAAGGCATGTAGAGAATTAGGCGGCCCCTTAACCAACGCAGGCCTTGCTGCCGCGGTTCTGACCGCCCAAAAGGGAGACAGGCGTTGTTATAAATGCGGAAAGCTGGGTCATCTTCAGCGTCAATGTCACTCCCGAGGACCTAATGAGCGTAGTTCTAAACAACCTGGAGTCTGCCCTAAATGCCAAAAAGGAAAACATTGGGCAAATGAATGTAGATCAGTAAAGGACATACATGGAAAACCTATCATTACCAACCAATCAAAAAACAGGCAGAAGGGCCCTCGTCCCCAGGGCCCACAAATATATGGGGCAGTGAGACAACCGCAGAATCAGTCAGGAGAGCAACGCCAGGCTCAGCAGGATTAGACCTGCGTGCCACCGCCCGTGCAGTACTAACACCAACTATGGGGTGTCAGCCTATTCCTTCAGATTTTAAGGGCCCCCTGCCAGAGAATACCGTAGGCATAGTTTTGGGCCGGTCTTCCGCCGCCCTTAAAGGCCTCATAGTACACCCAGGAGTCATAGATCAAGACTTTACTGGACAAGTAAAGATTATGTGCTCCTCCCCAAGAGGGATATGTGCCATTGCTCCGGGAGACAGAATAGCTCAACTCCTGGTGCTACCTAGTCTACATTCCCAGTTTCCTAGCCACCCCGTAAATCGAGGAGAGGCGGGATTTGCTCCACCGGAGGCCTTTGTTCCTTTTTGTCATTACAGTTAGATGATAGACCCATGATGACCTTTAAGCTTGATGGTAAGCCTTTCACAGGGTTACTGGACACGGGAGCAGACACCTCCATTATTTCCAGTGAATGGTGGCCAAAAGAGTGGCCCTTCAATAAGTCTTCCCATTCCCTACAAGGGCTGGGATATGAGGCTACTCCGAGCATCAGTGCTCGGCCCCTAACCTGTGAAGATATGGAAGGAAACAAGGGAACCATTACCCCTTATGTATTAAAATTACCAGTTAACTTATGGGGTAGAGATATTTTAAAACAACTAGGTTACAGGTTAACTAATGATTACTCCAGTCAGAGCAAAAGGATGATGGAAAAGATGGGCAGCATACCAGGAAAAGGGTTAGGAAAAAACCTGCAAGGACGGACTAGTCCGGTTACCGTGGCTCCTAAAAATGATCGTGCCGGACTGGGTTTTTCGTAGGGGCCATTGAGGAGACCATTCCCATACCTTGGAAAAAGGAGGGCCCGGTATGGGTTCCACAATGGCCGTTATCCTCCGAAAAGCTCCTTGCTGCAAAAAATCTAGTGCAGGAACAGTTGCTTGCTGGACATCTAGAACAGTCTTATTCCCCTTGGAATACCCCAATTTTTGTTATAAAGAAAAAATCTGGAAAATGGAGATTATTACATGATTTGAGAGCCATAAATCAACAAATGCAAATTATGGGCTCGATTCAAAGAGGTTTACCATTATTGTCAGCCCTACCCAAAACTTGGCATATTATTGTTATAGATATTAAAGATTGTTTTTTCTCCATCCCGCTACATGAAAGGGATCGAGAGAGATTTGTTTTTACCTTACCAAGTGTGAATCATGAAGAGCCCGACAGCAGGTTTCAGTGGAAAGTACTCCCCCAGGGATGGCCAATAGTCCCACTATATGTCAATTATATGTGGCGGCTGCTATTCAGCCTATAAGACAACAGTTTAAAAAGATCAGAATTGTTCATTATATGGATGACATTTTATTGTGTTATTCTGATAAGGAGCTCCTACAAGAGGCATTTTTAGTCCTGTCTAAAACCTTAGAAACCAAGAATTTGTTTATAGCCCCTGAGAAGGTACAAGAGGGAGCTTTAGGTAGTTTTCTAGGCACTATCATAACCCCATTAATAGTTAAGCCACAAAAATTGACAATCAGGAGAGACAACTTGTGAACATTAAATGACTTCCAAAAATTGTTGGGGGATATAAATTGGGTGCGGCCATTCTTAAAATTGTCCACCTCTGAATTAAAGCCATTATTTACTATTCTTGAGGGTGAGGCCGCTATTACCTCCCCTCGCATTTTGACTCCCGAGGCAGCTAAAGTATTAGATATGATAGAAGAGTCGTTGAAAACTGCTATGCTTGTTCGCTTTGATTTAAATGCTCCCTATCAGTTATGTATTATTCCTTCCCCACAACAGCCTACTGCTGTGTTGTGGCAAAATGGTCCATTGCTTTGGATACATCCCCAGACTTCTCCAGGAAAAGTATTGAGTCATTATCCTTCTACAGTTGGAGACCTGGCCCTAAGAGGTATCCAACAAGCTATAACTCATTTTGGTGTTCCCCCAGATTTTCTTATTGTTCCATATACAGCACATCAGGTGTCAACACTGTGTTCTACTATTGATGTTTGGGCCATTTTAAGATGCTCATATTCGGGCACCATTGATAATCATTTTCCAAAACACCCTTTGTTACAATTTGTCTTAAACAATGCTATTATTTTTCCAACCATAACCAAAGTTGAACCCATTGAAAATGCAACAGATGTGTATACCGATGGCTCTAATACTGGAATAGGAAGTTACGTTGTTGAAGGTGAAGTTGTTAAAATTCCTTTTGATTACACCTCTCCCCAATTGGTGGAATGTGCAATGATTGCAGTGGTTTTAAAACGATTTGATCAACCCCTAAATATAATTTCAGATTCCCATTATGTAGTGAAAGCAGTTCAAATATTGGAGACGGTGGGTGTCATTCAGTCTAAAAGTACTGTAGCCCACTTGTTTTCTGAGATTCAACATATCATTAGAGGTAGGATACATCCCTTCTGCATTGTTCACATACGAGCACATTCTTTATTACCTGGACCCATGGCCGCCGCTAATGAATTGGCAGATAGAGCCACCAGACAAGTTATGCTAACTCGAGATCCTATTCAGTTAGCCACAGAATTCCATCAGTTATATCATGTACCAGCAAATACTCTTAAAATCAAATTTAAATTGTCTCGCTCGCAAGCCCGAGATATTGTTCTTAAATGCTAGGGTTAGTGCAGAGTTTAGACCTTCACCGTCCTTGGGAGTGAATCCTCGAGACTTTTACCATTACACCTTTGGCAGATGGACGTTCTCATATTCCTTCATTTGGTAAACTAAAATATGTTCATGTTTCCATAGACACCTATTCTGGCATCATTCATGCCACGCCTCTGTCATGGGAAAAGGTGGCTAATGTAATTACCCATTGCCTAGAGCATGGCAGCCTGGGGAACCCCACAGTTAAAACAGATAATGGCCAGCCTATCGTCAAGACTTTCAAAATTTTGGTATGGTGCATAGATTTCCCCCC